>CM038467.1:36505940-36943959 GCA_021464415.1 Lonicera japonica
TTGACAAACGGAAACTAATGATCTTTGCATCAAGCTTTTCTTTAATGAAATGTCGATCAATTTTGACATGCTTTGTTTGGTCATATTGTAGCGGGTTGTGTGCTATCTCAATCTTCAACTTGTTATCAAAGTATAATTGCATGGATCCATCGTATTTGATTCCTAATTCTTTCAGCACATTCTTGACCCATAATAATTCGCACATGCCGAGCGGAAATTCAGCTTCAGCGCTGGACCTCGCTACAATCGGTTGCTTTTTACTTCGCCATGTGACTAGATTTCCTTCCATAAAGGTGAAATAGCCCGAGGTGGACCTTCTGTCTACTTGATTCCCTTCCCAATCAGAGTCTGTATATCCCTTAACTCCGAGTTCACCTGTTTTTGAGAACAAAAGGCCCTTCCCTGGGGAACCCGTCAGATATCTTAGAACCCAGTATATAGCACCCATGTGTAATTCGCTTGGCAAGTGCATAAATTGACTAATCACACTCACAGTATACGCTATAAATGGCTGTGTGAGAAACAAGTAAATCAAACGACCTACCAGCCGTTGATACCTTCCTTTGTTGGTCGGGACGTGGTCTTCTAGCATGTTGAGCTTGTGGTTCACTTTAATAAGTGTCTCAGCTGGCTTACAATCAAGCATTTTGGTTTCGATCAAAAGATCAAGCACATACTTTCTTTGAGAGAGAGAAATCCCTTTTTTTGATCTAGCGAGTTCAATTCCCAAAAAATATTTTAGTTGGCCGAGATCTTTCATTTCAAATTTCTCAACTAAATACTCCTTCAATAATTTCATCTCGGTTGGATCATCTCCGGTTAGTACTATGTCGTCCATGTATATGATCAAGGCAGTGGTTTTTCCGTCTTTCCTCTTGATGAACAAAGTGTGATCGGAATTACCCTATTTATAGCCGAATGCCTTCATGGTTGTGGAGAATTTTCCAAACCAAGCCCTCGGAGACTGCTTCAGCCCGTATAGTGACCCTTTTAACTTGCACACCACGTCACTGTGCACAAGGTTCGGATTTACTCCAGGGGGAACTTCCATGTAAATCTCTCCTTCTAAATCCCCATTTAGAAACACATTCTTTACATCAAGTTGTTGCAAGGGCCAATCGCGATTCACGGCAATTCGTATGAGTATACTTATCGTGTTCATTTTAGCCACTAATGCAAACTTCTCTCCATAGACCACTTTATATTTCTGCATATACCCTTTTGCTACTAGCCGAGCTTTGTACCTATACACCCAATGGCACCCAATGATCTTATGACCTTTGGGTAGAGAAACCAATTCCCAAGTATTAGTTTTCTATAGCGCTTCCATCTCTTTATTCATAGCCACCCTCCATTTTGGATCCGATCAGGCATCCTGCACATTACTAAGAATATATACATTAGATAATTAATTAACAGTATATGCAAGCTATTTAGACAATTCTTGGGATGACACATAATTGCTAATCGGGTACTTAGCTTTGGCGTTTGGGTCATGTTCATAAAATTTCTTGGGGACTCCTTTGTTTGGTGTTTGGGGGTACCTAGGAGTTATATTATTTTGAGATATTTCAGGAATTAAGGGGTCAGAAAATACTTGAGGATGAGCATTATGAGTTGACTCATTAGTTAATGGTGTTGACGTAGGCAATTCTTCAGTTGGCATTGTTGGGTTGTCCTCTCGACTTAGCACTTCACCTAATTGTTTTACATTAGAGAATACTTCTCTCTCTTCGATATTTGATAGGTCAGTACTAGTTTCTGGTGGTTCAGTACTGGTACTAAGATTCAGAATATCAATAGTACTTTCATGGAGATCGATGATTAGCAAACCAATCAAGGAGTCGAGATTGGTAACGATGTCAACATTCTCTTCATTCAAGCTCTCCCCCTAAAGAGAAGGGCTTGAGATAGTGCCTTCATAGTATGGCTATGATTCATGGAATGAGGCGTCGAGTGTAATATGCAGCTTCCTCATTTGCAGAACATAGCATCGATAGCACTTGTGAAAGTCTAAATAGCCGACAAATATACACTTTTTTGCATAGGGATTGAGTTTACTTCGTAAAACCTTAGGGATAAGGGCATACACAGTACACCCAAATATTCGAGGCCAAGGTTAGGTTGATGGGGGTACAGAGTGGGGGGATTCTAGTTTTTGCTACGGTGTTTTAAAATCAATTACGCAGGAGGTGGTCTAGTTGATAATGTAAGCAACTGACTTCACCGCTTCACCCCAATAGAAACGGGGTACATTCATGCCAAACAATAAGGCTCGAACAACTTCCAGTAGTTGCCGATTCTTACGTTCGGCAAAGCCATTTTGATGCGGGGTGTAGGCACATGAAGTCTGATGACGGATCCCATACTGTCCCAAAAATTTACCAAAAGATGTATCCATATATTCACTGTCGTTATCTGACTATACGACACAAATCGGCCTCTAGTATTGGGTATTTTCCATTTGAAAGAATTCTTAAAATGCATAGAACACTTCACTCTTTTTATGAAGTAACGAGACCCACGTCATACACGTACATTCATCAATAAAGGTAACAAAGTAGCGAGCTCGAGATAAAGATGAAATCTTAGCAGGACCCCAAACATCAAAATGAATGACAGCAAAAGGTTCAACACTTTTATGCATACTAAGAACATATGGAATACGGTGGCTTTTAGCTAGTTTACAAATTTCATACTTAAAATGCAACTTATAAAAACTGGAAAACAAATTCGGTTTCAATTTCCTAAGATAATCAAATGACAAATGTCCTAATCTATGGTGCCATAACCAAATGGTCCTGTGTGCTGATGCTTTAGTGCTCACATTATTCGCTTGTCCGATATTAGATCTAAACTCCAGATAGTAAATTTTGCCCCCTCTAAAACCATAACCAAGAGTCCTTCGAGTCAAAATGTCCTGAAAGAGATAATAAATGGCCCGAACGTCACAGAACATTAGAGTGCGGAAGTAATTTGGCTGACTGATAACAAATTATGTTCAAGAGATGGAACAACAAGTATAGTATCTAAATTAAAGGTATTTTATAACATAATGGATCCTTCTCTTGTAATAGGACAAGTTCCACCATTAGCTGTGGAGATAATGGTTTTGCGAGAGGGGTGGAAGGATTTTAATTGACCAGCATCCCGAGTAATGTGATTTGTTGCACCTGTATCAATAATCCAAGAACTATTCTTATAAAGTACTGAAACCTTACCCACCATACCTATGTTGTGATTATTAACAATAAATCACGCCACGAATCGTAATTCAAATAGTGGATATTAATAACTAGAGATAATAAGGATGAGAAACAAGCAAGAACATAGATAATGGAACACACAATATTCGACAAACGAAGATTTCACTAATTCTTTGAAAACGATTACAAAATCTATCACAAGAATTATTGCACTCAAAGCTCTCACCGAAGAAGAAAATCAACAGCCCTTTAACCTCTCTCTCACAACAAGATGAACTCTACCACAAATCCCACAGAAAGAAGAATATCTCTCATACCTTAATCTCTAGAATGATTCTATCTATATATAACAATATAATAGAGTCCATCCAATCTAGAATAAGGTAACAAAAATCCTACGTAAATAAGGAAACTATTAACAAGGTAATAGAGACCAAAATAAACAAGGAAACCAAGTTTGATAAGGAAACATATTTCTCGCCCAGTTGCAAAACGACTTTTGCACTTTTCCCGCGTAACTACAAAAGTGTTTTTGCACCATTCCAGAATGTAATTTTCTGGGTGCAAAAGTGCTTTTGCACCTTACCAGAACCGCAAATCCTCTTTTGCACTCTTCGAGCGAACAATATGATTTCTAACAAAACTCATCTTTTTCTTGGGTTTGGAACCGAGCAAAAAATACAACAATCACCACCTTTTGCGAAGGTAACAAAACCAACCGCTATTTTCTTCTTCTTCTTGATGACACATGAAATCTTTTTTTTGTCTCACCCTTTACAAGGGCCACTCCATCATCTATGTCAATGATCGAGCCACATCTAATTATCTATGTCGATAATCAGACCACGTCCGTATTGGACACCATCACTGGCACGTAACTCTGAGTTGTCAACCGTCTAGAGCCACCACCTAAGCCATAACTCATCCTTGGTGCGTATGCACCACCGGAACATATGCTTCTTGGTTCTCTAGCACCATTATGTACAACTCTCTCATGTAATCTATACAAGCCCCCGCAATGACTTGCCTTCAAGACCACAATGTCGCCATGATACACGCTCATTACTCCACCTCGAGTAGAGTACCACATCCCAAGTGATTCTAATCTAGAGAGACTGATTAGATTCCACTTTACCTCCGGCACATGTCTAACATTTATGATTGTTTGAACTGAGCCATCAAACAATTCCAGGCGGACTTGACCAACTCCACGAACTAGCAATCTGGAGCCATCCCCCATGTAGACAAACCCGCTACAATCTTCATATGTGCTATACAATGAACGATTATTGCAAACATGCATAGCGGCACCGCAATCCAATAACCATCCTCCCTGACCAGTAAGGCTTGCAGGCATCAGTAGGACATCTATAAGATCGGCTTCTTTGTCATAAGAAGTCATCGCAACGGTTGCGGCTCCATCAGGGTTGGTAGCCGATTTTTCCCTGATGTCATCCTTCTTCCTTGGGCAGTCCTTAGCACAATGGCCCGGTTGACCACATTTAAAGCAATCTCCTTTAAAGGTAGTCTTCCGTCATTTGCTAGAACCTTTCTTTTCATTCGCTACAAACGCGCCTTCTTGAACAGTATTGATTTGATCCCTCTTTCTCATCATCTCTTCCGCAGACAGAGCTTGACACACCTCCAAGGTGGTGAAAGATGATCTACTCATAAAGTTCTGAATTAGCGTCTTGTACGAACCTGATAGAGTCCAAATTAGTTGCAAGGCTTTATCTTGATCTTTTAATTCTTCACCTACAGCTTCGAGTCTTGAGCATAATGAATCAAAAGCGGAAATATGATCCATAATCGGAGTATTCTCTTCCATCCTCATATCGTGTATAAGACTTTTGATATAGATCTTATTCGTCATCGTCTTAACCATGAACAAATCTTGAAGAGACTCGCATAGCTGTTTTGCTGATGTAGCCTCCTTGATTGAAGCATGACCTTGAACCTTCGTCGTGAGATGGAGACGAATCTCTGACAAGCATTTCTTGTCCATCTTTTTTCACTTATCATCAATAACCTCAACCAGTTCCATATCATCCGAATCCTTCTTCTTTTGTTCCACCGTTGGTGGACCTTCTAGGACATCATCCAAGTCAAGCACTACGAGATAGTCTTTCATACTCATCTGCCATAGGCTGAAATCAATGATTCCATCGAACTTCTCCATCCTATAAGATTTTTCCATTATAACACACACCTCCTTGAAAACCTCGCTCTGATACCACTTGTTGTGATTATTAACAATAAATCACGCCACGGATCGTAATTCAAATAGTGGATATTAATAACTAGAGATAATAAGGATGAGAAACAAGCAAGAACATATATAATGGAACACACAATATTCGACAAACGAAGATTTCACTAATTCTTTGAAAACGATTACAAAATCTATCACAAGAATTATTGCACTCAAAGCTCTCACAGAAGAAGAAAATCAACAGCCCTTTAACCTTTCTCTCACAACAAGATGAACTCTCCCACAAATCCCACAGAAAGAAGAATATCTCTCATACCTTAATCTCTTGAATGATTCTATCTATATATAACAATATAATAGAGTCCATCCAATCTAGAATAAGGTAACAAAAATCCTACGTAAATAAGGAAACTATTAACAAGGTAATAGAGACCAAAATAAACAAGGAAACCAAGTTTGATAAGGAAACATATTTCTCGCCCAGCTGCAAAACGACTTTTGCACTTTTCCCGCGTAACTGCAAAAGTGTTTTTGCACCATTCCAGAATGTAATTTTCTGGGTGCAAAAGTGCTTTTGCACCTTACCAGAACCGCAAATCCTCTTTTGCACTCTTCGAGCGAACAATATGATTTCTAACAAAACTCATGTTTTTCTTGGGTTTGGAACCGAGCAAAAAATACAACAATGCTGACGATATTGGCTGTTGGTGACGAGTGATCCTTCGTGGTGCCAAGTAACATTGCCTTCCCGCTAATATTCTTCCTCAACTTTTTATTAAAATCCCACCATTCTAGGTAATCAATAATTTTGTAATAACATTGTTTAGAGTGACCTGTTACACCATAATGAGTGCAGACAAATCCACTGGATTTGCTCAAAGACTGATTGGTATGATTCTTCGAGGAATGCAGCACTACAGTTTACCAAGATGCTAGCATAACCAGTACTCTCTTCGTACATATGCATACGTACCTTCGAGATCCAACTTAGGATCTTTACGTAGAATTTATCCTCAAACTTGATCGAAATCATGGTCAAGCCCACTTAAGAAGATAGGTACACGCAGGCAACTCAATGCCGAGTGTAACAATATATTCCTTCAACAGTGTCGTCCTTTGACATAGTTCGGTAATCGATCTCTTGAAATATGGTAACGAGCTTATTGTAGTAAGTCAGTAGAGGTCAACCATCTTGTTTGGTGGAGAAAGAGCGCTGATTTATTTCGAACAGGAGGGTCTCATCACTGCCATCATAGAATGTTTTAGAGACAGCCTCCCAGATTTTTGTGGTTGTGGGAAGGCGGATAAAACGCTGCATCAAAGAGGGACCCATCGAGTCGATCAGCCAACTTTTTACCTGATTGTTTTTGGTGACCCAGGTACCTAAATCTTGATCCCTTTTGGCCGGTTTTTTCATTTCGCCAATAAGATATACAGTCTTCTTATCGTGCACTGATACGCATCTCCATCAACTGAGACCATAACAGGTAGTTCATACCATCCAACATGACTTCGATAAGGAACGGAGAATTGTCTTGCTGGACAATAATATGGGGGGTGGGTGTTTCAGTAATTTTGGTTCTTTTAGTGGTCATGATCAATATGGTTTCGATTTCAATTCGAATACGCAAGAGTCCTCACAATAAGACAATACGAATATGCAAAAAAATGCGAGCGTGGTGTAGGATCGAATGCTTTGATACCATGTAGAAATTAGAGTTAGTGGAATTTCTATATATTCTTATTTATTTTGAATCCTGTTGTACATTACAATATATATAGGAGTAAGACTAATTAGACTAGGAAACTACTACAAGGAAAGAATGCAATTATGGAAACTATACAATCCGAATCAACGAATGATCTTATTTGAATAAGGAAACCAAATATACGATTTATATTCCAACAATCTTTTAATATTAAAATATTAGAGGAAACTAATTAATTACAAAATATTACGAGTAATTATTATTACAATATGCTCCCAAATTTAGAAATGAATTCTCTTATCCAAAAAGAAAAGTTTTATACAATATATATATTCAGTAAGACTATTGGAGAAAATATCGCAATAGGTTATATTGTATAAACTAAAAAATTTTAAAAATCAAAATTAGTCCGAGCTCTTTATCAAATTATAAAATCAGTGCTTTTGCTATTTAACGAATAGACTTTCTAAATAGTTAATTTATCGCTCACACATTTTACAACAATATTGTCTATTTAACGGCCAATTCTCTTTTCTTATCAATATATATCTGTATTTTAAACACCATCACTTATAATTTTATAATTTGATATTCTTAAAGTATATCTAAGCGTCCAAAATTTAATTTAACAGTCAATTCTCCTTTCTTGTCAATATATATCTGTATTTTCAACACCATCGCTTATAATTTTATAATTTGATATTCTTAAAGTATATGTAAGCGTCCAAAATTTAATTTAGTTTATTGTAAGTGAATGTAAAACATTAATATAACTATTAATTGGCGATTGAACATTCTCACGCCTTACAAGATATACATTGGAAGATCTAGGGTGGGCAGTGCTCCTGTTAGTTTTAAAAATTTCGAATAGCATTATTCATCATGTATAAATATATTATATATTGACGGATCTAAGGAGACCCTGGCTTCTTTTAGATTTTTAAAATTAAGATTGAGTAGTATTATTTGTTTTGTATAAACATGCTAAGTTCAAATAACATTATTCATTGTGTATAAACATGTTATATGTTGATGGATTTAGCGTGGCCCGGTTCCTATTAGATTTTTAAAAGTTTGAGTAGTATTATGTATTATGTATAAACATGCTATATATCTCGTTAGGCTCCTTTATGTATTGTGCTTTAGGTAAACATAATTTATGACGATTTGGGCTTTGGGGGATGGTCTTAAAAAGATAAAAAGAAAAACATGCATGAGTACAAACTCTAATTTTGGAAGCAATATGATTAATAATCACAGAGACGCGGAGCAAACAAAATGGATCAACTAAGGGTCTTTCTCTGCAGAGCCGGCCCTGGGCATAGGCGATCCATGCGATCGCCTAGGACCCCCGACGTAACAGGGCCCTGAACTTTTTTTTCCCTTATATATAAGTTATAGTAGGTAAAATCCTAGATGGTTGGCTACACATCCTTGGAGGACAATTCTATTTTCGGGTTCTTCTGCCTCATGGTTCTAGCCATGAAAAGTGAGATGTGAGTCCTATGGTAGGACACATTGTACGGTAGCTATATGGGTGCCTATACTTGTTTATTATCCTTTGGATGGATTTGGATTATATTTTACATATATGGTTTACATATACTAATTTCCTTTGGGGGGAGATATCATATGTTGTGCATAATATATATCACTAGCTTCAATAGATGGCCACATGGTATTTTGGTATAGTATTATATATATAGATATATGGTATACACATAAAGAATAAGTTGTATGCATTTCGTGGCTTTCTATTATTTTTCGATATTTCACGTGGTGTGTGCTTGACTTGTTGTATTTTTATAGAAAAACTTTTATAGGTACACTCATTAGGTTGGCGCACATTAGAGTTTATTTACCTCTGATGACCTTGGAACTGTGTTAGTCTCCATTGGAGGGTCGAGTTGATTTCACTTGTATAATTTTAAGTTGATCCTTTTTGTATTAACTAAACTTTGCTTCATAAATGCTTTGTGTAATTAAAGAGACGATGGAATATTAATCATGGTAAATTATAGTTAATTTTTTAATATTTTGAGAACTACATTGATGGAATAGGCCTTTTCATTGATATGAATCTTATGATCAAGTTTTATTTGAAAAATGATTTGATGGAGTGTCACTTATACAGGTCTTGGATATTGATAAAACATAATAGACCATTCCAAATTTCAAATAGCATTATTCATTATGTATAAATATGTTATATATTGACAGATCTAAGGTCGCCCCGGTTTCTTTTTGATTTTTAAAATTAAGGTTGAGTAGTATTATTTGTTTTGTATAAACATGCTAAATTCAAATAACATTATTCATTATGTATGAGCATGTTATATGTTGACGGATCTAGGCTAGCCCCGGTTCGTGTTAGATTTTTAAAAGTTTGAGTAGTATTATTTGTTATGTATAAACATTCTATATATCTTGTTAGGCTCCTTTATGTATTGTGCTATAGGTAAACATAATTTATAATAACTTGGGCTTTTAAGGATGGTCTTTAAAAGATAAAAAGAAAAACATGCATGAGTACAAACTCTAATTTTATCAGCTATATGATTTATAATTACAGAGATGCAGAGCTAACAAAATGGATCAACTAAGGGTCTTCCTCGGTTGGCTTATGTTGAGCTTGTTATTATGTCAAATACTTTTATGTAATAAAAAATTAATTATACTTGTTTATTGCCCCTCCAAATTTTGAAATTTTGTAAACATCATTGGAATATATTGTAAATAAACTTTCATTTAGTATAAGTCTCACTAGCAAATTTTCATAACTGATTAATAAATGAAAGCAATGAGTATAATGAACTTAAGATTTTTGATTTCAAAAGTTGATTAGGTACATTAGTAAATCTTCAATAAAGTTTTTTAACAAATGAAAATTTAATTCTAATGGTACCAAAAAGCCAATTTATGAAGAACTAAATTTTTAGCTTTTGCGAGATTCGGGAGTACTTATTAGTGTGTTAATTCAATTCACACAGGGGTGGCATGGCACAGTTCAATCACCCTCCTCTACTCCCTCTTCTTAAAAATCACTCGGATCTATCATTGCTTTTATAACAACAACAACAACAACAACAACAACAACAACAACAACAATAATAATAATAATAATAAATACTTTTGGGAGTCTAGTTTTTATCATAACTTTCAAGCCAATGAATGAAGGATAACACAATATAACATAGATAAACATTTAATTTATATATAAGGTTGCTTTGGTAATTGTTTGCATCTATACAGAAAATGGAATGAGCGCTTCCCAATTTATTTGTTATAAGTTAAATATTATTTAAAAGTGATAGTATTGCTAAATTAATTATGTTTATCTTTAGAGTAATGTAAGACTTTAGAAGCATATAGTACAACTCTTAAAAGCAAGTTATGCTCCGACAAAAAGATAATTGTTTTTACAATATGAGTAGGCTTTTTTAATAAGTTATTAGAGGGAACTAAATTGATTAGTATTATGCATAAGTATAATAATATTAACTTAAATTTTATTATATTTACTTCAATAAACTACAAGAATCTATTATCTACTTTTATATTTTAATTGTAACATATGAGATGTAACATTATTCAAATTACTTACCACATGGTGGACCGTAGTAGGGGGTCTCTGCTATAAGAGCGGAAATACCCGAGCCATGGGGGCTATCAACTGTGCACAATTGATTTAAATCCTAGATGGTTGACTACACGTCCTTGGAGGACAATTCTATTTTCAGGCTCTTCTGCTTCATGGTTCTAGCCATGAAAAGTGAGATGTGAGTCCTATGGGAGGACACATCATATGGTAGATATATAGATGCCTATACTTGTTTATTTTCCTTTGGTTGGATTTGGATTATATTTTACATATATGGTTTACGTATACTAATTTCCTTTGGGGGAGATATCATATGTTGTGCATAGTATGTATCACTAGTTTCAATATATGGTCACATGGTATTTTGGTTAGTATTATATATATATATATATGGCATACATATAAGGAGTAAGTTGTATGCATTTCGCAGCTTTCTATTATTTTTGATATTTCACGTGGTGTGTGCTTGACTTGTATTTTTATAGAAAAACTTTTATAGTTTCCACTGAACTCGTGTTTGGCTCACTCCCATTTTTCAAAATAGTTTTGCAGGTACACTTATTGGGTTGCCACACATTAGAGTTTATTTACCTCTGATGATTTAGGAACCGTGTTAGTCTCCCTTAGAGGGACGACTTGATTTCAATTGTATGATTTTAAGTTGATCTTTTTTGTATTAACTAAACTTTGCTTCACAAATGCTTTGTGTAATTAAAGAGATGATGGAATATTAATCATGGTAAATTGTAGTTAATTTTTTAATATTTTGAGAACTACATTGATAGAATAGGCCTTTTCATTGATATGAATCTTATGATCAAGTTTTATTTGAAAAATGATTTGATGGAGTATCACTTATATAGGACTTGGGTATTGATAAAACATAGTAAACCATGCCAAATTATTCTAAAAATATAAGATGTACTTTTCTTAATTAAAATAACTAATTTAAATTCATTCATAAAAAATTAATATCATCCACCATCAGCGTACAATACCCGTGACAAACCGGTCCCGGAGGTGAAAACCTCTAAATGGGATTTGGGGCATCACTAGCTAGGTTAGGTTAGATAGAGAGAATGGTCGGTTTGATGATTTTGGGTGAAAAGTGGAATGATTTTAAGGAATTAATGGAAGATTTGGTGTTATAAAGGTGATTAATAAAGGAAATTTGAGGATTTGAAAGATGTATGGAGGTTTAGGATGAATTTTGTAGAAGTAGGTTTCGAAAATGGAGAGGAAGAAAGTGAGAAAGAAAGTCATAAAAATAGGGGAAATAGGACTGGGCTATAAGCATCATCAGTCAACTAATGCCTTACCATTTAGTCGACTAAGGGCATCAGTCGCCACCACATATTCAGCTTCAGCCGTGGATAAAGTCACTGAATTTTGTTTTTTGCTTGACCAAAAGATTAGTGAGTGTCTTAGAAAATGACAAGTGCCACTAGTGCTTTTCCTATTGATTTTGCATCTTGCAAAGTTGGCTTCCAAATAGCTAATTAAATCAAAATTGCTTTCTCTTGGATACTATAATCTTAAAGAGCTAGTACCGGTTAGATATCAAAAAATACATTTAACGGCAAGCAAATGTGATTATTTAGGATTCAATTGGAATCGTACACTAAACATGATGCCCGGCCTAGTATCCATCAAATAAAGTAAACTACCGATCATACCTCGATATTTCTTGATGTTGACACGCTTACTACTTTCGTCTTTGTCCAACTTTAACGACGAATTCATCGGTGTACTCATTGACTTAACTCCTTATAAATCGAACTTCTTAAAAAGTTCCTTGACTTACTTCTCTTGTTGACAAAGATCCCGTCTTTGCATTGCTTGATTGTAGTCCGGAATTAAAAGTAGTTCATCTATCCCATCTGCTTATTTCAAATTCTTTTTGCATACAATTAGAGAATTATTTGCATAGATTTTCGTTAGTAGAACCAAAGATAATATCATCAACATAGATTTGAACAAGTAGCATTTTATTATCATGATTCTTAATAAATAAAGTAGTATCTACTTTGCCTCTAACAAAACCATTATTGATTAAAAATGAACTTAGTCTATCATACTATACTCTCGGTGCTTGTTTTAAACCATACAAAGTTTTCGATAATCGTATAATCCAGATACGCATGATTTTCGAAACCAGGATGTTATTTCACATAAACTCCATCTTCAATAAATCCATTCAATAAAGCACTTTTAACACTAATTTTATATAATTTAAATTTTTTGAAACAAGACTAAGCAAGTAACATGCAAATAGCTTCTAAACGTGCAACGAGTGCATATGTTTCCTTTTAATTAATACCCTCCTCTTGATTGTATCATTGGGCAATAAGTATAGCCTTGTTTTTAACAATTACACTACCTTCATCATTTTTATTGTGAAATACCCATTTCGTGCCTATAATGGTAAGATCCTTTAGTTTGGGAACAAGTGTCCACACTTTGTTTTCTCAAATTGATTGAGGTTTTCTTGCATAGCCATCATCCAAGATTCATCTTGCTTGGCTTCAATTATATTTTTAGGCTCATATTGAGAAATGAAAGTCACATTATTGCATACATTTCTTAAAGATGATATAGTCATAACTTTACTAGACGGTTCACCAAGAATTTGATTAATATGGTGGTTAGACATAAATTTCGAACTCCTAGGCAAAGTATTCGAAGTTTGATCGGTTTCATTTTCTAATTCCTTAGAAGGGAGCTTAAGCACTCGATGGTTCTTCTTTAAATGTATCATTAACTTGATTTTATAAATCTTTTTGGACAATTTCAGCATATTCATCAGAATGCACTATGGTTGTGAATGATTAGACTCATCAAACACAACAAGCGTAGATTCTTGAACAACTAAACTTTTCTTGTTATAAACACAATAAGCTTTACTTTTAGTGGAATACCCAAGAAAAATTCCTTCGTTGGATTTAGCATTAAACTTTCATAAGTGATTACGATCATTCAATATAAAATACTTGTAACCAAAGACTTTAAAATATGCAATATTTGGTTTCTTGGCATTCCACAATTCATAAGGTGTCTTATCTAACTTTTTACGATTGATAACATGATTAATTACATAGTATGCGATATTAACAGCTTTCACCCAAAAATATTCCGATAAAGAATATTCATTTAGCATGGTTCTATACATCTATTAAAGAGATCTATTTTTTCTTTCAACAACACCATCTTATTGAGGAGTTCTAGAGCAAAAAAATTATGATCAATGCCATGCTCAGTACAACAGTTCTCAATATCAACATTACCAAATTCTCTATCTCTATCACTTTTAATATGCATAATGAAAAAGCCTTTTTCATTTTGAAATTTTTTAGAAAATTTAGTAAATACACGTGGAGTTTCATTTTTGTGAGTAAGAAAGAATGCCCAAGTAAATCTATAATAATTATCAACAATAACAAAGGTATACGATTTTTCACATAAGCTAGCAACCTAATTAGGACCAAATAAGTCTAAATGCAATACATCAAGAGCTCTAGTTGTAATAATATCCTTTTTAGATTTAAAAGATGAGTTGTGTTGTTTTTCAAGTTGACATGCATTACAAATTTAATCTTTAACAAACTTAGAGTTAGGCAAACCTTTAACTAATTCCTTCTTAGACAAAGTATGAATCAATCCATATTAACATGTCTCATCTTGCATGCCATAACCAAGAAATATCATTAATAGCGGATAAACATTTAGCATCTTGTTGAGATAAATCATCAAACTCAAGAGTATATACATTACTAATTCTATATGCAACAAGTAAGATGAAATTATCACTAATGTTCTTCATAATGCAACGATCGGACTTAAAAATAACTTCATAACCTTTATCATATAATTAACTAATACTAAGTAAATTATGCTTTAAACCTTCAACTAAAAGAACATTATCAATACAAATAGAGTCCTTATCAACCTGACCTATACCAATAATTTTGCCCTTGGCGTTGTCTCCTCCCCCCCCCCCTCCACCTTTCGATTCTTTCTTTCTTTCTTTTTATTTTTTTTATATTTAATACTTTAAAGATTGAAGGTTTAATTTTATTATTCAATTAATTGATTCCAAGTAAGTTCACTTTAATTTTAATATTTTATGTTTATTTAATTTTATTTATGGTAGTGTAAATTTGTACTAGGGTTAGGATGAGTACATTTAATTGATTTCGTTGCACGTGTTCATGCCAATTACTCTACCAATTTAATGCTTTAATATTAATACAATTCTTTCTATTGGATGCTTATTTTAATTGATCAAATTAAAGTTGGATTCTTGTTATTTTTTGTTGGATTCATCTTATGATTTGTTGAGAGCAGATATAGGGTTTGTTTTGACGGATATAATGAGTGTTTTGATTTTATACATAAATTTGGTTGTGAAAAAATTACAATTGAATTTTATGAATTAATTGGACTTTATGATATTGTTTTCCGCAAATAATAGAGTCGAGAGACCAAATTATTGTGAAATAAGAGTGGAGTTTATGTGCATGAATAGTTCAAAAGATGATATTAAATATATGATTCCGAAACCTTAGTCAATTAATTCGTTGATTTTATTATCTTACTTCATATTATTTAATTTAGTTTCCATGACTTTAGTTTACTTGATTTTATTTAATTTTCTTTATTTAATTTGCTTTATTGCTATAAAATTTTCTTAACTAGATTATGAGTTTAGTGAAATAAAGCATACTGGTTGAGTTCTTATGGGTTCGACCTCGCACTTGGTTTAACTATAATATATATATATTGATTTGTGCTTGCGAGTATTAAAATTTATCACAATAAATTTCTGGCGCCGTTGCCGGGAATTCTAATTTAATCTTGTTAATGTAGTCATTAAATTCCTTTTACAAGTTCTCTTCGTTTAAAAAAATATATATCAGACAATAGAATATTCAGATATATATATATATATTTAAAATAATTATCTAAATAAAAAGTTAATTTATTTATTTTTGGGGTGATTAAAACATCTAGGGAAAAATAATATATATAAACTGTGAAGTAGGTCATTTTATATGAGTATTTTATCCTAGCCGGTAAATGTTGAATTTTGCTCACAAGAGATCCTAGGTTCAACACTTAGCACTAGCAACTTTTTGATTCAAGCCTCTAATATTGTCCATTCTTAAAGGCTTAAATCTTTAATTCATTCTTAAATATTTAATTCTAACTTTTATCCAAGATTATAAAGTGAAATTTAA
This sequence comes from Lonicera japonica, assembly GCA_021464415.1. Taxonomy (NCBI): domain Eukaryota; kingdom Viridiplantae; phylum Streptophyta; class Magnoliopsida; order Dipsacales; family Caprifoliaceae; genus Lonicera; species Lonicera japonica. Next base: position 36,521,906 of record CM038467.1, read on the forward strand.
TCATAAAAAAATATGTTTAGACCCAAGTAAGACTTTTATTTTTATTTTTATTATTTATTATTTATTATTTATTATTATTATTATTATTATTATTATTATTATTATTATTATTATTATTATTATTATTATTATTATTATTATTATTATTATAATATGGCTAAGGGTGTAGTAGAGGCAAAGTCTCTTAGGGAATTGTTTACTCCGGTTATTATTAATCTGCCTTCGTGTATTGTATTACCTACTGCCACTGCGGTAAATTTTGAACTTAGCCTACAACTTATTCAACTTTTCCTTTCTTTTTTAGGACTTGACCAAGAGGATCTGTACTTTCATGTAAAGGATTTCCTAAAACATTATGCAACTTTTTGATTTCAAAATTTTAATGACGAATCAGTCCGTCTGCGCTTATTTCCTTTCTCCTTAAAGGGAAGAGCAAATCTTGGCATAACTATTTAGCTCACAGTTTATCACAAATTGGGAAACTTTGGTTTCAAAATTCTTAATTATGTTCTTTCCCATGGCAAAAACCAATGAACTTAAGAGGCAGATTTTAGATTTTACCCAAAACCAAATGAGAAATTATAGGAGAGTTGGGAGAGATTCAAGGATTTACTAATTAAATGTCATCACTATGAATTTGAGGGTTGGAGACTTGTGCAATAATTTTACAATGGTTTGACTCAAACTACTAGAAATATGATTGAGTCAATGAACAACGGTAATTTCTTAGGCTTTAGGGAAGATCAAGCGTATAATTTCCATGAGAGCTTGTATGAGAATTCTCAACAATGGAAATTTTCTTCCTGAAAAGAGCAAATTTGTCAAAATCCAAGGCGTGGCACATATGAAGTTAAGGTGAATGACCAGACAAGCAAGTAGATAGTCTCCTGAAAAAGTTGAGGCTTTGACGTTGCAATTGTCAAAAAACACACCAAACCCAATGCTAATGCAAATGGATAATATGTGTCCATCTTCTATACGGTATTCAAGTGGAGTCCTTGAGCAATTGGATTTAGTTAATGACTTTAGGCAGCCAATGAATAATCCATTTGAACAGAGATACAATCAGGGTTAAGATAATAATTCAAATTCTTTTTATCAACCAAACCAATCCATGAATAATTTAGGAGGTCAAATAATTAGCACGACGCATCAAAACTCGCTTAGTTTTCAGACCCCTATGGAAGCATTTCCTCTAACAACCGTGTCCACCATTAGCTCTGTTCAAACAATAATTCTCATCTTTGCAGGACATTTTGCAGTCGTTCATGAAATTGACTTGCCAAAGCATTGAAGCTACTAATCAACTAGTTTAAGAAATAACTAGGTCCAACATTGAATCCATTACGGACTTGAAGAATCAAATGGGCCAATGAGCTAGCCAACTAGGAGAGGTCAAAGATAAGCTTCCAAAACAACTTGAACAGAATACAAAAAGGGAGATATATTGTCATTAATAACTCTAGTTCATCTCAGGAGCAAGTCCATGTGATTACGGCCCTTTGATCAGGAAAGCAGGTTGATAACAAAGTTCAAATGCCTGATGTTGAAGAGGAAACTCAAGAAGAAGAAATACCCACCAAGAGTGTGGAAAGTCTTAGAGAGAGTGACCCTAAGGATACCCATCCCGTTGCTAGTGATCCCTCTCCTAGGAGTTTTATACCTAAAGCACCATTTTCACATAGATTAAAAAGTCCCAAGAAGGTAGATTAAAATGGTGATATCTTATAAGTGTTTAAACAAGTGAAAGTGAACGTATGCCTTCTTGATGCAATTAAGCATAGCCTTCACATCCTAAATTTTTTAAAGACCTTCTGACAGTGAAAAGAAAAATCACAACTCCGAATAAAGCATTTTTAGCATAACAAGTTAGCTCCATTTTTCAATGTAAAGTCCCTATAATACCCCGTTCTTCCATTTCACCGTGTTGACCTTCATTCGTTTACTAATTCCACTTTGAGTGGTGAAATCTTAATTTAAGAAGATTCGTAGTGTTCTAACACCTTGCATTAGTTACATTAGTAACATACACTTGTGTGAGTAATCATTTCATGATTCGTGTGGTCTGAATTGATATCGGCTCTTAAATCGTGCGTTTCGGTTTTATGCGATTCGTTAATTTTAACTAACTTTGAGCAGTCGTAACTTCTTCCTTTCTTGCCTGAATAACTCCCCATTTGTGCCTCTTTTTAGGTTTTAAGCCATTTTACAAATTTTGTGTTTTGACTGAAAGCCAATTCATACTCCTCATTAGTCAAAACATCGTGCGAAGTAGGCTAGTTAGTAAAATCTGATCGTTCAGTAGCGCTTCGGCATACGGTTGTCTTCAGTCAATTTCTGAAAATTATCCACCTAGAATTTGAGGAAACTTCCTTTAGGAAGTTGTAGATATTTGAATTACCTTTTCATGAACATAACGATTATCCGAATCGGAGTTCCGACCAAAAAATTATGACCAAAATACAAACAGTGCGCCAAAGCCCAAAATTTAAAGCACGGACCGGTCTGGTCTTTTTGTATACCGGTTTGGCAGCATACCTGGGCCTGTTTTAAGCATTTTAAAATGATTTTTACTCCTTCTTTTGTCCCATTTTGAACCAAAACTTTCACACATACTTAGAGGGTTCTAGAGAGAGAAAATGGTGAGATTTTTGAAGGATTTGAGGGAGTATTTCATATTGATTCAAGATTTGAGTTCCAAAACTTCGTCTCTTTCACTATTCATCATCTTCTACCTCTTTCTTCCTCCATTGATGCTTAAGCTTGAGCTAGGCTTCCGCGATTTGGTGTCTACGCTTTATCAACTTCAAGATTTGAATTTTCTAAAAAGGGAACACTATTATTAATTTGTTTTTCAAACGATTATGTGTTGTTTTAGAGTTTTTAACTTAAATTGGGGATTTTTCTTAAAACCCTAGGTTGTGTGCATATCATGTGGATTGGGCTAGACGTAGCTTCGATTGATGGTTGGTATTGATAGATTAAGGTTTTAATTGCGTTATTTAACATGTAGATCCATGCTTTAACTTATATACGCATCGATTCTTACTAAACTCCTTTTGTAGTTACATATATAACTAGAATTTTGGGGTTTTCGGATTGGTGCCACAAGGATGCTTGTTTGTGGGTTATATATGATAAATATGAGTAGATATAACATTAGTTACACGTATAGGGCATTACCTATAAGATTGCTATTGGAAACCCTTAAAGCGTAGTTGTATGTAATAACTTTGAGGCGAATGTAGGCCAGTGTTAGAACTAGCAACGAGAATACAACCTTAATACACTTCAGAAATACCATAAATATAGTTTGGTTGGGGCCTAAGTTGCTATAGTCATAATCATACAAGGTTAGGGAGTTATACGTGTACCGGCTATGCAAGAAACTTTTTAAAGCCAATGCTTGGCTTGATAATACAATATAAGAACAACAATAAGACCTACACAGCTTTAATATTACACATACATGACAAATGATGAGATGTAAAGTATTGATAATACTTTAGGGGCCTTAAAACACGAATTACAACAAGATGATAAGGCCACAGGTTATAAATGTGATAACGGCGATTATAATGATAAACTTACGTTGTGTAATTGTATGATTGTATAACTGTGTAGGCTTGCAATTTATATGAACATAGATGAATGATGATAAAGGCTAAGCTATGAATTACCTTATCGGTGCCACGTAAATAAGTTATATTACTTATTATCAATGTTATATTGTTATGGGATGGGTTGCGTGAATATTTTAATATGTATATATATATATTGTGTGATGGCAATATGGTATTGGTCTGTGATTGGTCCCAGGTTTGGTCTTGTTAGACGGGGCCAGAAGTTAGGACACAGTTTAATGGGTGTAAGATCTAAAACCGTGCACGAAAATTAACTAGAGGCCCTGCTGCCGCGTGGGTGAAAGACTACGAAATGCAGACTTGGTGACACTTGGACGACTATTTTTATTATGATTATCGATGTTATGATTCTCATTGAGAATCAAAAACTAAAGGGGAGGCACTACTGCGGCGTAGGTGAAAGGCTATGAAACGCAGACCTAATTGAATTACTTTTGGTGTTATGGTAGATTATTGATAAATAAGAGACCATGTTTTGGGAGATACTGATACGTCGCAAGGACGGATGAGATGGTGGTTCTTAATATATGCTATTGTATGATATCTTGTATTGTTATATATATATATATTATCTTTGATATGCTACGAATAATGTTAAAACGAATGCACATATTATTGACAGATCACACTCACTTAGAGAACCATTTGGCCATTCATAATGAACTGATACCTAAAGTGGAAAGTTCTAACAACTATTGATATTTGGATATAGTATACGGGCACGCGAAGGAATATAGTTATTATGATGCCCCGAATCCCGTTAAGAGGTTTTCACCTTAGGGGCCTGGTTAATCACGAGTGCCGTACGCCGATAGCGAGACAACTAGATACAATCCCTGTGTAAAACTTAAAAAAATCCATAATCTAAACAATAAGAACATTTCCATACTAAGCAATCTTTCACATGACGAAAGAAGAAATACTATCAATCAGCTAGCCTCCAACGAGGTCCCAAGTGTAGAAGATACAATATTCACAAAGTATACAATCAACATCAATACAAGCTCCATACATATGTAATTAAAACCATTACAACTTGTGTTCTATACAAGAATCCAATATATATTTATAGATAAAACTCTAAGAACTAAGGTACAGAGGCAGACTAAGGAACGCATCATCTCTCTATATACTGTACCCCGAATGAACCTGCAAAAGAAACTGGGTGGAGAAGAGGTGGGGTGAGTCAAATGACTCAGTGGGAATCAATTAATAACAGTATTATGAAAAAAGTATCTAGAAAACCCATTTTGTAAAATCTTAGAAGATCCTTTTCGTATTAAAATATAAAGTAATTCATTTACAAATATACATATGTAGTAATTTAAAAGAAATCTTTTTTCTAACTTTAAAACCCCGACAAAACTTTGAGAAAATATCCTTTTTAAGGCTTTGTAAAATCAACCCCATCTTAATGAAAAACCACGGCATAACGTCTGTCTTTTATCACATGAACCTTGAGTCGTATTCTCTAAAATCCGACACTATCCAAGCATACAGCCAGGTCTACGTTTCGTGACCTTTCAACCACGCGACAGCAGGGCCTCCCATTCTTTTCTTACTCGTATAATCAGGATGATCGTCCAAGCATACAACTAAGTCTGTGTTTCGTGGCCTTTGAACCACGCCGTTGCAGTGCCTCATGTTCTTTTCCGTGCACGGTTTTGGGTCTTGCACCCATGAGACTGTGTCCCAACTTCCGGCCCCAATCATTAGAGACCAAACCCGGGACATACCATGGACTAGTGCTAACATAGATGCTCAACAATATATCAATCGGCTCATACGAGAGACGATTGTGTCATTTTCATATTTATCGTAATTCAAATATAGCTGTAACTTGCAACCGAAAGGGAATATTATCACGTAAGCCATTCTTTTATACTTAACAACTCATAAACGATCACTTTATAACATAAAAGCCACCACTTGAACCTTTAAAGGTAAATTTTCACTTTCATAGTAATAATCATCACATACGTATAGGTTCCAAGTGGGTTTTTGGGCTACGCAAGAAATTAATCACATTTTGTTGTTAAATTATATAGTTTATCATGTATAAAGGCTATTCGAGCCATCAATTACATCGTTAAGAGAAAACATCATCATATACTCAAAAACCCATTTTTCACATGTTAAGCTTCTAAGCAATCAAGTGATAAGATTATAATCTCATAGTAATAGGTTGGAAAACAAGGTTTAGAGTTAGATTCCCACCTCTATTAAGCTTATTATTCGAGTTTGAAAGGTTGAATCAAGCTAAAAGTCACTAAATCGCCAAATCCCCAATTTCTTCCTTCGAGCCCTAGCTATAGAGTTAAATATGATGAAGATGATGATGAATAGTGATATGAGATGGTGATTTGGTGTTGGTTTGATGGATATTTTGTGTGGTGAAGATGTATCGATGAAAATCTCTCTAAACCTCTCTCAAAATGGCCCTCTTTCTCTCTCTAGAAGGTTCCAAGGCTTGTGGATTGAAATATGGGGGAAAGGGGGTGTAAATGTTGCTTTAAAGTGTTCAAAACCTCCTATAATATTTCTCGGACTGGTATACCGAAAACCCAATACCGGTCCGCGCTTTAGCACTTTTGGGCCTGGAGCACTGTTCGTATTTTGGCCATAATTTTTCGTTCGGGACTTCGATTTGGGTGGTATTTATGTTCATGAAAAACTAATTCAAAGCTATACAACTTCCTAAGAGCAAGTATCTTCAAATTTTGGATGTATAATTCCTAAAAATTCGTCGAAGAGAGCGCTCTACTGAAGCGCTACCGAATGAACTGATTTTTGCGACTCGCGTACTTCGCACACTGTTTTGACCCACGTAAAGCCCAAATTAGCTTTTGATCAAAACACAAAAGTTGTATATTGTATCAAAGCCTAAACATAGGCACAAACGGAAACTTAATTGTACAAGTAACAAAGAAGTTACGATACCTCGAAGTTGGCTAAAATTAAGAAATCGCGTAAAGTAAAAACACGCGACTAACATCTCGATTTCGATTCAGACCACCCAAATCATGAAACGATCATTCCCACAAACTTGATATACCTAATATGATATGCCTTAAGTGTTGGATCAGCTAACAAGGGTCCAAAAGCAAAGGTTCATGCCCTAACGGAGGTTAAGCATTAACTAGGTTTAAGAAGAGGATTAACTTGAGAATGGAACACGGGGTATTACAGTTATGAGATTAATCTGCTAGTTCACATTAAATATAATATATTAATAATTAAAGTAGCAACATAGCAAATGGATAGCTAGATGGGAGGACACCATAACATAATACTTAAGTTGAATGAATTAGTGGTGATGCCTATTCATCGACCAAGTACAGATTTCAGAATGAACTATAAACAAAAAGAAAATGTTAAATACTTAGCCTATAGTTACTTTCTTTTAATATAAGCGCGGGATAGTTGGGGAATAGTGTTGATTCACACTATAGTACGAACCCACCTTAGCATAACAAACCGTAAGAAGATAGAGATTCATTGAGATACTCCTAGAATGCCATTCCTTAGAAAGACATAAACCCATAGAGGGAGTTCGTATCTAGGAATTTGTGAGGTTGGGATTGGTTAATAAGTGTTATAGCTTTCGGTGACTATGATGGGAATCCTATTGGGGTTTGGCATGCATTTTTGTATGAAGTGCATTGTATTGTTTTTAAACTATCCTAGTAAAGTAAATTATTTACTTTCAATACAAGCCTGCACATGCCTGTGTTGGCTATATGTACTTTCTATATAGAACTTTATAGTTCGCACTAAGCTCGGGTTTGGCTCATCCCATTTTCTAATAGGTTTGCAGGTTAGGCTTTAGGGATTGGAGTGTGCTATATCCATCTAGAAGCCTTTGATATCTATAGACCTTTTGTAGTCCTTAGATAAAGGACTAGTTTGTATAATCTTTTTATTATGTAAAGCTACATGTATTTATAAATGGTGTTTGAAACTCTTTATGTAAAGAATGTTAAAGGCACTGATGTATATATTTTTATATGTGGATTTAGTTTACTATTTGGTTGAACAGTTGGATTGATTTGGAGGAAATGGTTAAAAAGTTTTACAGGGTGGTTTATTACTTAAACGAATTTCATATGCTGAAATTTTATAAAACCGAATTTCGTGTGAATCATATTTTAACTAATTTTTTTTTTGAAAGTCGTGATTTTACATTTTAAAACCCGTCATCATGCACGGCATCCATGATTAACTAGTCTCGAAGAAGAAAATCTCATAACGGGATTCGTGGCGTCACTGTCCCTATCAAATTTAAAGATCTAATTATCTTACGATTTCCTGTAAAATTGATGACAATTTTATCGAGTAGCTTTGCTAGATTTAGGGGTGTAGACACCTCGATCTGTGACCCCTGCAAGAACCCTAACGACTATCGACAAGTACGATTTTTGTGGCCTGGGACCCACCCGAGCACCCGAAACTGCCCGAAAGGGTTTGTCGGCCAAACAAACCTGTTTTTAAGGGGGATTATCGCGCGAAAAATCAGTATGTTGAACGACAAAACCCTCTGACCCAGACCATCCACTCTCTGACACATCAGTTTGTCAGAGACATCACTTCAGCCGTTTGTCGCGTCACATTGCTCAGCATGTTATGCAAGACTTGCCCTTTCTAGGGAAATGTCGCGCAACAATCCTCTCCCAGCACTATAAATAGGCCATCACCCCCAAGGGTTCTAGGGGAACTTGGGATCTAAGAATTCTGAGTTTTATATCTGATTTTTTGGTCAATTATCAAGTATTTTATACGATCGTCTTATTTCTGAAGAATTATTGAATCTATTCTCGGCACTCAACGTGTCCCGTATCTGAGATCGAATTCTCGAAAATATTTAAAGAAGGAAAAGATTATTTTCTCCTAAGATCTCTCTATTATATCATATTTTCTTTCTTATTATTATTCTCGTCGGGAAGGTAAAGAAAGTCTCTCCTAGTATTTAAAATTAAATAATTTGTGTACTTGTTTTACTTCTGTTCTGTCCACGTTTTATTTGAATAAACTTATTGCCAAGTTATAAAATAGTCTACTGCTTTCTAAAAACAAATACCCTGATAAAACCATTTACAAAACCAGAAAAATAAGTACATTATCATTCGGACAAAATTTTGTTTTCAAAACCCGGACCGATAAAACTTACTTAGGAATTAAAATTCGGCATATTCCTTCTTTTTCATAGATTGCGACGTGCCTAATTAAACTTCCCTCAAAGAGTTCTAATTCCATATCAAATTAGTCCCGATACAAGATCTGAACTTTTCCAAAATAATAAAAACACGAGAAAACCGTCATTATCTAAGGAAGTAAAACGGGAAACTCTCTTAAATAAAAGGGTTTTATCAATTGTATTTACATCTTTCAAAATAAAATATCGGATCTCAGAACACGAAGGTTTTCATCCCTTTTCCCATTTTCTCCAAAATAAGGGTTTTTTATTCGGGAAGTAGTGACTGTCAGTAAAAGCATCCAAGTTTTTCAACATAAAATAAACATATAAAAGACCACTAGAGACCGAAAGGGCGGAACGGGTGCTTAACACCTTCCCAATCTGTAACATAATTTTCGAACCCTATAGAATCCTGGTTTTGCAGACGAACGTGTAAAGAAAGGCTTATCTGTAGCCTTTTCTCTTACACAACTATTTTGTCTGTTTTCTCGTAAAACATACTAGCGACTCTAAACGAACCGTCTTATATCTAGAAATAGGATAGAGGGACACCCGATATGAATTATCAACGCATAGAAGCAAATAGAACAACGGAATCCTTTCTGATATTTTAGACGCCCAAACACGAGAATGAGACCCGGGGATCATATTTGCAGATTCTCACAAGGGGTAGTCGTGAACTTATTGCCATATTCAGTTTTTAAGAAATTGGGTTTAGAAGAGCTGAAACCTACACCAATGACAATCCAATTAGCCGATAGGTTTGTTAAATTCCCTAGAGGTATCATTGAAGATGTTTTGATACAGGTAAAAACATTTTACTTTCCAGTGGACTTTGTAATTCTTAACACACAGCCTGCTTAGAACATAAAAGGGTAAATCCCTGTTATCATGGTCAACCATTCCTCGCTATAGCTAATGCGTTGATTAACTGTAGGAACGGACTAATGAAAATAAGTTTTGGAAATATGACAGCGGAGCTTAATGTCTTTGATATAAGCAAGTAGCTCTAGGAAGAGGAAGTTAAAAGTGTTAACATAATAGCTAGCTGGGTGTTTGATGGAGGTGATAATGAACTTATAAGAGATTTTATAGTTTTGCTGGGAGATGAGATAAATGATCTAAAATTTCATGAAGAAGCAAGAGGAATGCTGAAAATGGAAGAGGAAGATTGGGAAGAAGAATTTAATATGAAGTCAGGGTTGAGTTTCCCATTTAATCCTGGTATACCTAAGTCACGTCATATTGACTCTTGGCTTTTAAAGGTATCTCACATGCCTAATGATTTTGTGTTTTCATCTGTTGAGCTTTTTGAGGTAATTCACCATCTCTCCTCTGATCTAGAGCTTAGTTTAGGCCATTGAAGCTTTGAGATAAGTGGTTGGTTTATTAAGCATGTTTTGTTGTGATTATTATATCTGTTGACCTTTCACCCGATAAATATGCATTTTTTTAATTTAATTGGATATTATGCTTTTCTTTATTCCATACTAACAAAAGTGTAAGTTTATCTTTGTCATTGAGCTTCAACATATGCAGGTGCTATCCTTCTTTTCTTATTTATTTGTCTTATTACATTAAGGACAATGCAAGATTTAAGTTGGAGGGGGTGGGAACTAGTTACTTTATCATTCCATAAACTTTACTTATTGCACTTTGTTAAAAAAATGAGCTAAAATTTTTGATTTTTTTATTAAAAAAAAAAACAAAGAAAAGCTATACAATGGTTCTTTGATATTAATTGAGATTTTTTTTCTAGCCGATGTAATAATGATGACGCATTCACCTTAATACTTTACATATGCATGATTAGTTTTCCTACTATCATTATTAAGGGTGGGAAAAATTACCATTTCTACCGTACCAAACCGAACCATTACCAAGATGTACCAAAATTTGGTAATGGTACAATACCAATCGGTATTGTACCATACCAAGTTATTTTGGCACAGTACCGGTACTCAAAATTATTACCGACGGCATATTGTACTGTACTAATAAATTGGTATTCCAATGGTATATGTACATACCAAAATCATTTGTACCATTTATACCAGATACACAAATAATACCAAACTAATTACCAATATCCTTATACCCTGCCAGTTTACCACAGGCATTTAAATCAATAAGAATTTTTAACCAAAGGAAGTTAAAAAAACCAATAATAGAGATGTCTAGATTAAGGGTCCAGATTATCTGTCTAACTTTCCCTTTCTATTTCTCTAATTTAGGTATCACAAAGACACAAGCATAATCACAGCCGCCCGACTCTTTCTTTCTCTCTGTCTCTAGTTTCTTCTACTCTTCCACTCTTCGTCAGCAGTCCCTGTCTTTGCTTTTAGATCCGCCACCAACCCACCGCCGTGTACACTATACACTGGCACACTGCCACCGCACCACTGCCCTGTACCCATCCGACCACCGCCATCCACCCTAGCCCTTTTCCATTCAATAGGACCCATTTCAAGGATACAAGGACGATCCCTTCATTCTTTTTCTCCTTCCAAATCAAGGTATGAATTTATTTATAATCTTTTGGAGAAAATACAGGCCATTATTAAATTATTATGTTCCATTTTTATGTTTTAGCTACAAGAAGAGGTTCTAATGATCACTTGATGGGCTAGAGTTCTGGTAGCTAGTTGGTTGTGCTATAAATTTTAATCGGTTAATGAGGTACTTTCCTTATGAATTTTTGATTATATAAATACAATGACTTGCCTATATTTTTGGTTTTGTAATTATGTTTTGGTATTTTGGGTATTAGGCAAAGAACTAAAGATGAACTCTAATAGCCATTCACTAAATGCCTTTACTAGTACACCTTCCATCACTTAATACTTTCCCTAAAACCTTCAAACACCATCTCAAGTTGAACAAATAGATGAAAATGTAGAAAGTGGTAAGAAAATGGGGAGATCATGGGTGTGAGCACATGTTAAAAGAGTGTCAAGAATATTAAATGATAAGGAAAATATATATCTTGCAATCTATAACTATTGCAAAGCCGAGTGTCTAGCAGATCCGATCAAAAATGGAACATCAAGCATAACATATCACCTTAAAAAAGTGTGCAAAGATTCACCAATTTACGTAAAAAGTGATAAAACCCAATCGATATTGACAAAGGATGCAATGGGTGGTGGAATGGGGAACCACACCTTTAGTCAAAAGAAACTTGAGCTGAAGGTTACCATGTTTGTTATCAAGGATGAATAACCATTTAGGGTGGTTGAAGGGACTAGGTACATTGGAATGATGAAAGAGGCCAAACCTCAGTTTAGGATTCCAGTAGGAAAAAGATTGCGAGCCTTGCATGGGGTTTATTTATATCAGAAAAGTCTAAAATATTTGAAGTCATCTGTGATCAAAGGGTAAGTATCACAGCCGATACTTGGACCTCTATCCAAAATATTAACTACATGGTTATTATCGCCCACTTTATGGATAGCGATTGGAAATCGCATAAACGGATAATAAATTTGTGAAAGATCACAAGTCATAAGGGAGAGGACATAGGGAGGATTTTAGAGGTGTGTTTGAATAATTGGGGGATAGATAAGATCTCTAGTATTACCGTTGATAATGCTTCTGCCAATGATGGTGCGGTTGATTACATGAAAAGGAGGTTGAGAAAAATGGACAACCTATTGGTTGGTGGGAAGTATTTGCATTTGAGGTGTGCTTGTAACATCTTAAATTTAATTGTAAAGAGTGGGTTGAAAGAGCTTGCTAGCTCGGTTGAGGGTATTAGAAATTATGTGAAGTATATCCATTCTTCGGAGGCTAAGTTGGACAAGTTTAGGGATTTTGCTATTTTTTTTAAGATGGATAAGATGTCAAATGTTCCTATGGATGTGGGTACAAGGTGGAATTCAACATATAAAATGTTTAATGTTGCATACAAGTATAGGAAGGTGTTTACTAGGATGGTGGAGGAGAATGTGCAATTTTGTGATTATTTTGAAGAAATGGAGAAGGATGCAAATAAGATTTGGGTCAAAAGAGTGGGGCCTCCGGTTGTGAGTGATTAGGAGAAGGTACTTGCCTTTGTGCACTTTCTTAAAAAGTTTTATGATTATACTTTGACGCTTAGTGCAACCAAAACGGTTACATCAAGCTTGATATGGGAGGAAATGGTCTCTCTACAAATAGAGATTGAGACAAAAATTAGTGACTTTAGTAATCTTACTTTGCAAAGGGTGGCTACTTCAATGAAAATGAAATTTGATAAGTATTGAGGTGATTGGGAGAATGTGAATCCACTTATTTTTATAGGTCAAGTTCTAAACCCTTGTTATAAACTTCAAATGCTTAAAATAAACTTAAAAGAGCTTGGTGGGGATCAAAGTAAGATTGAAAGAATGATTAAGGAAATTAAAGCATGTTTGTTTGACTTGTATAATGAATATAAAAGGGGTTCTCCCATTGATTCTACAAGGAAACTGTTTTATAAAATGAAGATGGCATGCTGCAATCTTGTGGGGTTGATTTGAATAGACTTAAAATGTTAAAGGTGTTTGTCCGAGAAAGGAGGGAACAACAACTTGATGAAATATCCAATGAAGTTGATAAGTACTTTGCCGCTCCTTTTGAAAATCCTTTGGTTGGTAATTTTGATATGATGAATTGGTGGAAAGGGAACACAACAAATTTTCCAATCTTTTAAAAAATTTCTAAGGATATCTTAACAATTCCCACTTCCATCGTTGCAAGTGAAAATGCATTTAGTTTAGGGAGGAGGGTTGTTGATCCTTTTAGGGTGTCTTTAACTCCTAGAATGGTAGAGGCATTAGGTTGTACGAGTGATTGGCTTAGAGCAGAAGAATTCAACTTCTACAAAGAGCCAACGGATGAGATGCTTTAATTTTATAAGGAAATGGAAGAAGTGGTGGAATCAAGTAAGATATGCTTCAATTTTTATAGTTAGTTTTTTCTTATTAACTTGGTACTCAACAACCGATTATTGTTCTAAATACAACTAATATGTTTCATTATTTTTAATGTAGGTGTGACCTTTCAATCTTCTGCATGTTCAATGCCTCTTTCGGGTGCTTCTTTATAAAAAAAATGATTAGTTCAAGTGTTGGAGGTTTGTTTTTGTTTGGTAAGGATATTATAATTTTATGGATTGTAAATTTATAATATTTCTTGAATATGCTCAGAATTATAACTTAGAAGTATTTGCAATGCACTACCTATTTTGTGAACTGCCAGTGCACTATTTATTTTCAGTATTTTGTGAACTACCAGTGCAGTCAGTGCACTGCTATTGCCTATTTTGTATGCTTAATTAAAGAAAGTTAATTAGTTTTGCTTCTGGCTATCTACTTTGATTGGATGGTTTTAGTTGGCTTGTTGGGCATAAACCTTGTTAACAATTGATTCATAATTGTTCTAGTTTGATGTTAACTAATGCTTGAAGTTGCATTCTTACTCGAGGTAGTAGAGAACACCTTATATTACTTACCTTCAAATTCTTTGAAGGATTTTTTAGTTTTTGCAACTCAAAGGCGAATTGACTTTTTGCAGATTCTTTGAAGGATTTTTGAAGTTGCAAGTTGTTTATACTTTTGTCATCGCTGGAAGTTTGGAACTTGGAAGGAGATTCTTTTGTTTTTTTGTCATTGCTGGAACAAGTTTGTTAATCTGTTAATCAGGCCACTAGCTGTCTCCTTACTTTGTAAATTGTAACTCACTCATTTTGCTCATCCCATGTATGGATAATGGATCTTATGTAATTGCTAAATTGCATGTAGTTTATGTACACAGTGCATTGCCCAGATTATGTACATTGTAATTAATCTTAGTTTTATTTTATTTTATTTTATGTACACACTACATTGCCCAGAATTTATTTTTATTTTTCAGGATTAATGTTTTGGTAACGTACCATACCATACCATACCGATATTTTGGTATACCGAAAGTTTTGGTATGGCAAGGGTAGTGGATTTTGGCATACCAAATTTTCGGTACGGTACACGGTACACCCGGTATGGTACAGTATTGTATCAAATCCACCCCTAATCATTATTAGTCGAATTTTCATGATTTTCTATTCTCATTATATTTTTGCACATACGAAAAACTCTAAATTTTTTTTTGAAAAGTGTAATTCGTTGTGTAGTCGAATTTCAAAGATTCTTGATACTATTTGATCCAAAGAGCTATATACCACAGGAAGTTACGTAGGCCATCATTGGTAGCCTACATATAGCCTAATCCTACCTATACATTTATACCACTAGTCACCCAGTTGAGCTTTTTACATATAAGCCTTTTTTTGTTAGCCCAATATCCTTACCCAACTCCAATTAGAGGTTTAACCCATATTTATGGCCTATCCTTTATCTAAGAATATGTTGAGATTATTTATTTTATGTATGGGCAATAATGAAAAGTATGCTTGAAAAAAAAATGAAAAAACAAATGAAAAAAATGAAAAAAATATAAAAAAAAAAGGGTTTGAAATCTCCTCCAAATACAAAAGAAAAGTAAATGTGAAAAAAGGGGGGGGGGATGTAAAATTAGAAAAAAAATGAAAATGAAATAAAGAAAAAGAAAAAAAAAATTAAAGAAAAGAAAAAAAAAATAGAAAGCTCAAAAATGTTAAAGTTAAACCCAAAAGTGTCAATTTTATACCTCAATATGTATATTAGATTGCTGAATTCCTTTTATATCCCTTCATTTCATAAATCTTGCCCTAAGCTTTACATTACAACCCAAAAAAGTCCTAATGATAATTTGGATATGGTTTGGAGGTGAGAGTGGTAGAGGGATCCAATTACATATTTCGCTTTTCTAGTGAGATAAATCTGTTCATAAGACTAATATTTTTTCATTTATAACTTTTTTTTTCATATATACATGCGAGATGCTTTTGAATTTGAATACATTTACTCTTTTATAACACGCATGTGATGAGAGCATATATACTTTATTCTCGAGTATTTCATATGTTAAATGTATGCCATATGACGAATTGAGTCAAAGCATAATTTAAATGAGATTCGAAAGTTTTGCCTACTTAGATATTAATGATGTTATGTTATTGTTAATTCACACACATACACAATGAGATTGAAAAGAAAGAAATATTCTTATCAATCTTACTAAATTGAGAACATTGATGTTGCATGTGTGTCACATTACTTAGCATATGGATGTTTTTGATATCTTTGTTAAGCTACTTGCATTGGTAAAGAAAAAGGAATAAATTTTAAGAAGAACCATTTCATTTGGACATCAAAAAATAATTTATTTTGCTTTGCCCGAGTACTAGCAAAGTACATGTTGGAGAGAATTTGACGTGTCAAGAAATTGGTATAATTTATTATGCTGATTTATATTTTAAAGAGCATATATTAATACTAATTTTCTATTTTTAGTGTCTTTCAGGTGTTAGAAAAGAATTGGAGAAGATTGAGAAAAATTGAGAAATTCAAGCAAGTGAAAACATCTAAAGTATTCAATACTTCTATAAGCATAACTTTTTACTCGAAATTCTAAATTATGAGATTCTTGAGCCTAATTTGAAGATAATTTCAAGATTTGCGACTTTTCAGTTTAGCACTTTTTCAAATTTAATCATCTTGGGATCTAAATTTACAATGTTAAATTCAACAATTAAAAATTGCTAAAATTCATTATATTTAATTATGGGCCCATTATATTTGCTATCAATACTAAACAAGCCCACTCTATTGCAACTAACACACTTAAAATGAAGTCCATTAATAAACTAAGTCTAATCCAAACCCATTTATACAAATTTCATGGAGCCAAAGCCCACAATTAAATTAAAGCCCTAAAGAAATCTATCAATTATATATATAGAGAAGAGCCGCAGCCAACAACAAGAGAGAGCATAGCACTCTAATCCACCCCCCCCTCGATTCTTTCAATCTTTATTTTAATTTTTTTAGTTTTAATATTTTAAAGATTGAAGATTTATTTTTATTATTTAATTAATTGATTCCAAGTAAGTTTACTTTAATTTTAATATTTTATGTTTATTTAATTTTATTTATGCTAGTATAAATTTGTACTAGGGTTAGGATGGGTATATTTAATTAATTTCGTTGCACGTGTTTATGCCAATTACTCTACCAATTTAATACTTTAATGTTAATAAAATTCTTCCTATTGGATGTTTATTTTAATTGATAAAATTAAAGTTGGATTCTTGTTATTTTTTTTTTTGGATTCATCTTATGATTTGTTGAGAGCAGATATAGGGTTTGTTTTGACGGATATAATGAGTGTTTTGATTTTATACATAAATTTGGTTATGAAAAAATTACAATTGAATTTTATGAATTAAATTGGACTTTATGATATTGTTTTTCGCACATAATATAGTCGAGATACCAAATTATTGTGAAATAAGAGTAGAGTTTATGTGCATGAATATTTCAAAAGATGATATTAAATATATGATTCCGAAGCCTTAGTCAATTAATTCATTGATTTTATTATCTTGTTTCGTATTATTTAATTTAGTTCCATTATTTTAGTCTACTTGCTTTGATTTATTTGATTTTATTTACTTTATTCCTATAATTTTTTCTTAACTAGAAGTTTAGTAAAAGATTAACAAGATAATTATAAAACATATTGTTTGAATTCTTGTAAGTTCGACCTCATACTTGCCTTAGCTATATTACATATATTGATTCGTGCACTTGTGGAATTTATCACAGTAAATGTTCTAAAGTTAGTAATACACTTTTGGGAAAGAAAATAAAGTTTATATAAAAATGTAAAATCTAACAAATTTCGAGATATATATAACTGAAATACACACTCTCCAAAAATTTAAAACAACAATAACAACAACAACAATAATAATAATAATTCAAGCTTACCAAAAATCTTTTGGCTTTATTTAATAATATTGAATCACACAATCTCATATTTAGGACAAACCCAATAAACATAGAAAAATGCAAGCATTGTTCAAATTAACAAACCACACAAGAAAAGTCAAGCCAAGCCAAGCCAAACAAACAAGATAGAAATTCACAGAATTAGATGGATGATACCACCAATCTGTAATTAAGAAAGAAACACACCATTTTAAATAACTGAAAATAAAAAAGAGAGCATATTACACCATCACTCACCATATATAATAGCTCCCACCAAATATTCTTCAAACTCAGGACAGAGTGTTGGTATTCCCTCCACCTACTAACAAGGAAATTAATTAACAGAAATTTTGTTAAATACTGATATTCCAAATCTACAAAATTTTACACATAACTTTTTCCATTTTAAATTATGAGTCTAAGGTTTTATTTGATAATAAATTGGAACATGATAGTAAGATAATTAATATTTGCGAGAAGGTAGAACATGAGTTTGAGTAATGTGGTGAAATACTCTTCTTCTCATGCTTATTTTCATGAGTAGATGTCCTCCATCTGCCTTTAATTTTTCTAGAATTTTTTTTCTTCCTCACCAGCTTAAAGAATTTTTTTACCATGGAAAAAGCAAAATATGTAAAAGAACATCTCACAATATGAGCCAACTTAGTTATTCACCCAATTTCTCACAAAATAAACTCTTTTTGTTATTATTTTCCATAATGTTGTTATTACAGGAGCCTAAGGGCGTGCTTGATTCACAAAGAATTCCATGAAAATTCAAAAGATAGAAAATGTAATTTTTTTCCATCTTTCAATGGTGTTTAATTACCCAATTTTCTAGGCAATTTCAATTCCACCTAGTCCCATGGAACAAGTGCATGATGCATAAAAGTAAGAACTCAAATTTTTGGCCTCCTTCAAGGAAAATAACTAAACTTTTTATTAGTAAAAGGTAGGCAATCAAACATTAGAGTTGGAAAATGTCATCCATGGCATGGAGGACGTAAATATTTTGCACCTGGTAAATAATTACTATTAAAAACCTTGAAACGATTTTCCTTGAAATTCAATTTGCAAAAAAAATAAAAAATAAAATAAAAAAATATTTGCTTAGGTTAAACATTTCCTACCATCCTTGTTATCAAAAACACCCTATCCATCCTTCTCTGACTTTCTCAAAGTTTTAAATGAGTAATATTATTTTCATTTTGGGCTCTTACCACAATATATATAGTAACTAAGATTTAACTTTAAGTTTTAACAATGAATTATGTTGAAACGTATGAAAGACTTAAAAAAAAGTTCAAAATGGGACTCTATTAGAAATTGAGATATTAACTTAAAGTTGAGTTGGCTAAACATTTCTTGATATCAAAACTGACGAAAAGAAATAGTGAAAATAATAATAATGCCCCAAAAAGAATTACACTTAATTTTGAATGGTAAATTGATAGAGAAATGCCATGTACCCCAAAAAGTGTACTAAAAGTTGTAGTGCAGAGGAAGATTAATAACGGGAGGAGAAGAAAAGTATTTACCTCAAAAGGTGCGGTGACAATTTTGAAGTCGTTGCTTGATATCGTCGTCTTCCTTTCTCCATTGCAGTGAGTCAAACCAGGTTTGGGAAGCAATAATGTACTTGAGGTTCCGTGCAGACTCATTATCGAAAGGTAACCGGGTCAAAAGTGGACAGTCTCTTATCTCGAGCTTCTCTAAGGCAGGCCACGGAAGTGTCCCAAAACCGCCAAGAGTTCTTAACTTTCTCAGATCAATTAGTGTTAGCTTCTTCAGACCTTTTATGCTACTTACGCATAGTGGTAACTCAAAAATTTCATCACAACCATCTATATGCAGCTCCTCTAAAGCCGGCCACTCCACCAATGCACTAGCGGAAATTGTCAAACTTGGCAAATTGACAAGTACTAGCTTCTTCAGGTTCTTTGCGTTCTCCCCTTGGAAGGGTAACTCATAAATTTCATCACAACGATCCATCTGCAACACTTCTAAGGCTAGCCACTCATCTTCCACATTCGCGCAGATCTTTTTTAAATTTGGCAAATTTGTAAGTATTAGCTTCTTTAGCTTTGGGAGATTCAACGAAGCCCTAGGACCAGCAGTAAGTAGCTCTTCAATTCCATTGCAGTCCTCAATTACCAGGGTCTCCAGTTCAACCAGGCTGTCTGCTTTCCAGGGTCCCTTCCATATGCTTTTCAACAGCTGCAATTTCTTCAAGTATAATTCCTGCAATTTTGGTAGCATTGAGCTGTTGTCCGTGATGCAGTGACCGTCCACAATTGCTTCAAGTTTGTTGCAGCCTTCGATTAGACATGCTTTGACACCACTGAGGCATGCAGTTTCAAACATGGATAGATGCTTAAGGTCACGATGGTTAACCAGTTCAAATGCATGGAAGAAAGGAATCCCCGGACTACTGGTCAAAGGAACGTTAAGGCCTTGTGCGTTGCAAATTTTTAAGTACTTTTCATATCGTTTAATGTCAGGAATTTGATTTGACGAGATTGAGCAGCCGACGAAAACCTGAATTGGTTGGGGGTTGTGACAGTTTTTCACATTGAAATGAGTTGCAAGATCACCTGCTTCGGGAAAGAAGGTTTTTCTAATACCAATATCCACTACTATGACTTCTTCAGCACCATCTACAAATTGAAACTTGAGAAGTCTCAGCTTTTTCATGGTAACAACAATTTCTCTCACATCATTTATCATCTTGTCGCAGGTGGCTGTCTGGGATGAATTGACATGGATGATCAGTTCTTCTAATGCAGCAGACATATTGGAGATCGTCCTAAAAAAATGTAAAACATCTTGACAAGCTTTTTGATAGCCAGAGGCATTTAAGGATACCAACAAACGCTTTAGGCGTTTCAGAGCCTGGATGCTTGGCAAAGGTGTCTGTTGGCCACAACTGGGTTCTTCAGAGCCTTGTATTATGTCTAGTCCGGTACCACGTGTATCAAGCACTTCGAGGCTCTCCATCTGTTGTATTTCGGGGGGAAGCTTCGGTAAACTAGTGCAACCATTCAGATAGAATACTTTCAATTTTTTCAGCTCCCCTAACGAAGGTGGTAGTGAAGTAATTCCAGAATGTTGCAAGTTCAGAACCCGAAGATTTCCCTTTTTTTCAAAGAAAGTAGTAGGAATTGTGTCCAAACTTTGATTTCTTTGTAAAAAAAGAGTCGAAAGATTGGGAGAATCCGGGCAATCTGGAAGGGGTCCTAGCTCAACGTCAACCAAAGAGATTCGATGCTTCTGGTTCCAGTCTTTGACATCTAAGCGATCTTGTATACCAGTTTCCACCCACACACTATCATCAGCTCTTAACTTAAGCCGTGCCATTTGCCAGGCAAATTTGTAAATCCTAACATACTCGCTAGGCCCACACTCACTTTCTCCAATTAATGATGCCGTCTTGAGCTTATTCAATATATTATTCCCCAAAGCACGCTCTTGGTTAATGCCATATAGCTCTTCAGCTGCCCAACAATCCAATAAATATTTGGTGCTGATGTCAATCTCTCCTTGATTTAGTGCACTGTATAAAAAGCAAACCTTTTCTTCCTCCTGCAAGGCATTATAACAAAATTCTATAAGTCGAGACACCTTCTCAATGGAACCATCTCCATTACTGGGAGAAAGCCTTAAGTTATTCAATCCTTCCTCCCACTCACTATCATGTGATTTTTTATCTTTGAAGGCTCCTGCTATTTTTTCTATGATATAAGGAAGTCGGGAACAGTATTCAAAAACATCATGCATATACTGCAAAAATGTTTCGGCGTCCAGAAATTTCAAAAACATTTTTTGTGCTTCTTGATCAAGTAATCGCTTCACTTTGACACTCTCTGTCACCATCCCACGACAAACGTGATTAAACTGACTTGTAAATACTATCTTGCTACCGAGATAATCATCACGATGAAAAATTCCAATATCTTCAAAATTAATTTCCCCACTAACACGATTAAGAAGCAACAAATACCGCTTATTCTTCAACTCAAGTTTTATTCTATCTGCAAAATCAACCTTGCCTTCCATATTAATATTCAATCTGTTAGCAATCTCTTTCTGCATTTTGCTGATGTCAAAGTTCGTAACATTTTCTTCATCGGAAACATTCACCCAAATGACTAAATCAAACATCTTAGCTACGTCTTCTTGGTTATTCAAGTTCTTCAATATTGCTGTTTTCCCTACGCCAAATTCCCCTTGCACTCTGATACAATCAAATTTAGAGTGATCTTTTAAAAGATCCACTATCGACTGCAGGGACTTTCGAAGTGTTGGATATTCTTCTATGCGTGGAGCAGTCATCAACTCAACCCTTTTCGGAGGCATTGCAACACACAGATCATCTAGGTTCTCCATGCAGAGATCAATTGCTCTGATAGCCATTTTTTTCATGCTTCCAACGGAATTTGATAGAGGATTTTTCAACAACTTTTGTTTCTTTCTCTTGTCCTCATCTTCCAGGCTCTTCACTTCACTTTGGAAATTCTCTACTCTGAAGACCCAGTTTTCGTATGTCGTAGTTTGCTTCTCGCTGGGACCTTTTTCCCTAACAAATTTATTCTTCCGATGCTCCACTAATGAACTTAGCCTGCCCATAGCTTCACCCAGATATGAACGAATCTCTTTCTGATCTTTTGAAGTGTGAATTTTGGACTTCAGCTGTATCAGCAGTTTGCAGACGGCCACCGAAAAAGTCAATCCACTAAAAACTATAGCTATCTCAGCCATCACCCTAGTTAATTAGAAACTGCAACGGAAAAATTCAAATAAATTTTAGGTAACACCCTGTATTTTTATACCGATAAACACAATATTTATTATTATTATTAGTGTAGTTAAATTGTCAAAATAATATTATCTTTAACATAGTATAGTACTGTTTTGAAAAATTATATTGTATGTTTCTAAATTTATATATTACTTTATTAATATAGATAATTGTTTTGGCAATAATGTTACATCGTTGTCATCATCATCATCATCATCATCATCATTATCTATATTACAAATTACCATTTTTGACCAAAAACAAGTAAACTAATCAAAAAATTAAAAATGATTCTTATGCTGATAATAAATATGAGTTGTTGGTTCAAATTTATATTCACAATAATATGTCAAATCATCAAAAAATTCGCTCAAACTCAAAATATACACACTAACTTTCTCTCTCAACCACATCATTTCTACTCTCATCAACTTTCTAATTAAATTGTAGAATATCATAAATTTAAATGCAAAATTCAAATTTTATAAAAATTACATATTTGAAACCAACTAATCTATATTATTAAATATGAACTTTGACAAAATCTTCTCAAAAAGTATAAAAATTTAATGATTAAAAATATATATCCTATGGTGTGGCATAGTTGTATACCCTTGGATGTCTTTTATACACATAACAAGAATTCGAATTCGAATTCGAATTTTAATAAAATTTATATCTTTAAAATACACTAATAAAAATCAATTAAAAAAGATCTATCATGACTATAGAATTATGTAAAAAAGATCATCAAGAAAATTTGTTGAGTAGCATTTAGGGATGTACTTTTTATATTTGTACATTATTGGTCATTTTACTCGGTCGTTTTTAAGAGCATACTAGACATATTTTACTTATTTTTCACATTTGGTGTTGAGTTTAATTTGTTAAACCAAAATTTTGATAAGACTAAAATATGATTAAAAATGCCATTAAAATATTGAAAATAAAGCGTCCAATCCCGGTATATTTTAGTTTTTTCAGCATGAAGATTGAACCTACATTTCGGTTGTTTACTAGGCTAGAGAGTGGGGCTCAAAAATAAAAAGAATGATTAAAGTTTGATAGATTTAAATCGGTCACACATTATTTGTTTAGATCACACTATTTGATCTTATTTCACCATGCCGAATGGTATGGGTATACCCTAGTTTATATTAACAAAACACCACATTTGACCAAAATTTTCTTCAAAAAGTATAAGAATCTAATGGTTAGAAATACATATATTATGATGTGCATTAGTTCTATACCACTCGATGAGTTTTATACACAAACACTCACACCAATAATATACACACAATACACTCTCACATACTAATAATTTTGTCTACATTAAAAAAACAATAATTTAAAATAAAAAATTCAAAATTTAATAAAAATTTAATATTTAAAATATAATAATCAAGATTAGTTAAACAAGATCCATCATGACTATAGAATTATGCCCAAAAAAATCAAGAAAAATTATTGAGTAACATTTAAGGACATACATTATGTATTCATACATTATTGCCCATCTCAATATGTTATTTTTAGGAGTGTTTACGGTACATTAATCTAATTTTTAGTCTATTTTGAAATCACACTGACATACATGGTTGGATTATGATTAAATGATTCCTTAAAAAATTAAAAATAAGTAGGTCAAATCTGGTATACTTTTAGTTTTTCCCTCATAAAGATATCTTGAATTTACGTTTCATTTGTTTAGAACCTTAGACTAAACTAGAAAATAGGCTCAAAATAGACTGATTAATGTTTGTAGATTTAAATTCGTCTCATGTTACTCTTTTTTATCCTATTATCAGATCTTATATATTTCACCGTGCCGGATAGCGCAAGTATACCCTAGTATATCTATAAAATAAGGAGAATGGTTTTTAAATGTTGAAAATGTGTAAAAGATAAATAATTATGCAGATGATATTGAAGATAGATACTTAAAGGTAGATAGGGCTTTTAACACATGTTATAAACTAGTACATAAAGTAAAGGTAAATGATTTTTGAATCTTGAAAATGTCAAAGAGATTAAAAATAATTGTATTGTTCAGATTGAAAATATATTTTATGACATGCTGCATATATATTACTATATAAAATGTCAAAGAGATATAAAAAAAAATTATACCGAAAATGGGGTAAAAAGTCTTGTGTAACAATGTTTTTCGTAAAAATCCAGTGAATAATATATTTAGGAAATAAGGGCCTAGTTTTTATTATTTTGTAAAATGAGATTGTTTTAAAATGAGGGTTTTAATAAAAAAAAAATTTGAATTTTGTGCAAACTTAACTTTGTACAAAATTATGTTTTGTGCAAACTTAAATTTGCAATCCAAAAAATTTAATGTAAATTTGTTTTGCCTAATGTCTTTATATTTTTTAACAAGTATATTTTAATATCTCACTTGTAAAACTCTAAACAACGTCAAATAAAACAAGTAGTGTAAACCTAACTTTGCATAACCCCCCAAAAAATATTATGTGTATTTTATTAATAAATGAGTTTTAAATATGTAATTTGTTGAAATTATTCTAAAGTACTGTCAATTAAACACTTATTTATAACAATATGCTAAAAAAACATGTAGTTGCACGATTACATAAAAAATTACAATTTAAAAATTTATTGCAAAGTTAACTTTGCACTAATTTTGGAATTTGGTCAAATATAAACCCTTAATTTACAAAAATATTTATTGCAAATTTATTGCAAAGTTAACTTTACAATTGTATTGTTTGGATTGAAAATACATTTTACGACCCAGTGTGTATATATTACTATAAGAAATTAAAGACCGGCTCCCATTTATTACTTAGGACAAGGTATGACATCAATTTATGACTTGCCATTAATATCCTTCTAATTATTTTCTTCTTAAACCTTAAAACTCGTCAAAGGTTTAATAAGATTTAATTGTTTTTTAGCTTAATCTCAGGCATAATTTTAATTACGCTAATTATATTTTTAAATATTTTTTATCTTAAACTTTTTATTTTCATTGAAGTGCTTCATTTTCGGATAAGGCCTATGTTGGAGCTGAGTGAGAATGGGAAATGTTGCGGATTGTTTAAAAGGAAACTGAAACCGACTAGATTGTCAGGATTTAGATTTATTGAAAATAGTAAAATAAAGAACAAAAATAAATAAGCAACCAGACAATAGAAAAAAGTAACGTGGTTCGCTATTCACCTACTCTACGTTTAAAGTTTATAATCAATGGTCTTAAAATAGTAGGCTAATATGGAAATACATAGGGTTTTGTGGTCAATATAAAAACTGATCGATCGATCTCTTAAAAATTAAACCCAAAAGAAGGAAAAAAATTACGAAAACCTAAACCGAACTAACCTAACGTAATCAAACCGAAATAACTAATATACACAAGACGAGATATACGATGATATATATTTACTTGGCTAGATTAGCGGACAAAGCTGAGAGATATGATGGCGCATATATTGTTTTCTTATATATTGCATATGTTCTATATTATTTGTTCATATATAGTCTATTAATAATATTTTGATTACAATATTAATAATATAGTGTGTACAATCGGTAGTCATTTTTGGGAAGAGCAGGTTATGTAATATGTACTTATTTATATTTGTAAACATCTTAATTTGCTATCTCGCAAAAACTCTTATATTATTATTAAGTTATTTTTTATTTTTAAGTTTAAATTTTGACTTTGATAGTTTGACCTTTTTTTAAGCTTATTTTATCTTTTTCTTGTTTTGCCCACTTTTTTAGATCTCAAATTAGATGGGAGTTAAAAGTCAGGTCTTAAATTTTTTTATAAATAAGGGTTTAAGGCCTGTGTTTTAAAGGAGGGTCAAATAAGAAGGACCATGTAAGAACTTTTTTAGCCGTGAACCAATAATTCTCATTAGTATAAGATTCTCCTACTCTTTTATTAGAGATGTCGAGAATTATGCTCTAGTTAAGAATCTTTTAAGTATGAAGTTTATACCCGGAGTGTCAATCTTTGCCAATACCGGAGGTCTGTTCGGTACTCTCGTATTATCGTTGGGAAGGTAATCATCTGCCCCCCTTCTTTTAATTAAGTTTATTATATGTATACTTGTCTTATTTTAATTAAGTTTATTATATATACCTGTTTAATTTTAGTTTATGATATGCATGCTTGTCTTATTTTAATTAAGCTTATTATATGCGTACTTGTTTTAAGTTCAATATATATGTCTTTATTTTATTAAGTTTATTATCTGTAGACTTGTTTAAATAAGTTTATTATATATGTACTTATTTAATTTTTCGGAAGTATTATAAGTGAGTAGGGAGTTGACCTGCTTGGGCCAACATAAACGGAAAGGATTTACTTCCACTATCATTTGACCCCTTCTTTTAATTAACTTTATTATATGCATACTTGTTTATTGTTTTAATTGAATTTATTATCTGCGTTCTTACTTAATTTTAATTAAAAGTCTATATTCTATATTAGAAACTCCCATATAATTGACATCGAATCCAGAATTCACCTATACACTAGATGGGTTTGTCTCACGATAAACCCATTGCAAATATAATTTGTCGCACGACAAAGCTTGTAATGCCGCATGACAATTCCCTAAACACCGACCAACCACTTTCTGACACATCAGTCTGTCAGAACAATCACTTTAGTCGTTTTGTTGCACAACATATGTATATGTCGCGCGACAATCACTTCTGAGTACTATAAATAGGCCAACACCCCCATGGGTTCTAGGAAGCAATTTCTCACCAAGGACATGGTTTCTACACAAAAACTCCTTATCATCTATTTCATATTTTCAATCTTTAAGCTTTCTTCGGAAGCACCTTTGATAACATTTATTTTTGCAAGAGTTTCCGATCTAATCTTGGCACCCAGAGTGCCAAATTCTAGAGTTAGACTGCTTGAAATATTTCAAAGAGAAAAGCTGATATCTACTAGAGGTCTTTTTTGCTATATTAAATTTTTTTCTCTTTTATTCTTATATATATCGTCGGGAAAGGTAACTAAAGTCTCTTCTAATAATTAAATAATATATTTGCATACTAGTTTTATTATACTTTATTTAGTAATTATAAATTTGTTTAATTCTTAATTATGTTTATCATACATACTTGCTAAATTTCTCGAAGTACTATAAGTGAGTAGAGAGTTGGCTTGCTTTGGCTAATATAAACCGAAAGCATTTACTTCTACCCTCCTCGTTTCAATTTTAATTAATTTTATTATTTACAGACTCTTTATATCTGTTATTATGTCCACTTTCTAGCTGGATAAACTTATTGTCAAGTTACTGATATTCTATCGTTTTCAAACAAAACAACTTAATAAAATCATTTGTAAAATCAAAAGAAGTAAGATCATTTATCATCCAGATAAAACCAAGTTTTCAAAATCCAAGCTAATAAAGCTTACTTATGAATTAAACTCAGATCTATTTTGTCTTCCATATAGAATGCAATGTATCTGACACACTCTCCTTAAAAGTTCAATTCCATATCAAATAAATTCCTATAAGATCCGATCTTTTCTAAATTAACCAAACTAGATAATTGATATTGTTATCTGAAAAAATAATACCGAATCATCGGATCACGGAATATAAGGTTTTCATCACTTTTTCGGTTTCTTCCAAAATCATGTTTTCATGAGTTATTTTTAGAAAGCAGTAGAATATCAGTAAAAGCATTCAAGTTTTCCAACATATAATAAATATATAAGACCATTAGAGATTGAAAGGGTGGAACTGGTGGTTAACACCTTCCCAATCCATAACATAGTTCCCGAACCCTATAGAATAATGGTTTCGTAAACAAACGTGTAAAGAAAGGTTTATTTGTAACATTTCCTCTTACATAACTATTTTGTCCATTTTCTCGTAAAATGTACTGGCTACTCTGAACGAATCCTTTTACATCTAGAAATGGGATAAAGGGACACCCGATATGAATTATTAACACATAGAAGAAAATGGAACAACATAATCCTTTTCGATGTTTCAGACTACCAAATTAGAGGCTGAGACTCGGGGGTTGCATTTGCGGATTCTCACAATATTAAATTAAATTTTTTTTTACAATATATATGTAAAAATTGAATAAATTCGAATTTTAAACCAAACTAAAGGTTTGGGTTTAGAAGATTTGGAAATTGAACCAAAACTGTCGAAACCAAATTTTCAAATTCAATTTAGATTTAGGTTTCTCTAACTTTTATCTCAATCGAAATCGAAAACACCCCTAAAAACGAGTTATTAATAATTTACCTCCTTAAAGTTTACCCGCTTTTGCACTTTCATTCATAAAGTTCATTTTGCATAATCTAACCATAATTTGAGGAAATTTCCTTGAGGAAAGTTGTAGATCCTCGAGTTTCCTTTCTGTCAATATATAAATCATCCAAATCTGAATTATGAGTAAGGAGTTATGATCAAAATACCAACAGACCATCGGATACATTCAACCATTGCACTGCTCACATGGAGCAAGATCAATCTTGGTAGTAAGATCGATCTTGCTTATAAAAAACTATTGACATAACCCAACTAGTGTGCTTTTTACCTAGACTAATATTGATCTTGCTCATCAATATAGATTTATTTTGATTACTTTTGACCATGTTTTCTTCTTTTTAACCCATTTTCTCCACACATTTGAGCCATACACCTCCACACCATTTAAAAGAGTTCTAGAGAAAGAGAGAGGATATTCTTGGGGTCTTTTGTTAATTCTTCATCCCTATCCAAGATCTAAGCCTTAAAACTCCATCTTCATCACTATTCATCATCTTTTACCTCTATTTATTCCATGTAAGCTTGAAAGGTGAGCTAGAGTTTCATGATTTTAGCATCTACAATCCTTCTAGCACTCAATTCTTTTGAATTATCATCAATAAAGGTGGGAATACTAATACTAAACTTGTTTTTCAAATTATTATTTATTGTATTAGAGATTTATATACAAATGGGAAATTTTTCTGAAAATCCTAGGTTTGTGATGATGCATGTGAATTTGGTTAGGTTAACCCCCAATTGGTTGTTGGTAATGATAGGTTATCATATACATTGCGTGTATGGTTAATTAATTTTATGCTCTTGGCCATACACATGTACATTCACACAGACCCATTTCATAAATAAGGTGTATGAACTAAAAATTGGGGATTTCAAGATTTGTGCATCATTAATGGTTGATTATGGGTTGTGAACTCTAGATATACACATTTATACTAGTTGAAAAAGCCATATGGATCTTCATCCTTGGGATTTGTACAAAAAACCAACATATACATAAATTAGTTATAGTTAATTCTTGGTATACCAGTACACATGTGTCTAATAGACAATGGTTTGTGTCAAACTATTGAGATTGCATCCTAGATGTGTTGTTAATATGAATTGGTAGAGTATGGATTTCCCCTAGTAGTAATTGAGGAAAATTAATATACCAAAACCATATCGGTTATTCGAGAATCATAGGAAATGATACTTGCTTGGGGTAGAATGACATACATATGCAGATAGAAATCATAAAGCCTTAGTATTGCGTGTAATTATGTTGTAAGATGTAAGATACCAATAATACAGTACTTGGCCATAATGACATGACAATAAGGCTATGAACAAGAAATGTGACGATGACGCTAAGTAAATGATGTATATTTGTATATATATATATTAGTTTTCATATGTGTAATGGATTATGTGGCTTGTGATATATATTGTTGATGAATGGATGGATATATTTCGGTTGATACGATCATACATATAGGATGAATTGATTACCAAGCACAAGGGTCGCGACTGTCTGGCTCATTACAAGACCGCCTATTTCTGTCCCTAGGTGAAAGTTCTTAAATTGTGCACGAAAAAATAGTAGGTTACTCCACTTAGTGGTTAAAATCCCACGAAGGAAAGCTCGCTTGATGTATCTTGCCCTCCCACTGGACTATGTATTATGGGTTAGAGGAGTTTTCCCGGCAATGGAGTAATTTCATGTGGTTCATTAACGGAATGGTGAGATCCGAAAAATAGTATCACTACTAATGGAGATTAGCCTTACGAGGTATAGCCTCTTGGTGTAGTTCTTCCTAATGTCGAAGTCGGCTTGCATATGTGTTATTCTTATTAACTATTTGGAGTGTATTTCCTGAAAAAATGTTTTGCATGGGCATAACTCTAAATGACTTACTTGATAGAACCAAGTCCCTAAGTGACTTCCTTCACATGGAAAAGGCAGGAATAATTTATAGCTCAAGATCCTTCGGGGACCTTAACTCTAGGCTAGTCAATCGCGGGAGAAACTGAAGCATTATACTAGAGATGTGATATAAGGACCGATATGACACTATTGATTGTTATTATTGTTATTGTATCATATCTTGTGGATAATATAAGAATGAACACGAAAATAATTGAACGGACTATTAGCTATATAAAGGAGTACTTGACGAAATCATAACATACTAATACTTAAGGTGAAAAGTGCTAATGATTATTGACCCCTGGATATAGTATATGGGTGAGTGAACACATATACACATATACCCAATTAGATTAGCTAGTTGCATCACATTAAACATAAGACACTAATATTTAAAGTGGCAATCATAATCAAGAAAATGGCTAGGTGTGTAAGAGTTGTAACATAAAGTTTAGTATAAGATATTTCATATACTTAGGTATATAATGTGGATACGGGGCTAGTAAAGGTTCCTCTGGCAATGATGTATTTTAGTTAACCAAGTATGAAATTATAATGAACTTTAAACAAAATGAAAACGATATATACTTGGCTCATAGTTATAAACCTTTGGTATAAGTATAGTTCTGGGACATCGTTGACCTAGAATGTAGAGTGTTGATTCATGAATTAGAATGAATCTACCTTAACATGATGAACTGTAGGAAGCTAGAGATCAAGTAAGATAATTCTAAAACATTATTCCCTAGAAAGATATAAATTTATATAGTGGGTTGTATATATAGAATTGTAAGGTCAAGATTGATTAGTAAGTGGAGTAGCTTCCAGTGTCTAGAATGGGAGTCCTAGTGGGGTTCAACATACATGTGCGTGTGGATTGCATTATTTTCATATTATTGTGGTAAAGTAAACTACTTACTTTTTTTAAAGTTGCGCGTGCCTGCGTTTGTTAGTTGTACTTTATATACAAACTTATATAATTTCCACTAAGCCCAGATTTGGCTCATTCCCTTTTTCACTAGTCTCGTAGGTTAAGCATCTTAGGTGATGCGTGGTTCTTGTTTCTTGAAGCATCTGATGTCCATGGATCATTTTTTAGTCCTTTTCTAGAAGTACTAAGTTGTATAATATTTTTTGATATTATGTAGTTGTATAGTATACATTTTAAGTAACGGACTTCAGATTTGGCGTGTAAATAGATTTTAATTAAAATTGTATAAATGTTTTATATGTGGAGTGGATTTTATGTTATGGTTGGATGTGGAAATGTTTTGTAAGGAAATGGATTTAATTTTTACAGGTTGGTTTATTAATTATACTAACTCCACATGTTGAATTTTATTTTTTTAAATAAAGTTTTCAAAAACAAGTTATTTTCTAATTCTTATAACTTTTCACCCATCGTCTGTGTATGGCACCATGATTAATCGGATCCTGAAGGTCTAATCCTCTTAACAGGATTCGGGGCAATACGTCATCTTTGAGAACATCTGCGAAAAGTGATGAGCTTTATTATGTAACCTGAGGCTTTGATATATGAGTCAACGAGGCATGGAGTAACTTGACAGACGAATTTTTTTAAATGGGATACATGCATGCAAACTCGATTTCTGCAAGTATTGCATGACAGACAAGTAAATTAGAGTTTGGTTCAATATCGGGGATCATAAAAACTAAGGTATTATTTAATATATTCATTCCGATGTTTAAGGGCCTTCAAATGTAGTTTCTTTAGGCGATTTTGTGCATTTTTTTGATTGTTATTCTTGTCGAATTTGGACTTATGACATGTAATATCCCTAGCTTAATTTTCTTGTTAATCCTCACTTTAATCTTACTTATTTGGTAATCCTAGCTTTGAATAGTTAAATCTTAATTTGGATCTCATTCATGTGGTTAATAACCACACCAAATATGTCTATCTGAGTATACTATACTTTCGTGGGTAGTTATCTTATTATTTTGCTTAGCTTTGTGCATATTGTCGTACTATTTGGAGAAAATAGTTGTTTTGGTGAATTTTCACTACGAAACACAAACCGATACCATTCCATTGGCTTTCACCCCAATGATTTTGTGACCACATCATTAGATAAGTATCAAGGATTTTTGTAAGTTCCATGCTATGTCCGAGCTGAGAATGAGTTATATCAAGTGTTAAATTAACCAAATTGCAATTGTGGGACTGTCTAATGAGGCGCACTGGTATGGCACTAAAAGCTAATAATGATACATAGGCCAATCTTATTCAAATGTGAGAGATCTCGAGAGTGTACATTTTTTAGAAACATAAGAGAAATGTAGGGGAAGTGTATTGATACACAAGTGTGACACCCCATTTTTTGCTTCGCTTATAAATCCCACCGTATTGGCTTAATTTTCATAAATCTTGCTTTGGGCAGTGAATTTAGGATTTGTGATGACTCTTATGGATTGAACACTTCTAGCATGTCTCGATGGCATATCCACACTTTTGTGCATTGTCACAACGTAATTCGGATGGCCATAATGAGTTTTGGTTACTCAAATATCAGTTTTGCCTTTTACCACCAAGAAAATCCTATTAGGTGTCCCAGGTTACTCGAAAAATGGAAAAATTGTTGAATGGAATGTTAGCCTATAACGTGTTAGGCTTATATTTTTAGTTGGCTTGATTCACATACCAAAAACACTTTTTCCGTTATAATTGTTAAAGATTTGAAGATGCGATAATTAGCAGAAGCTCGCCGAACTTATTGAATGCACCGTACATAACGCAGGACCTAAGGTAAGTTGGTTATATGGTCTGATTCAAAATATAGGTGGTGGTTGAGCTTAAAATTCGAAATTAAAAAGCTTTTAAGTCAAATATATTTTAAAATATTTTTACTGAGTTTTGTCAAAATTCGAATAGCTCTGTCGACACAAATTATTGAAAAACTTATTTTCTTTCATATTTAATATGTTTCATAAAGTTATTTCTGAAATTTTAGTCAAATTGAAGTACAAACGAATTTAATACGGAAAAATAAAGTAAAAATTAAAATTAAAATAAAAAGATTTTTAAATAAATGATTTTATTAAATGATAAAGGGGAAAAGGGAAAGTTTGAAAATTTTAAAAAAAGTCAAAGCTCCGGTTTTTACAAAAGCCATGTGCAGATCTTATTTGTTATTTTGGTGACTTAATATATTAAATGGGCCAAGCCCATTAAAGCTTTTCACAAAGCCAACGCCATGTGTCTTTAAATAAAGAAGGAATGCAGTGCTTTCTACTTGGTGGACCGGTACAAGTTTTTATACGTTGGACCGGTGTAGTACAAAAGTGACCCATGAAATTGAATTCTTAATTTTGGACCAACATGGCGTGTAATTTTTTGGGCGCGTATTTTTATCGCAAAAAATATTTTTAACTTATTTCAAAAATAACTTTGACTATGTTTTTTTCTGTAAATATAACCATTGCTTTGGGTAAAAAATACATGATTCTAGAGAGTTTTTTTAGGAAAAAAATATCCAGACATTACAATTAATTTTTGAGAGTTTTGAGCTACCACCTAAGTTTTGTTTACATGCCATGAAAGATCCAATTATTCTTCAAATTTAAGAACTATGATTCCAAACGTTCACGGTCCTACGGGAGTGTCCTCGGTTGTGATTGTAGGCAGGGTGAGCGAAGTGGCTAACGCGCAATAAGAGAGATCGTTGACAGGGGTAAAGGATTATGATCAAGTTGTAAAAGGATGCGACGGGTAAGCCAAAAAAAGAGGGAAGCGTTATGCCAAACCAGCTGCGGTTGGATTCTACGTTTAAGAAATTGGCAAGACTATAGCGTAAATTGTGGGAAAATAATTTTTGTAAGTCATCGAATCTGTAATTCCGTTTTGATCATAATGAAGCAATCTCTGTTAGTCCCGAGGATTAGTCCTACGCAAGTGGGGATACCTCATAAATTCCTTGTGTTTTGGTCTTTTTGTGATTGCTTGATTGATTTAATTGCTAAAAAACACAACACGGGATTCGACAGTAATGTTGTTTAAACATAGGGTTTTAATTCCACTTATCAACTCTAAAATTATTTTTGATAAAAATCTTTAAAAAAAACCTAGGCAATACGATCCACTAATTTCGATTTTCTTCATAACGGGCTATTTTTGTTTTTGAATTTCTTCTTCTAAGTCAATTTTCGAAATCCTTTGGTAATAATTTTGATTATTGGCTCTTATTTCTCTTATTTTAAACAGGCGTTTTGTACTTGGGATTATTTTGCTTCAAGATTTACTACGGGCTACTAATGAGTTATATTATATTCAACTGTAACGCAATAATTGAATACTTAAAAATTTAGACTAACTACTAAGGAATAAGTAGATCCTTCCTGGATGGTACTACCCTATTTGAGTTCGAGTTTTTAGGGGTTTGTTTGAGGAGGAATTCCATTATCTACATTTGATAACTAGTTAATGCTTGTGTACTACGGCCTTCACAATTCGGATTGATCTAATTTGATTCGAGTTATAATTATATAGTGGTCAAGAATATGGGTTGGTAACTCTTGTAGAATCATTGTATTTATGTTCAATCTAAAAAAAGTCATTCTCCCTTTGTTCGTAAGTTTAAGCAGACCTATCTTAGATTGTAATTTAAATATTCTATATAGATTAGTGACGTTCAATTTCGATTTTGTTTCAAGTTCTGTAATTTGAACATTTCAGATGAGTCCCTTTGGAAAAGTTGTATTCATTGTTATAACCATAGTATCATTTGGATGAATTATGTGAGAGCTTAAACGTAAATTAGCCGAGCTGATTTCATTTCATTAGCGGAGTTTAGCGAATTCTGTAGTACCTATAACTCCTCCGTTTCGTCACCTGTCACTTCATCACTTAAATCCTTGGTAAGCTATTACTA
This sequence comes from Lonicera japonica, assembly GCA_021464415.1. Classification (NCBI taxonomy): domain Eukaryota; kingdom Viridiplantae; phylum Streptophyta; class Magnoliopsida; order Dipsacales; family Caprifoliaceae; genus Lonicera; species Lonicera japonica. The sequence goes on from CM038467.1 coordinate 36,557,515, forward strand.
TATAGTGAGGTTAGACCATAATCCAAGCCTCAAACTTGATTCGTTATCCCTAAACTCGAGCAGAACTTTCTACTTATCAGCCATGAGGTGCGGCGAGTTTGTTGCAATCGATTTAACTAGAAAGAATTACCTTTAAATTGTATATCGCCTTAAGCCGACCTAAATTTTGAATTGTTGGTTCATTTTATAACCTCATGCATTATATGCCACGTCGTGTGAAGTATGACGTCAGGAACCCTTCTTGTTTATGGATGCCATAAAGGGAGTGACTTGATTTTTGTGAACCCCTAAGCTGATCTTTTGGTATTCTTGGGTACCTTAGTAATGGGAAAAACGTGTTTAGAATCATTTTTCTCCATTCCCTGATACAAAGCTCTGAGGGATGGCTTTGTGTGCCTTATAAAACACTATTCAATGGTTTTTGTAGAATTGGAACATTTCAGATATTCTTTCTGGGAATATTAAAATTTTAACTTGTAGAAACCTCTCTTAAGGAAGGGTGACTGAGCAAGTTATGGTGATTGTTTGACTTTACTTGGATCTCATTTGTATATATTAAAATTTCAAGGACGAAATTTCTTAAAAAGTGGAGATTGTAATAACCGTTATGTGATTTCTTTGCTATTTCCCTTCTATAATATATAATAACGCAAATTGTGGTTCGGGAGGCAAGAGTTGGTTCAGCTCATCCTTGAGTGGTTTAGACCTTTTCCACACCATTTATATGTTTTTACATTTGCCTAATAGGTCGTAACCCATTTCGGGTTGTCCGAGCGAAATTTAAAAATTTTCGCCCAAATAGCTTTTACCAAAGAATGACCTTTCTAGCTTGTGAAAGCCATAACTTCTTCATACGAAGTCCAAATGAGTCCCCGTTTTCCCCATTTGAAAGGTAATTCAATTGTATAAAACTTTCGTGTTTTGGCCGAGACCCAATTCTACTCTATAATGGTCAAAACTGAGTGCGAAGTGGCCGAACCGCCGAAAAACAGCATCAGTGGCTAGAATGGTGAATCAGTCGACTGATGACCTGTTGTACGGTCAAAAATTGAAGTTTCTAGCATTTTGACCCAATTTTTATACAACCAAAACCTCATATCTTCCCTATTTCGAGCCACCACCTCCAATACCCCTCAAGAGAGTCCTAGTGAGAGAATTTGAGAGATTTTGATGGCTTTCTTCAATTGACTCAAGCTATTACAAGATTTATGCATATGAAGACCACTATTCATCATCTCTTTCACCACCATTCCTCCATGTGAGCTTGAGGAAAGCTAGGGCTTTTGGAATTCTGGCCATCTACACTTCAATCCATCATTCCAACACTCCAATCTTGGTTTAAAACTCCAATGGAGGTGAGAACTTAAATACTTAAACCTTTTTCAAACCATTAAGTATTGTATCTTTGATTTCTAACCAAATTGGAAGTTTTTAGTATAATTTCGAAATTATGCATTATCATGGGGTTTGGGTTTGATTTCTTTTAATTATTTGGTTGTTTTGCACTTAATATCATTATAGATTGGTGATTTAACAAGAACCCTTAATTATATGTTAAGATTATCGATTATGGAAGCAAAACCCACCTATATAGATATGATAAAGGTTGTAAATATACACATGTATTGATATATCATTGAATTTAAGGTGTGAATTGAGTAAGATTCTATTGTATATGATATTATTGTTGTACATGAACTACCAAATTGATTCTCATGTGTCTATAACCAACTAGTCCGTAACTACACTGGTCAGACTTTTAAAATACGAACCTAAATTGTTACAAATTATGTTTTATATGAGACTCAGTGCTTGAATAATGAATTCATCTAAAACTTGCCACTAGAAGGATTAGTAAACGAGATTTTTAATCGAACCACTAGTTACGGACGTGGCGAGCATATTCCAAAGTAAAATAATAATATCATATACAATATGGATTGAGTTATATATGTATATGTCTATATGTGTGTATTATGTTTAAGTATATTATTTACTAGATATCTTTTGATCTCTATGGATTAGAATTATAATATCTTTTATGGCTATTGGGTAGCCTAGTTATTATGAGGCTTAGATATTCGGTACTTTGAACAATTTGCATGGTTGATATAATTAGATTTTCGGCAAGCACTAATGGTCCATGGGGTTGACTTAGCCTTGGTGGCTACATACCCTGGTCTATGTAGAGGGACCCTGCTTTTAGAGCGGCATACTCCATGGTCCGTAAGGAGACCCCGTGAGGCGGCATACCCTACACCGTCTAGATGGTCCACGGGGGGACCTAGCCTTGAGGGTTTAGATCGCGATCGCTATGTACAATAGAGAAAATCTCAGATGTTTGATGTGAGATGAGATTAACGGTTATGAGATTAGTGCCTACACTTCTCTCATGATGTATTTCCATTATTATGATTTACTTAGCTTCTTATGATATATTCTTTAATGTATTTTTTAGGACTGGGTGGTGCTTGATGTGCATTGCATATAACATGGTTTTCAAGTTATTTTGATTAGAGCACTATCTATATTTATGTATATGTTTAAAAATAGTATAAATATATATACATACACTTGGTTCAAATTACTTTCATAATCTCACAATGCTTGTGCATTCCTAAAAGTATTTTCTTATCCAAACTCTTATAGTTCCCACTGAGCCCGTATTTAGCTCACTCCTATTTTTCAAACCAGTTTTGCACGTAATTCTCTTCGAGGGCGGGACGTATACAAAGTATAAACACCTCTAATGACCTTAGACTACTTGTTGTCGTTCATAGATGACTCAGCTTTTGCATAGTTGATTTGTGTATTTTGTATAATTAAATATGTATTAAATTATATCCTTATGTGATGTAAAGCCTTTTTGGTTAATTGGGACCTTGTTGGAGGATTTGTTTGATACACAAAATTGTATGGTTTCTTTTATTGATTATAGACTTTACAACTGTGGAGTTTATAGAAGTTAGGTTTATTTTATAATTTTATAGGTTCGGATTTGTTAAATTTATGAACTCCACATGCCAAAATTTTCTCAAAAATAAGGCTTTATGTATTATTCATTTCTAATCAGGTTTAAATTATCTATTTCAAAACCACCATCGCGTACGGCACCGTGATTAATCGGGTTCCAGAGGCTTAAACCTCCTAATCGAATTTGGAGCATCACATGCATGGTCACATCGTAATTCATATGGCCTTAATGTGCTTTGGTTACTCGAACATCAGTTTTGCCTTTTATCGACATAAAAATCCTATTAGGTGGTCAATTTTACTTCCAATGGTGTTTTGATTGATTAAACACCTTCAGCAAGTCATATTAGTGATGTTTTATGAGTCTATGGCTGAAACGCATTTCAGATATCCGTAATGGATTTTGGTAAGTTGACCAAGAAAATTCAAATTCCAGCAAAATATGATATTGGGCAACTTTGGAAGATCATAAGTTTTTTATCCGAACTCTAAATGACTCAACATCTAAACCATTAGAAATATATTTGAGCCCTTTTCACCTTTCATGTTAGAAGGTAAGCCAAAATTAGCCTCTAAGAAGGTTGAAACTGCTCGTGAAGTTGATGATAGCACCAACCTGGTGCAACAGCAATAGTTTGGTTTTGGTAGACCAGTATGTTCCATGGGCTTTCAGGATTAATTTATTAGGAATTTAGAAAAACTTTTAGAAACAAAAGTTTTGGAGCTATGAGTTATTATTAATTAGAAAACAAATAGTGCACCATTCGGAGTCCCGAGTATAAAGTTATGATCAAAATATGAATAGTACACTAAAAACTATTATTATTCGGGTTTAACTCATTTGTGATCATTTTACCCATTTTGAGCACCATTTTCTTCCCCATTCTTGTACAAACTTAACCATGTAACAGAGAGGATAAGGGGTCTTGAGGGTGTGAGTGAATTATTTTAAAGAGATTTGAACATATATTCAATATAGATCAAAGATTTGGGGCCTAGAGCTTAGGATTTCTTCATCTCCATCATCTTCAATCTTGGAACTACCATTGGAGCCTGTAGGAAGCTTTTGTCCAGCCATCAATCTTCAACATCAACCCTTCAATTATCAATCTTTAGACATTTTAAGGTGGGAACACTAGCACTCATTTAATATATGATGCATGATCTTTTATACTACAATTTGGGAGGGGGGTTGCATAAATTCTTGATTGTGCACATGCAAGGGGTTTAGTTTGGGTATTCTTGATTCTTTTAGTTGTTTTATACTTATTTTAACTTCAATTTGATGCTTCTACAAAAATTTTCCTTTGTATCTATGAGTATCATAAGATTACACTAAAACCTCCATGGACAGCTAAAGGATAGATTTTTGCTATACATATATAAAATGATTAATTGATAAGTTTATTGTATATTTGCATTAAAATACTTCATAAATGTGATATTATTGTTGTACTTAAGCTATTGGTTAGCTAATAATAATAATAATTTGTCAAAAATACACTAGTCCGTAACTGTACCGGTTAGATTTCCACAACCACTATTCTTAAATGGACAATGCCTGTAACTAGTCTGTGGAATTTATACTAAATTTAATTTATGTATTTATAGACCACACATGGTTTGTGTAAAAATGACCTAAACCCAAATTTTCATAATTTATGGATAAATGTATGCACATGAACTTATAAATAGTGATAATTATGGGTTTACCTTGTACTTTAGTACTATAACATATACAAGGTTATTTATTGAAATTTATTTTAAATATCCCAAACTAATGATATTTATGATCGTTATAGATGTTTTGATTATTATTCATTGGCCTATGGCGGGCGTGTTACTAGGTGTCACATGCAAGGACTTGGTTATGGGAGCCACAACATACAAAGTAGACTATTGTACCTAGTTAACCTATTATGTCTTACGACAGGACTTAGCTATAGAAGCCATATTACTATTGTTCATGTGGATAGAAAGTAACTTAAATACATCCGAACTACCGATTACATTATTGGTCCTGTGGATAGAATGTAACCGGGATATATTCGAGCTACCAATTACACATTTCTAGTTGGACAAAGCAACCTATATTGTACAGTGGAATATAATTAGTGCTTACTTTTGATATGAGTATACCTTAATGGTATTTTCTTATGTACTATATTTTTGTAATACGAATTCATTTTATTCATTGGATTGGGATAACACTTGGTGTGGGTTGCGCTTACTCTATTTTCATGGCATTTGAGATGAGTAACACGTATATGTATATTATATACATACGACTGCCTTATTTTCTATATGGCATGTTGCATGTGTATTATAATTTATATTTTAGTATATCAAAACCCTTGTAGTTCCCACTAAGTTTAGTTTTGGCTCACTCCTATTTTTCAAACAATTTTGTAGGTATCTCAATGGGTTAACGCGTTTCCAAAAAGTCTATAAGCCTTTGATTATCATGGAGTTATACTTGTTTCCCATGGAGGGACGAGTTTATTAATTTATAGACTTTACTATAACATGTAAACCTAAGTCGTACATTATATGTATTTGGAAATACATTAATTTATTGTATAATTATTAAATGGATTATGGAAAACCTCTTAGAAATATTTTGATGTATGAATTCTAGTTTGAATAATTGAACTATTATTCATTTGATTTACTTTCCAATTTATGGATTATTATTGAAATGCCGGTACAACATATTGTTTTATAAAAACTTACTTATTCATACAATTTTAAAAATGAGTAACATTCAAAAATTAAAACATCCGTTGTTTTGAGCGACAACATCCGTTATTAACCGGGTCTCGGGAAGTTCAAACCTTATAATATGATTCGGGGGACCATAACAGGCATCAAACCTGAAGGGGGTTTGACCAATTTTCACCCTTTTTACCCTCAAAACCATAAAGCTCAAGCATAACACCACACTAAGTTTATTACTTGGGGGCTCATAATAAGACAGAATTTGAGAAATCTTGGTGTATTTCCTCAAAAAACTCAAGGATTGTGCTAAAATTATCAAGTTCATCATCTTATTCATTATCTTTCACTTTAAGTTGACGTCAAGCTTTGGAATTCTTGTGGGCCAGCACTCAAATCCATCACCAGCCATTTGATTCTTGTTGTTTATATCTGATAGATTTTTATATATGACTTTATATTGGTTGTTGCTTCTCCAATTGGTGGTATTTCTTCATAATTTGTGTAAAACTCTTGTTGGAACTAAATTTCTCAATTTTTCTTATGGTTAAATTATTCCTGAACATAGAATTGTAAAGAAAATTCTAAGATCCTTGCCAGGCCAATTCATTCCCCTAATTACTATTATAGAAGAGAGTAAAGATTTAAATAATTTGAAAGATAATGAACTTTTAGGATCTCTTAAAACTTTTGAAGCTAATATACTCTTCAAATCCTCTTCGCAAAAGAATGAATCGATTGGCTTTAAAGCTAAAGTTTTTCAAAATTCTTTTGATGGGGATGGGGACGTTGGTCTCATGTAGATGAGATGGCCGATCATGCTGAAAATCTTAAAAAATTCCTTATGTTGAACAAAAATTTAAAAAATCATTCTAAATCTAATGGAAACAAAAATAATGGTTGGTCATCAAATTAAAAGAGGTAATTAAGGGTTGAAACATCAGTTTAGGAATAGTAGTGCTAAGAGCTATGAATGTTTTGAATGTCATGGAAAAGGTTACCAACCTAAGGAATGTGCAACTAGATCCATGCATGTTACACTAGTCTTCTAATTTATGGATTTTGTTGCTAATTATATGCCACACTAGTCCTCTAATTCTAAAGAAAAAGAACACATCGATTCTAACTTATCTCAAAAGTCAGACGATGCTTCCAATGAAGAAGTTGAAGAAGAAATTGATATTCAAATAACATATGACCAGCTGTGTGAAGAATTGATTAAGATCAAGAAAATAGAAATCCTTCTTAATAAAAAGATAAAAAAAAATTAATGAAAAGGTGGAGGTCATTCAAAAGTGCAAGTGTTTAATAGGTCAATTGAATGATGAGAAAAACACACTCTTGGTCAATGTGTTTGGATTTGAACTCACAAGATAGTCTTTCCTTGATGAGAACAATAAGTTAAAAGACGACCTTACATCTTTAAGCAAAGACAATGATAGCCTTAAACTTAAAATTAAGTAACTCAAAAGAGAATTTGATAAGGCTAAATTTGATAGGTTTTGATAACATTGCTTATAGTTCTAATTCCAAGGAAAACCCAACATTTATCAAGGCAGACAAGGAAAATAATTTTATGAAAAGAAGACCAGTTAGACAAATCCAAGCTTTTAGAATTCCTAAGCGAGTTTCTCATACATAAGATGAAGTTCAAGAGGTGATCTATTTGAGTCGTATATGCACACACTACCACAACCTTTTTGGTGTGAGTGTTGCAATCACAAGGGACACTTGAGAGAGTTTTGTTGGAGAGCGATGAATTCGTTTCCAAGGAATTCACCAAAGTTTATCCCCACTAAACCTATACCTAAACCAAAGACTGGATCTTTTAGTTTTGAGGATAGAGTTAAAGTTATAGTTTCTGAGTCTACTAAGATCATCAATGAGTTAAAGGTTTTATGTTTTGGTGGTGGTTTTAGAGGTGGGCAGCAGTTGTCTTTGCTCTTAAGATTTGGCACCATTACTTGCATGGAAAGAGATTCGAAGTCTACTCAGATCATAAGAGCCTGAAGTATATCTTTACTCAAAAAGATCTGAATCTTAGACAACGCAGGTGGGTAGAGTATCTAGAAGATTATGATTTCACCTTACAGTATCACTCGGGCAAGGCTAATGTGGTAGCCGATGCCTTAAACCGAAAATCTCAGGGATCCTTAGCTGCGTTACGGTGTCGGGAATGGAGGTTGAGGGAGGAATTGCAACGATACAACCCAATGGTGGATCGTGATGAGAACCAAGCCTATCTGTATAATATGATTGCCCAATCGTCAATCCAACAACGAGTGATAGATGCTCAACTATTGGATGAAGAATTTCAGGTAATACATGATCATTTGACTATAGAAGCTGAATATGGTGAGTATAAACTCAGAGTTGATGGGGGGATTCGAGTCCGGGATAGACTAGTCGTGCCGAATAACCCAGAACTTAGGAATGAATTTCTAAGTGAGGCTCACCATTCAAAATTTCTGGTGGAACGGCATGAAGAAAGATGTCGCGAATTTTGTGAGTCGGTGTATAACGTGTCAATTAGTGAAGGCCAAGCACCAAAGGCCTGCAGGGCGACTCCAACCATTACCCATTCCCTAGTGGAAGTGGGAACACGTCACCATGGATTTTTTTTGGGATTACCGAAGACATTAAGGGGTAACCAAATCCGCTCACTCCTTCCCATCCGGAACAACCAAAAAGTGGAGAGTTTGGGAAAGCTTTATGTCCGAGAGATAGTTGAGCTTCATGGGGTTCTGATAATTATTGTGTCGGATCGAGATCCTCGTTTTACATCTCGATTTTGGGAAAGCCTTTAGAAGGCTTTAGGGACATAATTAAAATTTAGTATGGCATTTCATCCACAAACCGATGGACAATCTGAGCGGGTTATCCAAATACTTGAAGATATGTTCAGGGCCTGTGTCGTCAATTTTCGAAAAACTTGGATAAAACATTTTTCATTAGTCGAGTTTGCATATAACAATAGCTTCCAGGCTAGTATAGGCATTACACCTTACAAAGCCCTTTACGGTCGTCCGTGCAGATCCCCGGCATGCTGGTATGAAGTCGGGGAGAGAGCCTTGTTAGGTCCGGAGTTAGTAGAACAAACTACTGAAAATATCAAAACCATTCAACAACACCTTCTTATGGCCCAGAGTCGGCAAAAGAGTTATGCCAATAGGCGCCGTCATCCATTAGAATTCGAAGTTGGTAACCATGTGTTCTTGAAAACCAAATCTCGTTTTGGCATTACGCGGTTTGGTAGTAAAGGGAAATTATCTCCCCGATACATCGGGCTTTTTGAGATTCTTCAATGTATCGGGAATGTTTCATATCGTCTAGCCTTGCCACCACAATTGCCTAATGTTCACAATGTCTTCCATGTATTGATGCTACGTTGGTATGTTCATGATCCTACCCATATTGTTCAATGGAAAAATCTTGAGGTGTTAGACGATGGAACACACGAAACCCACTCGATATAGATTTTGGACCGCCGAGACCAGGTGTTACGAAACAAAGTTATCCCGTTAGTGAAGGTCATGTTGTTGCATCACGAAGCCGAGGAGGCGACGTGGGAGTTAGAGACAAAAATTCGTAGCAAGTATCCCGAACTGTTTGATTAGAATGTAATATCTAAATTTCGAGGACGAAATTTTATTTTGTGGGAGAGATTGTAACATCTTGTATTTATATTAATGTTAATTATATTATATTAACTCCTTGATACATATATGAATGATCTTTTGGTGATTCGGGTGGTCCGAATCGATTTCCGTTGATAAATAGGAAGTTTTGGTTCTTCACGATTCGTTAATTTTAGCTAACTTTGAGCTATCAAAATTTCTTCGTTACTTATCCAATTAAGGTTCCGTTCAGGTGAGTGTCTAGTATTTATACCATTCTACAACTTTTATGTTTTGACCGAAAGCTAACTCATATTCCTCGTGGGTTAAAATAGAGCACAAAGTAGGCCTGTTGCAAAATTATGGTCATTCGGTAACGCGATGGCAGAGCGCAGTCTTCGGCGAATTCCTGGAAAAAATATATCCATAATTTGTGAAAACTTCCTCTATAAAGTTGTACATCTTTGAAATACCTATCCGTGGACAAAAAAAACGCCTCAATCGGCGTTCGGAGCAAAAAGTTATGGCCAAAATACAAGAGTGCTTAAGGCTCAAAATTTTTAAAGCGCGGACTGGTATGGCATTTTTGGCATACCGGTCCGGCAACAAAATTTTGGAAAAATTTACCCCCGTGGACCGATATTGGGTATTTTGCATACCGGTTCGCCAGTTAACTTTTTCCACCAACTTAAGCTCGTTTTAAGTGCATTTTAGCTCATTTTTCATCCATTTTTTAACCTAGACTCTTCCACAGTCTACGAGAGGTTTCTAGAGAATTCTAGAGAGAGAAAGTAAGAGATTTCTACGCATTAATCCTCCCGCAACAATGATTTAAGCTCAAAATCATTTGAATCATCTTTAACTTCACTTTTCATAATCTTCCTCCTTGGGATTTCTTTGGAAGAGCTTGGATTCCCTTCATTATTCATTCTATACGGCTAATAAACACAAGTTAGAGGTTTACTTGCTTTTATAACATGTTAATATGACTTTATTACTCAAAAATAGTTGTGTTTGAGTCGTGGTTGGTTGGGAACTAAAATATAAGAAAGTTTATGATGTTTTATGATTTATAAGTTATGATTGCATGATTTAAAATAAGATATGCCATATATACTCGAGATAAAGTGTTATTTGAATAAAACAAAGTATCTTTTGGCCGTATGTGTCATAAGTGTTGATAAAAGTGGCTTATTGATGAATTTTGTATACCAAAAGATATATGGTGGAACTTTTGGAGTATATATGGCACAGATTGCCTCATATTTATATTTAACATCATATTATGCACGATACATATTATTGTGGTGTTAACCAACTGTTCGGAAATCCTATGGAAACATTTTGAACGGACTCGTGGCTTATGGATTGATTAGCTATCCTATGAAAGGCCTTCATCATTTATTACTGGTTTGGAGAGATTTTGTCTCTCGGGAAAGATTCTTAGTACAGTTGTATAGTGCTTTCCGGGATGGAAAATAAGTAGGGCTCGGTGCCCTTGGGTTAAAAATCCCTAAACCCCCGGGGGAGCAACGTTTGGCCCCTATAAGCCATCGGTGAGGAGCCTGGGAACCTATGTAATTGGCAAGGCATTATGATTCATGTCGATATCTGTGTTCCTATAAAAATTGGGATGGTTGATCCCATGGCTCTATTACGATGTTGGCCTTATAATTCTGACAACTATGGATCATATCTACAGCTCGTGCTATCTATTATATGGTAAACGGTTGACACAGGAGGTAATATGCATTAGCACGATCATGCATCTTTTAATGGTTGGTAATAATTCTTGTTTGCATTACTTAAGAAATATATTTTAAAAATGAAATGACAAACTTGTCTGAAACACCATGCCCTATACTTTCCCCCCTACTAAGCAAATAGCTCACCCCGTTCTTTTCCTTAAACCCTACATGTACTCAGGAATCCAAAGAAGGCAAGGACGCGATGGGCTCAGGAACGAATTAAAGGTTCTGCTACTTGTATTTTAATATTTTTGATTACGTATATCTTTGTATGGCAAGTCACGGCTTGCCTATGACACATCCACTTTTAACTATGTCTATGATAAATATATATATATATATATATAAATAGCTTCCTCTTTGATATATATACATATATCTTGACTTGCCTACATCATTACTATACATGTGAAATCTTAACCACATGGTACATGTTATAATGCTTTAACATTATTTTCGTACTTATACTCACCAATGCTTGATATACAGTATGTTGTTGACTTATATTATTTTTATATGCCTATCTTAGTCCTACTAAGATGTTCCAGTGATGCCCCAGGCCTTAACTATGGGTGTTATCCTATACAATTAAAACGGAGGTGTTTCAATACATCTAGCGTTGGGCTTGTTTAATCTAATCCAGTGAACCTCCACAAGGAAAAAAAAAAACTAAAACTAGCCTCAACAAATTCTGCCTTCGACGAATAATGTGGAAAAGATTGGAAATGACATAAAAGATTGGAAATGAATTGCAACGGAAGAAGAAGAAGAAGAAGAAGAAGAAGAAGAAGAAGAAGAAGAAGAGCCCTATAATTGGTCTTGGGAGATGAAGCAGAAGGACGAAGATATGCTCCGAAAATTTGACCATTTCCTTTACTTATAAATAATCATCCTGAGGCGAGGGAAGAAAACGAAACAAACTTTTGAATTCGAAAATCCCCCAATACAGCTCGAATGCCATGTGGCACTACAGGCTTGGGGGCATCAACTCGGATATATCAATCTCGCCCTAGTACAAACCTAAGTTTAAGCGGAGCAAGCAATGACCTTGGGCCCTACCCAAATAAATAAAGTCCTTACCCACTAGGTCAGACCCATGGGCTACATTAAGGACTAGTGCATTGAAGCCAATGAAGTCTATACAAGGCCCAAACAACCAATTGAGCCCAAAGTCACTTAAGCAACAATGGAGCCTAAACTATGGGCCCACTTTCATGACAATACCATGACCATATTCAATAAATCTAAAGGATAACTGCAGTAGTTTCCTACCCAACCAAGAACTACAAAAAATAATGCAAAGGGAATTATTCTCCTAATATTTTACTAGTTACTAAACTTGTACACACCTTATTATAATACATGTGACATGTCCTTGTCCAATTCTTGTACAACCTACTATATAAAGGCTCCTATATCATCAACATTAGACTATCTTAAATCATATCAGAAACACTACTAGAGAATACATCTCCATTAAAGTAGGGTACTCGAACGAGAGAATAAAAGTGACCGTAGAGTATGTACCTTTTTAGGCCGAACCATGTTATTTATTGGCTTTATGGATTTTTTTTTTGTTTTTTTTTTTACACATACACAAGTCCTAGTGGGATACCTCTAATCTTAACCCATCCACGCATAAGCAAATAATCTGCAATGCCTCATATTAGAATTCAATTAAAATTAAAATTCTACAAAATTACATTTTTTAGATTTACACATCCGAATAATCACAATTACATTGTTGGCTTTATTTATAGTTTTCAATTGAAATTATATTAAAATTTCAAAATTTCATTGCTTGGTTTATTCATAGTACCCTTTTAGGAAGTCATTGTGAGGGAGCATAAAATTTGGTTAAGACAAGCTTGGCAGCCCAACATGTTTAGGAGCCCATGTGGTGAATCAGGCTTACAAGCCTGGCATGAGCGAAGGGAGCAAACATAATGGCTGGCTTAGTTGCCGATATTCGAGGTTGTCGAGACGGACAAGCTGAGGTCAACTTAGATAAGGGGTGGCACATGTGGCCTCCCACGTGGAAAGTGCGTGAGGAGAATCATACCGAATTGCACGAACCTACATAGAATTGTACTAGCTTCCACTACGCCATTACAAACATACATCTTCAGAAGTTGTTAGTCATGGATAAAGGAGAGAAGGCTAGAGTGTTATCCAAGTCTTACCCTCTTTAATCATTTTACTGTAAACCCTAATAAGCAAGTGTAACCCTAATTCTATACTTATAAATCGAGATAATGGTTGATTGTTGAATACTCTAGCTATTAGTAAATTTCTTGCTAGCTTTTTATGTTTGAGAGAGGGAGGGCTTGTAATCCATGTATCCTTCATTGATCAACAGCCTTAAAAGCTCAATATAACAACCACACACACACAAACAGAAGACGTACTACCGGATTAGCATAAACGCTACTAGGGGAACTTACCGTACCTAAAAAATTCATTTGTCCAATCCCACATTCTCTCTATAATAACAAAACTCTTTTCTCAAATCATTATCATGGGTTGGGCCTAAATTTTGCACCACCTACACATTGCATCGAAAACTTTTTTTTTTTTGATAATTCTCATACCTTTTTTATATAAGTATAATTAAGTGGCGATACTAGATAGACCCAAGTGTTCGAACTTGAATGGGAGGAGGAGGAGGGGGGTGCATAGTATAAAACTCGAACTCATGACTTGGGGTTGGTTTCAACTTCCTTTCCTACTTGGGAAACACCTGGGTGTAAACTTTATATAAACTAAAAATACTAGCAGCAATTGTCCACATTCTATGTTGGTTCAGGGGAGGAGACGGAAATTTATTTAAAGTGGGGCACTTGAACATAATAGTATCTTAATTTTTTCTAAAAAAAAATAAAATAATCCACTAGCTATTGACACGATAATAATAATAATAACTAAAGCTTCTATAATTTTATAACAAAAAGATCGATTAATGATTTTAGTATACAAAAAATAATAAAAAAATCCATGTAATTTTGCCAACGACGTATGAGGATATAAAATCTTTGGCTCAAGATGAAAAGAAAATCAAAAGCAGAGAGTAGGAATACCTTATTTCAGTGGTGGCTGGGATTTAATTGCTTTAAAAAAGTGTAGAATAAGCTTTGTTTGATAAGAACATCTGTATGGAAAAGATTAAAAGGCAGAAGTCAATATCTCTTTTTTTTTTTAAATTATTTTTTTTTAATATTTTATTTGATTGAAATTTTTATTGGTCAAATAAGATACCAACTTTATTAATTACTAAGAACAAGAAACATATTAAAATATCATCCTTTGAAAAATTTGTTGGAGTCATTTGAAAGCGTTCTTTAATTTTCAATCTTCAAATTGTCACATAGATTAATAAAATACATAATTTCTCTCATCGCGCGTGTATCATATCTAGTCTATATATTTACCATTAAGATGTAGAGAAAATTGGAAAATGGAGCTTGCATGAGAGAATTTTTTTTTTAAAAAAATAAAAAATCGTAGAATAATATTTTTGCAAATTAAATACGTGTCTTTATTCTACCAGTCACTTGGAAGGAGTACAACATTAACTCTGTATTAAATTTTTGATTTGTAATTTGTTTGGTTATCATGCAAAATTAAATTTGCGTTAAATGTTTTTCTAGAAAATTATTATCTACTTATTGTTTAAATAACAATAGTTTAGAGTTATTTGAACGAGTTACACACTCAAACTTACTTATTGAGAAAACTAAACTTAATGTAAAGTACATTAATGATTCAAACCTTATGTGTAATGTTTCTCTTGATATTTTAATTTTCTCAATTTAATCCCTAAAGTACATAAATGAAGCAATTTGAGCACGAGCGCTAACACCGTTAATGAATCCATCGAAATTTTTTACATTTAGCCCCCTAAACTTTTAAAATTGACACTAAACCCCTTTTACTTATATTTTGTTAACACTTAACCACATTTTTATTAATCTTTATCACCACATTCTTTAGCCCACCTCCGTCCACCTTCTCTCTCTCTCCCCCCAATCCCAAACACGAACGCTCTAGTAGTTTTCATTCAGAATCATACCGACATAATAACCATTTGTCATCATTGATAATGAAATCTTTATATATAAATTTACAAATATATACGTACAACATATATATAATACATTATTATTATCTTCTCGTCTAATAGTGAAAATCTTATTTTAGTTTTAATATTTTCTAAAAATACATAATCAATAGTAAAAAATAACACGTACTTCTATATTGCCTCTTTCAATCCACTCCGCTCAGACCACTCCATTCTGGCGTGAATGGTTCTCGGTCTTCTTGGGTGAAACATGCAAGTGGTCATCTTATTTTTTGCTATTGATTATGTATTTTTAAAAAATATTTAAACTAAAATAAGATTTTCAATGTTAGATGAGAAGATAATAATATTGTAGAATATATATATATGTGTGTTATACATATATATTTGTGAATTTATATATAAAGATTATCAACGATGACAAATGGTTATTACGTTGGTATGATTCTGAACGAAAACTATTATAGCATTTGTATTTGGGAATTTTTTATTTTTTTATTTTTTTTGGAGGGGGTTGGGGTGGGGGGGTGAGGTGGATGGAATAGGGTTGAAGAATGTGGTAACAAAATTTAATAAAAATAGGGTTAACAAAATATAAGTTAAAGGTTTTAGTGTCAATTTTAAAAGTTTAGGGGGTTAAATGTAAAAAATTTAGATGGCCATATCTTTACCATTTTTGCGCAACTTCGTGAAGGGGACCATGTAAATCCCACTTTCAGATTTGAAGAAAGGTGTTGCTGCTTGCCTGTTGATTGATAACTCTTTCTCAATTTTAGATGGTGTCGCTAAGAAGTAAGAAAATTGTGTCTTGGCTTCAAGGCGGGATTGAAGGAGATCTCCATCTACAGTGATTATAAGGTTGTCACCTCCGCTGCCTCTTCAAATCTTGATTCCCTTGGGAAGTTGCGGCATTAATTAGTGATATTAGGAGTATGGCTAAGGAGAATGCTTTTCAGTTTTTTGGGATCGCTTCTTGTGAATTCGGAGTCTCTGCCCCCATCCCAATTATTTGTTTATTGGTGCGGATGGCCGCTCTTTAGTGGCTTCTAGTTGTTTTCTTTATTTAAAAAAAAAAAGATTCAATTATCAATTTTCGGCACAAAGTTGCCATGGATTTATTTTCATCAAATGTTGCTTGACTAGATTTTTGTCCAATTACATATCCATACATGTATCTATATAGATCGATATACAATTATACATTGTCTAATGATATATGCAATAGTGGAGATTTGTTGTGTCAAAAATATGTTTTTCACTCAAGATTTTTGATATTGTAACTTGGCCAACAGACTAGATTTTTGTGCCCAGGAATTCAATTGTACGTAAACTTAAAGAGGAAATAGTGAAAATGTAGTAAGCGGCATAGGGTGAAGAGCTCTATTATCCTCGACAACAAGGGGCATTCGAACCCGCTAGCTTCCTTATGCCATAATAAAGATATTTTTTTTTTATTTAATTTTTTTTTGTGAAATAAAATATTGCAAGGGTAAAATTGAAAGGGAAAAAAACCCGACATAGCTTCAAGGGCCCCAAAATACTTTCGGGCTAATAATAGTAGATCGAAGTAGATATCCGTGAATTGTATGTTAAAATTAGAGTAAATGTCAAAAATAACCCTACTTCTCTTTCTCCGTCTTTCCATGCATCTTTTCCCCTCAACCCTCAATTTAAAAGGGTGTTGCTCGGTTTAATTCTCGAGTTTTTCTATCCATTAGCATCTATTTAATCTGATTCAATTTTAGAATTTGGGATTCAATCTCAACTAATACATCCGAATAATACAATCCAATTAAATACGTTAATTAAATGTAATCCAAACAATAACGTGTATATAATTAAATAGAGCTAGTAATGATGGCTCAAAAATTATGGATGACAATATTGCCCAAGTAAAAAATATTTTTCAAAACGTAGTACCATTTTGAGGAGTTATAATATAATAGTTTCTACAGTTATATAGTACTCTGACAATAAATATAATTATTTTGACAGTAAAATCACTCAATGTTTTTAGTAAAGGGTAAAGAGTTTAAAGGGTCAATTCAATTACCTGTGATCCTCCGAATAATAGCTGTCAGGTTATTTGTATACTTCATTAGACTCCATCAGACTCCATTACCTGCAATTCTCATAGTAGTGCCAATTTGTAACTTTTTTGCACATCACCAACTTTTAAATTGAGGGTTTTTTTTAATAAAATTCGGTAGAGATAATCTAATCATTATATAAATTATCTCTACCAGATTTTATGGAAAAAAACATCCGTACTTCCGAAATAGATATGACGGTCCTTGTTTTTCTTGATGTGATGACCTAACTCTTTCGAAAGAACTTGTATGTTCTTATATAAATATATACATATATATAAGAAATCTGTATGCATTTTGTCCAGAAAAGAAAAAAGAAATCTAAACTAATGAAATCGATTGATTCTGTGGGATTTAGTTGAAATTTTATGAAAATATTAATTTTTATCAGAAGATGGAAAAATAAGAGTGAATTGTGATGATAAAAAATTTCATTGCAAGGTAGGTAAGAAACCCTTTTTTATGGAAAATAATTAACAAGAACAAAAAGAAAAAGCGCACCAAATTATTCCGATCCTTCCCTTTCTAAATTCTCTTAAAAAGTTGGCATTTTTATTTATATGGACCATATGATATCTCAACTTTTTGTGAAACGGATCTTTAGTTTAAGTATGCCTTAATATTCCATCTATAATTGGTGAAAGAGATGATGGAAAGACATCAGAGAACGAGATCGATATACGCACAAAGGCCCAAAAAACTGAAATAAAATCATGTAATTAATTGACAATAATTGATTCTTCCGATTAATAATTTGTCTAAATAAACATTTATAAATTAAATGCATAAATATTTATATTGCAGTTCAATATATATATCAAAAGGAAATCGTGCTGGGAATTAAGGAACTGATTAAAATACCTTGTTGAAAGCGAAGCCAAAATCCTGAAATGGTAATCAGAGAGGATGGTCCAAGAACTCCAACATGAGATTCAAGTAGTTATTGCTGATAGATCTGATGACAAGTAGGAAATTTAGCTTTAAAAAAAAAGAAGACGACCGCAGCATAAAGTCATTTTATTTGTAGTGCATTTAAATGATGGGAAACGGAAAGTCAACGAACGTTAATTTTCCTGCAATTTTTGTGTGTTTGTTGTGCGGAAAATTATTCCGATCATTTTTGTGGAACTTTTCGGGAGTGAAACTTTCTTGCAAAACCTTTCCTACAAATACAAAAATCTCAACATTTTGTAGGAAAGTTAAAATAAAGTTACTTAAATATATATATATATGGGTTTAGTTTTAATGGTTACCTTCTCTCTACCCATAGATGGTTACATTGGATGAAAAATTAAAGGTTGAAATCAAACGAGCAGTTGGTTAGAATAATTAACTATTTAATGCACATTGAAAAAATACAAAGTATTAAACGCAATGTTAAGTGGGTAACTTGGTTTTTTTTTTTTTTTTTGATTAATCATTCATATCAAAGACAATTACATGGAGTCAGACATAGAATTCTGTCGCCCTATAGAATTCTGTCGCCCTAGCTGACTATGAACTACATAATTCGCTGACCAAAGAGATGAACAAGTAAACTTTGCTTCGCGTCACCCTCATGAGAGTCTCCCAATCGAACCGAACCAAACCGAACCGAGAGAGCAGCTTCAGCTTCCTTCTGCGTCACCAACCACACAACCACACGAACCATACCATATGCATCAACAACCACCCACATAAGAGGTAGACAAATCTCCAACCACCCACATAAGAGGTGGACAAATCTCCAACCACCCACATAAGAGGTGGACATATCCAACCACCCACAAAGAGTGGACAAACCACTTTTATTAAGTACCACTTTATTAAGTTCGAATACCGCATCCATGAGTTTCGAACCTGTGACCTCTCTAATACAAGACTAGAGAGGATGCCACTAGGCTACAAGGCAATTGGCAAGTGGGTAACTTGTTGTTATGTGATTGACATGTCATTTTTATTTTCCATTTAATTTTAAGGAATCTTAAAATAGAATTTCGTTTCATGATTTTCTAATTTCAATTCAGGTTATCCATATTCCTTACCATTAGAAAATATGAAAATTTCAAAATTTGCAACTATACACATACAACCCCTAGAATATTCATATTATTTAAAATTATATGTCGTTATAAAATTATCTTGTTATAACTGATTATTAATAACTATTGTTAATTTAAGCGTGTTGTGTGTAAACATGCGAAATGTCATCTTCCTCTTCTACTTATTTTTTATGTTTTTTGCACTTTTATTAAATTTGAGAAAAAAATAATGAATTATATGATTGTGGATTGCACTGTAGGAGATAAGGTCTTATGTGACATTTTACCTATATTTGGGGTAAGTTTTATAGACAACTATTCTTCAATTATATATATATTTTTTCAAATTAAGTTACAAAATTTTACTCATCTTCTATTTTAATTTAAGAGTCCATTATCTTTTTTCAGACATTTTAAATTAAAAATCTTAATTTTTGAGGATAATATCAATTAATGTATCAAAATAATTAAATTGCATTTTCTGTCGTTAATTTGATTAAAAATAATATTTTTGTTTTTTAAATATAAATTCAAGTTGTTGGAAACGCTTTATCTCCAAAAAAAAAGTTACAGGAAACATTTTTTTTTGGAAAATGTCAACCTCTCAATACTAGAATAGTCAGATTCTCAAAAAAAATACTTAAACCTTCTACTAAAAGGAAAGTAAAAACTTCAATAAATGGATCGTATTATTTTATCGTACGGTAGACATATACATATATATATACACAAATGGGTCTGTTTGACAAATGTATTCTTTAAGGAATCTTAAAGATTAATTAAAAAAAAAACCGGTTACCTTAACCTAGTATAACAAGTTAAGGGTGCTGCCACCTCAGCAATGGGAATTAATTATTGTCCGTACCCATCAATTGCTAGAGAGAGATGATACCCATTGAAAATTCAGCCGAATATATACTATATATAAAAGTACAAATAAGTCAAGTGTTTTTCGTCTTTTTTTATGTTCACAAATATGTCCTTTGATTTTAAATAAAAGATTTTAAGATTTATATTAAATAAAACAATATTACTACATATGTTTTTATAGTAGCATTCTAAATACATTTAAACTTTACTTCATTTAGCTAAGATAATTAAAAAAATGTTTTAAGATTCACATCAGTATAAGTGCATAATACCACATATAAAATAATTAAACAAAGTTAGAGTTTGTGTTGAATTAGGTGTTTTGTATAAAACCTGTACATATATAGCTTCATAAAAAAATTCCCAAGAAGGAAGTTATTTAATAAATCATATTAAAATTACAAAGCTTTTAACATTACATATCAAATTTATATTAATTTATATATTCTAAAACTTATTTATTTATAATTATATATATGTTAAAAAAAATAATCTGTTATTCGTATGAATGTTATATTATTGTTTGTTATTGTGATAAAATATTCATGTATACATCACCAGGCTATATAATCTATTACTTATAGGAGTGTTATATTATTGTTTAGTATTGTGATAAAATATTCAATTTTTACATCATCAGGTTATATAATCTATTATTTATATGAATGTTAACATTTATCAAAATGAACTATCTACCAAATTCTAAAAACTTAATAAAAATAAATTAGTCTCTCATATATTTGATCAATAATCTGTTTAGCTACCCATGTACTAAAAAATTAAATACTACAAATTTTTATAATCTATCTACAATTTTTTTTCTATAATTGATCGATTCTATGATTTTCTTATAATTATTAATTGAATTTTACACTTGCTATTATTTTTTATTTCATACTAATTAGTCAATTTTTAGTATCTACTTATCATCAATGGACTAATAAACTTTGGCAAGTACTAAACCCACATGCAACGCAAGTGCACAAAAATTAGTGATGATAAATGGAATAATCAATTTAAGACTAAAGAACATAGAGAGTATATATTTTGCTTTTGCGAAAGGAAAATAATATTCTTATTTCATTTTTGTAAAAAGTTTTTATAGAAAACTTATATTAAGATTTTTGCTTTCACTTAGTACTTTCTATGAAATCATTAATTTCAAGGTAATCATCTATTTTTTTATTATGATATTTGACATATTTATTATCTTCCCACAATAAAATGAAACTTAATTTGAGATGGATAAATTAGAAATTCTATGTATCATTGATCCAGGTGAATGTTTTTCCCACCATTAGAAACATAAATACAACTTGAGTATAAAAAGCAGGCGAATTGAACTCGTAATCTTTAATGCTCGGTTGTTTCGAGTTTGTTCTTATAATATTAAATTGGTAAGTTAACATTAATTTTTTGTCATAATTCATATTAAGTGATTAAATTATAAGTTGATAAAACTCTACATATATTATTACTATTTCAAAATTTAAGAACCAATCAAAACTTGAACAAAATACGTAAATGTAAAAAAGAGTCCATATAATGTTATTATACATATATAAATCAAGTGTACTATAAGTTGCAGTACAAATTTTTACAATAAGAAAAATGCAATCTTTGTTGTCCTTTACGCGTGCCAAGGAAGTCTCAAGGAAGGTGCCTGGCCGCAGAATTTTGACCACCCATATATTTTATTTTTTGGTTTATATTGAGCCAAAAAACACATCACTTTCAGAAATTTCATTGGAGTATATATTGATTAATTTTTTTTTTAATAAATGCATCTGAAAAGAGTTTTCAGACCTATAACAACCCTGTGACATCACTCTTACTAAATCATTCATGCGAGGCTAGCAATTTTTTCCATTTGTTAAGATATAGAAAAGAGAGAATAATTATATTGAATTGTTATAAATAATACAAAAAAGAGAGTCATATTTATAGGGTTGAGATGAAGGACAAACATGGAAGCATGATCTCCTACTTAATGATATAATCACCTAAATACAGATACAATAAGTCAACTTTATAAATATGGACATAAATATATGTGGTAATATCCCCCTCAAACTCAATGAAGTAAATGAGAGACCATATTGAGTTTGTCAAGTAGATCCTGAAAGCGGCAGGTTTATGAACTTTGGTGAAAAGGTCAGTTGGTTGATTTTCAGAGAGGATAGGAATGAGACGAATTGTTTTACCAGTCAGATGTTGTCCAAAAAAGTGACCCAAATTTGACCTCTTGATATCTAGAAGACTTTCCGGTTAGTTTCATAAGATGAACATATCGATAAACACTTACGCATGCATGACGAGGTTGAATATGAAGCCCAAAAGATAAATTTTGAGATTTGTGGGGAATCGAGCTCTGAGGAATGATAAGGTGTAGAAAAAGTTCAAATCTATCAAAAGAGGAAAGTGTAAAAAATAAATCGGGTTCAAGAAAAAATTGAAGACATAGAAAAAATGATAAATCCCATCAGTCCAAAGTGAAAAATGAGGAAAACATAAAAGAAGAGGCGAGAGGAGAGGAGATGAGAGGAGAGCTACACCAAGAGTAACAGCTAAGTCAAAAGGCAAAAGGCTATGCTTGGGTGAGTAAGGCTTTTGTACGATAAAAAATAGAAAAGCAAGATATTCCCAAGCCAAAACAATGGGCAGAAAATTCTTAAAAGATAACGAACAAGAGAGAAATAAGGGCATCTTCCTCTAATAAGCAAGAGGGTAATCAAAGAAGGGACTGAGACTTTCGAAAGAAATTTATTCCCATGATTAAGGAAGGAAAGCTAGAAGGTAGAGTTAAAACTAAGTTTACCACTGCGTACGAAGGTCTAGGAGCTAAAGGGAATTAACTCAATTTCTTTCTGATAGAAAAGAAGTCAAACTGAGGTAATAATTTTTTTTTGAAAAGATAACTTTGAACTTTCCAAAGCAAATCTAATTCTCTCAATCTCACCTTTCTTTGCACATGATGATGCAAACAAAATTGGTAAATCATAAGCAAAAGTAAAAGCTAGAGGAGTCAGTGGCGGAGCTAAGATTTCAATCTAGTGGGGGCTTAACTACCATTAAGCAAAAAAAAATTAAAAAAAATACAAGAAATAACAACACAACAATATATATATACACTTATATTAAAATATTAAACATCTGTTACAAAAAGAGATGTCTAACAAAAAACATCTATAACAAAAAGAGATGTCTAACATAATAATATTCTTATCCCCAAAGTTCTGAGACTTTACAAACCGAACCTTGACCTTTAAATATCTACACCATAGTCCCCATATAATTATACCTATAAAAAAAATCCAAAATTCTTGTGGGGGCCTAAGGCCCCCTTGTCCCACACTACCTCCGCCACTAAGAGGAATAAGGTACCGAACAGATATCCTCAAGAACACAACTCAAATTATGTGATGTGTTATATTATCTCCTGAAGAAGTCAACAGGACAACAAGATTTTGAAGAAGGGCATGACTCGCGGAATTAAAGCTAAACCCAGGTTGTGTCAGCAAGATGAAGTCCTATTTTATGGACCAATCACTCTTGGCAGTCTGAACATCATTTCTTTGGGCTGTGCCAACAAGTACAAAGTCTTATCATGAAGACTTCTTGCTCTTGATAGTCACTAACATGTCATTCCTTCTGAAGGTGGCCAAAAGTTCCATTTCTTAGAAACCATCACGAGGGAATCTCTCCCGACATTCAGCTGTAGGTTGTATCATTAAGATGAAGCCCTATCGAAAGAACTTCTCACTCTTGGCATTCTCTGACACAAACCTTTAGGCCATGTTAGCAAGTAGGAAGTCTTACCATAAAGACCTCTCGCTCTAGGTAGTCACTATCATATCATACCTTCCCTTCCTTTCGAGGATGCCTCCCTTGGAAATTACAAGTTAGCCTAGATTGTATCATAAAAATCATGTAATATCACGAGGACCAATCTCTCTTGGGAATCTTAACATAACCTCTTAGGATGTGTTAGTAAGTATGAAGTATTATCACGAAGCCCTCTCGCTTTTGGTAATCACTAATGTGACATACCTTCTAAGAGTGGCTAGGAGTGCCATTTCTTGGAAACTTGTCACAAAGGAATATATCTTTACTAAATCCCCGGTTATACTAACAAGATGGCATCCTATCGTGAGAACCAACCACTTTTGGTAATCACTAACATTATCCTATCCATAGGTTAAGGAGTCATAGTGCATCATTCCCAAAAATTCAGCCAAAACATGATTGAAAGTTGTAGAGGGCTATGTGTTCTAACTAATAGTTTTAATGGTAAGTCATTTGGACCGCACATTAGAGAGTTACGGATCCGCAAAGTTAGTTTATTACGAAACAAAAAATATGCACTATAATGACCAATTAAGTTCTTTTAAAAAGGTAAGCATTCTTCTTTATAGATATAAGGATGCACACACATACACACATATATATAATATACATACACTAGGTATTGCCAATGCCGAACAACACAGCGACGTAAAGCATAGTAACAGTTAAAAATAATGAGATTGAAAAAAAAAATCCAATATCTAAATAACATCTAACCCATATAAATGAGTTATCATAGATAGAGATGTCAACAGAGCTAACTGGCAAATTAATGGGAGGGTTTCGAAGGGCCGGGGGGGGAGTGTTTGCTAAACCTGAACTTAGTACACCAAAAGATATATTCGACCCAACTAGATTGAAGTGATTTTCTATTAAAAAAACTCAAACTTGCCCCTGTTTATGATATGCTTAAATTCGAATTCGTTTCACGGTTTCATTAAGTCCGGGTTGAGTTATTTTGTCATCCTTAATCATTCACCAATATATACAAAAATAAATATTTGAAAAAATTATTGCACCAATTATTTTTACAATGACATTATATATTTCTAAAATTTTAATTGTAAATATATGGTATCTATTGGCAGTAACATTGGTTTACAAAAATAATGACATATATATATATATATGTATATATTTTTAAGTTTGTAAAAGATTATATATATAATTTTTAAAATTAAAGAAGAATTAGGTTGCAATTGTATTTGAAACAGATAAATTGTGTAAAATGATCTGAATATAGGTTATATAGAGAAATATGTTTAGAGACAGAAAAAGAGGGTTAAAATATTTTTTTTTGATTTTTTGTCATTCTACATAAAACTTTATAATCATAATGGATCTTATTTTATAAGTATTGATATCTTGATAAATGCAATTGTATTTGAAACAGATAAATTGTGTAAAATGATCTGAATATAGGTTATATATAGAGAAATATGTTTAGAGTCAGATAAAATGTGTAAAATATTTTGTTTATTGTAACTAAATGCGAACCATTTATTTGATAAATTGGTGATGTAATGTTTTTCTCCCTTATAATATAGAAAATATTTGCATTATCACTTCTACAAAAATGAAAGGGTGTTGGAAAAAACACCCATAAAAATATATTTTAACACCTATTTTTTATTTTTGAAAAGGTACCCACATAATATTTTAACACCTATTTTTTATAATTTTTTTGAAATTTTCCAGGATTGACACATAATAGGAGAAACTTTTGGTACTTTGAAAACACCCTAGTTGCAACTTAAACTATTCAATTGTTTATCATGACAATAATTTCATTAAAAATGTTAAGGGCAATAATTTCAGTTAAGGTACAACATTAGCAAAAGGAAATTCAGCAGATTCCATGAATGATGTGACCTTGGGGCTAAATTTTAGTACAATTATTGAAGTCCAAGATCAATTTGTCCAAAACGAGTCTGTTGACACGGACTAAACCTTACAAGTGGTCCATGGGGTTGAGGTTGAATATGTACAAATTGAGAACTTCTTTTTCCTTGTTTTCATAAGAAAAATGAAGTAGCTAAATATTCATTTTTATATATGGGGTTTGTTTTTTATGACCTTCTCTCAAATTATTTTGTTTTTATTGAAAAATAAAAACAATTTTTCTAAAATGAAAGGGACGACTACAATACAAAAATAACAAAAGAAAAGGGGGGGGGGGGGGGGGGGGGGGGGGGAGGGGGATGGGGCGCTGGGCTATACCTACAGATCGAGAGAGAAATTTCTTTCCTTTGGTTTCCTTTTCTTATTGCTTGGCCGCCTACTTGTCTCTCTCCCACGTTTTTCGATCCCTTCAGCAATTCAACTCACCAAAAAGTAAAAATTTGGCATTTACCATCTCCTATTAATTCCCTGATTTACATAATGTACTTACTTAGTGGCAGAGGTAGTGTGGGACAAGGGGGGCTTATGCCCCACAAGAATTTTTGGTTTTTTTAACAAGTATAATAATATAGGGACTATTATGTAAATATTTAAAGTTTGAGGTTGGGTTTGTAAGTTTTAAGAACTTCAGCGATAAGAATATAATTATGTTAGACATCTCTTTTTATTATGGATGTTTTTTTGTTAGACATCTCTTTTTGTTATAGATGGTTTTTGTTAAATATCTCTTTTTGTAATAGATATTTAATATTTTAATATAAGTGTGTGTGTGTATATATATATATTTTGTTGTGTTATTATTTCTTGTTTTGAGAATCCAGGACCTCGACCTCCCAAGGGGAGAGACTCTCTCAGTTTTGGTTTTGATTTTTTTTTGTTTTCTAAGAAAAATGTATTTTTAGAGTCCCCAATTTGTTTTGCAAGAAAATAAACAAATAATCATATAAAAGATAATTTGAAATCAGACTATCTTCTGTATATTTGAGACCGGAGATTATTTGATAACTTGTTTAAAAATTACTTGATAAATTGTTTTGCTAGGGTTCAGGAACTACGATACGAATTGGGAAATTGTTAGGCACCCAATTCACCATTTTGGTCTTTCGATGGATCATATATTTAATTCATATTTTAGATATCTTGCAAGTACTTTGAATTGTTTTTAAAAGTAATCCTTTCAGATAAGTTCAGTTTAAAATTGTATTTTATAAAATCAAACATGAGCTTTATAAGTGCCTACGTATTCATTTGTAGAATAAAATCAAAGTCGCATAATTCTACTTATTTGGAAACACTTTTTTGTAGGGGTTTTGTTTTGAATCAAAACAGATTTTAGTTTTCTTGTAAAACTTATAAAGGACTTGTTTTTAAAACAGTGAACTTCTTTGCAAATTATCTAATTTTCCTGATTAAAACTTGTAATTGAAATTCAAATTTGTTATAGAAAATGCGTACCTAATGCGCTTGAAAAGAAATAAAACTTACTTCTTTCCTCCTCCTTTGCTTCATTCTCTCTATGGTTTTCTCCCTAAGATTTTTCTTTTTAAAATTCTCTCTAAAATTCTCTATAAAATTGTCTAAAGAGAACCTTCTCTCTCAAAACTTGCCCCAAAATTGCATCTCCCCAAATAGAACCCCAAGTGTCCTATTTATAAAGAAAAACGCGCTGTTGTAGAACACAAAGGGTCGCGAGGCAAGGTACTGCAGCACTGTTGTTGTAGCACCAAGGTGTGACACAGGGGCTATGATAGGAGGGTGCAGCACAGGGGGTGTGGCACTACCACACGGCATTTGTAATGTTGCGGGGTCCTACACGCATTGCCCTAGACATGTGACACTGACCATGAAACTACCCAAAAATGCCTATAAAAGTTTAGTTTGTGCCACGAATGTGTGTGTGGAAAATTTACCATGATGTAGTTGTAAATTAGGGTATCTACAGATCCTCTCGTCCCAGAATACTTGTTTATAAGGATTATAGGATGATTAAAATATACCCTAATTTGTGATATACGCTAAAATTTTGTGAGAAAAATTGTTCAAAGTTATGAGAGAAAATCAAAGAATTCCTGATTAGATAGACAAATATCCGTACCCTGCCTTTTTTATCCCGGCATATTCTTCTTGGCAAGATTCTCAGCTGTCAGATGTTTCGCTTACCTTTCTACCCTCGGAATATTCTTCCTTGCGAGATTTTTGGCGGTTGGATGTTTTAGTTTGAACATTCGTACTTGAAAGGTTTTGATGTGATCAATGACTATTTGGCGAAATATGCCCTCTTGACGTTCAAAGAGATAATTCCCATCCTCTGAGAAATACGGTAGTTAGTGGTTACCGAAAGTGATTGGTCCTCATGATATGACATCAACTTGCTGGCATAACCGGGCCTTTCCATCAGGAGATGTTCTTTTACAATGGTTTTCCAAGAAATGACACCCTTGTCACCCTCAGAAGGTATGGACTTCGTAAATATCAAGAGCGAGAGGTCTTGTCAATAAGACTTCGTACATGCTAACACAGCCAAAAAGGTTAGGTTAAGATTGCCAAGAATGAGTGGTCCTCGCTATAGTGTTTCATCTTGCTAAAATGATCTGGGCTGACTTGTAATTCCCATGAGACAAGTCTACTAGGGAATAAAAGATATGATATATTAACACTACTAAGAGCGAAAGGTCTTGTTAATAAGACTTTGTACTTGCTGGTAGAGCCTAAGGGGCATTGTTAAAGACTACCAAGAGTGAGTAGTCTTCCCGACAAGACTTCATCTTGCTGGCATAGTTTAAGGCTAGACGTCAGGAGATATTCCTTTATGATGGTTTCTGAGAAATGGCCTTCCTATCCACCCTCAGAAGGTGTGAAGTTAATGACTGCCAAGAGCGAGAGGTCTTATCAATAAGACTTCGTACTTGCTGATACAACCAAAAAGGGTTGTGTTAAGATTGCCAAGAGTGAGAGGTTTTCTCGATAGAACTTCATCTTGCTGTCACAATCTAAAGATAGTGTTGTACTCCATAAGTTGGGTATATTTCAAAAAAATTGTCATTGATATCTCTTGGAAAGAGAAAGAAAATGCTAAAGAAAATTGCTTGTCGATCAAAGAGGTTTATTTTCTTGATTTATTTCACCATCAGTTTTGGCCTTAGTTTGGGATAAGACTTTTGAATAAACTCTTATAGAAATTTCTAAACCGTTGAGCATGAATGTCAATATTTGGCCTCTCTCTACTCTGAATCTTCCTTATTTTAGTCATGGGGATGGAAATTTTTATGCAAAATCTCAGTTTTCTTTTATTAACTACCCTCTATTGTTTTAGGTTTCAGATTTTTCTTTTTCTCCTTTTTCCTTTTCTTTTCTTTTAAACAGGAGCCTTACTTACCTAAGATACAGTCCTTTGCTCTTTTTGGCAAACTTGTCACTCTTAGTTTGGCTCTCCCTATTGCTTTTTCTTCCTTTCTGTTTTCCTCACTTTTCTCACTTGGACCAATGGGACTTTCCCCTTTCCTACTTTTTCAATTTTTTCTTGTACATGTTTCCTCTTTTACATCTTCCTCTTTCTTTGTCAGATTTGAATTTTCTTTAGAAAAATGATTAAACCCTTTAAATTTCAATTCCCCCACGGACCTCAAATTGTCAGACTTTGGGTTTTGATCAACCATCTCATGCATGTGTGTGAGTCTTAGTCTTTTATTTTAGTAGATTTGACTCAGAGCCAATCACTCTCTCTCTCTATCTTCATAATTTTTTTTTTTTGCAAAACTGGGTAAAATAAGGGAGGGATGCCGCAGGCTACGACCCCTTACCATGCAGCATTGGTAGTGCCGCACAGTACCAAAGGCTGCGGCACTCCTCCTTTTCGTATATATAGGGCACTATTGGCCCTCTCCCTTCTTTCTTCACGTTTCACTTTCTCTCACTAGCATATATATATATATTTTAAAATTTCTTTTTTTCTGAGTGATGGCATTTTAGAGAATGCTGTAGATTTTTTTTATGATGATGGGGAGCCCGCTTGGGGATGAGGGAGTTCTAGATCGACTTCCTGGTGATTAGATTGAGATGCAGAGGGGCGGATTGTGTGTACGCCTCATGATGACTGGAATGGAATGGATTGGGAGGCGCCTCTGGGTGTAGATGGGGCGCTACAGTGGTTGATGTATCGGGAAATCACATTACACAATCTGCCAAAGGGTTGGGAGTTACTGCTTATGGAGCACACGATGCACGAGATCAGTCGTCGGCATTAGGTATGCTTTGATTCTCTTCAATGTTTATGATTGTTTTAATTTTAAAGAATTTGTTGTGCAATGCATTATTATATGAAATGTGTGATATGAAAATGCATGATAATGATACACTTTGATAATGGATTACGCCACTCTTTATAGATAGAATAGTTTCATTGTATATAGAGTTTGTTTTATGAAACTGACTACACTCAGAAACGCGTAATTTATACACCCAAGTGCATGCGGTCAAGTTATAATATATACTTGAAAGTCCAAGGTCGAACCACAGGGAAGGAGGGTAATTCTATTATTCTAGCTAAGTTTTCAACAAGGAGAAAGAAGAAAAGAAAAATTAAATAAAGAAAAGATAATAAATTTTTAGAATGGGAAAGAATAGAATAAGAAATTAAATTTTAAACTTAAAAGAAAATAAATAAATAAAAATAAATAAATAAATAAATAAAGTAAAGATAAAATAGGCAATAACTAAAACAAGTATCTAATAAAATGGGAAAAAAGCGTTAGTGGTATCCATAGCTACAACATTACAAGATAGTATAACCAACCGATTCAAGATATGACTGTGAACCTGAATTCCTATTAAAAATGAATGTCCTTAGCTCACCAATTATTAAATACTAAAGTTCACGAGCATATCATGAGAAGTGCATGACAAGACTCATATAAGCTGCATGTAATTTTAGTTTTCAATAAAGAAACTTATGATTTTTTTTACAAAAATTGATTCACTTAGTAATGCTAATGCATGAGAAAAACGAACTAAATTTAATCAATTTTAGTAAATATCAAAACTCTAACTCATTCCTAATGTTTGATTATGCGTATGCATGACATACAAAAAAATCGTTCTTAAAAAAGATCATTAAAAGCTAAAAAGGCACTATTTCAGTACCGATTCCGGAATGACACGAAAATAGCGCTCGAAGCTCCCAAATTACTTGTATAACTAACTCAGCTCAATAGGAGATAAGGAGCGTCTTCTATTTAGTCTTGTTAGAGTTTTAGTACAAAAATTCGTAATTTGAGGTTTTTCGGTTCTTTTGTCAAATAATTGAGAAATAATCTTAAAAATTCATGTTTTTAGCGCATGAAAGGTTAATATATTTTTCAGATTTATTAATTGACCTATAACTAATGAGAAAGTCAAGCCACAATCACAATTGAATCATATACTCACACTAATCCGTCATGCTTTCCCTATAGACCCTTAACTACTAAATTACGCTAGCATGTTGATAAAAACCAAGCGAATCATGATAAATTCAATCACAAATTGACCAAACATATTTCTGAAAACTAATTGAATAACTATGCAAAATTTCACAGCAATTGAAACTAAGGAACGATTAATAAATAAAAAAATACGATTTAAACAAAATTCGAAAAAAATAGCACACTGGCAGTCACGAAAATGACCTACTGTCCTCAAGAAATCTCAAGATTTGGATCCGCAAAATAGTAAGGTTTTGTAAAAAAAAATGACTACGGTCGTTTTGATAGGTGGATCATCAAAATCGGCCAAGAAACGAGCAGGTTATGATTAAAATATGAAAGCACATATTTTTAGAGTTCTACGCAGGATTCTACAAAAAAATTCTAATAAAAATTATAAATTAAGCATAGATTTCAATCATCAATCACATTCAAACACATAATTAACTAACAATCTAAGCATTAATGAGCATTAATTGAAAGAAATTAAAAATAAATTGAAAGAAAAAGAAACTTATAGTTACGTAGTGATTGAAGAATTATAATGGGACTCGTGCAAACTTAAATTGAAAGAGAATTATACGATGTTTCTTCTTCAACACAAGCCAAAAACAAAATGAAAATATCTCTCAAACTCTCTCTGATAGTAAGAGATTCTGAAAAATTCTTGAAGAATGTCGACTGTCTATCTGTCTCAAAAATAATATGGCGACCCTCTCCCAAATATTTCCAACCTAAATAAAAATAAACATCTACTCTTTTCAAAATTCAAAATAAAACTAATTAATAAAATAAAATAAATAATAATAATAATAATAATAATAATAATGATAATCCAAAAACTATTTTTAGTATTCTCGGGTCAGTAAAACTATTTTTAGCATTCTCAGATCAGCTTAAAAATGATAATTAAAACTTGTTGACCCCAGGATTCGAACACTGGACTAAGAATGAGTAGAGAGCTTGTCACTTGCCATTTAGGCTAAGGACCCCATTCGGTAAATATCTGCATCATGAATTTAGGTATTCTTTCGCACTCAAACCCAATCCACTGGCGCACTTATCGTATTTCTACCATAATTTTGTGCTCCAAATTCCGATTGATGCAAGCTTTTGCCTACGCGTAGATAACTCACATCTTTACAAATTTTGTTTCTGGAATTTTCTTCAAATTCTACACGAATGAAAACCAGAATTGGCTAAAACATTAGCATTACGCGTGATGAATCTCTTCTTCAATCAAATATTTATCGGTTTGATTCAAATGACTCTTCTCTGCTTGAGACTGCTCTATTGGCTTCTCGTAGTCTCTTCCATCAACTTTCTTCATGCTTGAGCTTAGGATTTTCTTTCGGTTCACCTCTTGAACTCAATTTAGCTCCGAATTTGACCAACAATGACTAACTTTCAGGGAATTTGCTTCTGGATTCGTTCTTATTCATTTTTAACTTGTTACAATGCACTAGAAACAAACATACTATCTATTTCATGATTAAAACTCAATTCTTATCAATTTAGGATAATTAAAATCAAATTCATGCATATTAAGCCACCTAAACATGTATAAAAATGCAATATTTTGGCATAATCAGAAATAAAACGTAGATATTGATTAAGTTAAGTTATAACAGAGGGTAGGCCATTTCCGTGGAACCATGAGAGCAGTAGCTAATTTGAGAGATCAATTGCCTCTTGTTATGAGAGAGTATCTGAGAGGCACGCTTTTCTATGCACTGATTGAGGTGCAACCGAGTACAGAGTTTCTTAGATCGTCTAGTTTGTTAACCGTACTTGGAGAGAGATGACGGGATACGATTTACACCATCCATTAGGGTTGGGGCAAGATGACGTTGACACTCGAGGATGTGTTTGCTTTGACTAGATTAGCTTTTGGAAGTGAGGTCTTGGCCTCGAACTCTAGGAGAGGGATGACCGCTGCATGGATGAAGGCTGCGTTATGGCATATTTGTGGGAGGATGGTGATATATGGGATTTCGCACTCGACTATGGTTCATTATATAGAAGAGGAGTGCAAGAGGATAGGTGATGGCCCGATGACGAGATATGAGGTGTGGAAGTTGTCTCGGTGCTATCTTTTACTGATCTTTGATGATTTCTTCTGCACACGGGGGAGACAACATGTGATTGTGGTGGCTGCCATATCCGAGATACTTGTATCAATTATATACGGTTTCTTGGGGTAGTCTTGTGTTGGCGGTTCTATATGAGTTGATGGACCTGATCTGTCGGCATATGGAGCTCCACCATCGTGGCTTAATCATCTTTGGGAGGTATGTGTTGAGTATTCGTGTTATTATATGCTTGATTGATTATACAATGGTGATAATACAATTTTTTTATTAAATATGCATATGTGGTTACTCGCTCATACCCATGCAAGGCTGGATTATGTTCAGCTGCGGACAGCTTATGCAGCTGAGTTCCCTCTATTCTGCCATTATCATAGCGGGAGCACAATGGGCCCTTATCTATACATCACCAATGGTTTAAGTGTGGGTGATGTTACTGGATTACTTGATGAGTAGGTATATAACTTGTTAACCTGAAAGTCACTTATGTTGTTTTAATAATAACAATAAAATGAATAATGTGTAATTTAACTTATCAAATATTTTTTAAGTATAACCACTATCAACTATTTGTCTTAAGTCGTATAAAACCAACTAAACTTATGGGGAATTCAATCCTCTACAAATGTACTCCAAAATATAATAGTATTCTTCTCTCGAACAATATGATAATAGCACTTTTACAATGCCATATCAATGAGGATCAAACGCCAAAACATGTAAAGTACCAAAGAAGGTTTCTAAGCCGTCGAAGACTCGTTTATTCTCAAATTAAGTAAGTATCTTAGATAAATGTAAAGTTACATGTTTGATGATCATATATAGTTCAAATACATCATTCATCATTGTTTGATTGATTGAAAACTAGTTTGAAACAAAATATCTTGAAAACAGCATTCTTATAAAAATCGATTTCGAAATAAATTCATATTAAATTCAATTGAGCTTATTTTAAGTTTTCCTAAAAACATGTGTCTTAGAGACATATTCTTAAGGTCCCTAAAGCATTATAAATTATTTTGGAGATAAAATACAAAAGTCCAAAATTTGAAATTTTGGCTGGCCGGACAGTGCTCATCAGTCCACTGATGAGCTAAGCCTCAGTCGACTGATGGCCCAAAAACTAGTCGTTGGAGATTTTGAAAATGTCTACTTTTGACCCATAACTTTTGATAATTGCTCCCAATAGCATAAACTTTTTCTAGTTCTATAAATGAGTTCTTAGACTCATTTTCAAGCACTGGAATCATCATACAATCTTATTTTTTATATATCTACAATATTCAAATTTTCAAACTTATGCATTCGTTATATTTTTAATTCTTAAGCTATATATTTTGGTTAATCTTGATAACACTAATGTGAGCATTATTTGTAGTCTTTAAATGCACTTGAGAGTTATTGTAAATTGGTGTTTTCCACCAAACAATTTATTATTCAAATTGAGGTTTTCTCATATAATAACAAGAGTGTTGAGTGTGGTGAGAAAAATTACACTTATTAAGTGTTGTGAGAAGAATAACACTTGTACAATGTAATGAGAAAGATTACACTTGTAAAGGTTTGATTTTTACCTGGAAGAAAAATAGGTTTTAGTGGATTTTCTCTAAGGCACTACTTGGGCTAAAACGTATGGTCTAAACAACCAAACTGCGAAAACAAAATGTCATTGTCTCATTCGGTTCAATCTCTCTAAACTCAAGCTCTATATTATTTCATATTTATACTTGTTGATTGCTTGTGTGTTTGTTTAATATAATTACTTCCTTGTTGTACATTGTATTGAAGTTTTATTATTTAAACTTTGTTTGAAACTATTTTTAAAATTACATTTAGGGCATGTTTGGTAGATGTTTTGAGTTGAGTTTTTAAGTTGAGTTTTTAAAATATGGTGTTTGGTAGAATTTAGAAGTATGTTGCTAAGTGGATTTGGTTTTTTTTTTAGTTTTTTTCAACCAACTAAAAATTTTATAAAAAAATTTCAAAAAATAGTGAAAATGGATCTTATTTTATAGATCTCGACGAGTATGTTTTAAATATACTTTTTATTTAATTTTGATTTTTGAATTTAAAGTTATGGTGTTTTAAAAGTTTTTTTAGAGAAAGAAAGTAAAGTTAAGATTTTTTTGGGAAGTGTAAAAGTAAAGTTGTTTTTGAGTTGAGTTTTTAAAATTTGAAGAAAAAAAAAGATAGGTACCAAACAGGGGCTTAGTTTCAAAAACCCTATTCACTCCCCTCTAGGGTATTTTTCGACCTACATAACTTATATTTATATCAATTGAGTTAGTTTCTTAATTTATAGATATAAATGATGGTTATGATTGATTGATTTTTTTGTATAGGTGACTTGGAGTCCGTGACCCGCATTTGTGACGTAGTAGTTAGGGTATGCTGATGTCTTAGCAGCTTCATGCTCATGACGATAGTTCTTTCACGAGTACGGGATAGTATTTTACCTGGGAGAGCGGGTGATGCGCCCGCATTTTTCAAACATGCCATTATGCATCCTTGCTTAGCCACTAGCAACGATAAGGAAAGTGAGCTCCCTATTTATGGCGGATGCGACATTATATATTAAGGGGATTTCGTTTATAGAGTTAATATGGGAAGGGGACTATACTGAGTTTATTGATTGGTTTTTAATGATGGAGATGAGAAGGGTTCGTAGCCATGCAATTTATGAGCGATATGTAGGTATTAGTTGGGATCATTTCTTTATTCGAGGGTAGTTGTGGTTATTGAGGCGTCTACCTAGTTATTTGGCACCTCTTTCGAACAGGCGGGCGAAGGAGATTGTGAATTCTGATGATGAGGATCCGGATGGGGAGAGAGAGCAGGGTCCCCCAGTCGGAGAGGATGATAAAGAAGGTTTGGAGGAGGTTTCGAATGGTCAAGGAGGAAGAGGTGATGTAGCAGGGATGGGTGGTGAGATTGCCACCATGGCGGCTGCAACTATTATAGCGACTGGAGTGGGTTCATGTCCGACTATTCCTAGGCTGGGGATAGGTCGAGGTGGTATGATGAGCCTGATTTTTAAGGGGCAGATGTTTGGATTTGCTTATATCCGATAGATGATGGCTGGTTCGTGGATTCAAGAAGGACGGGGATCAATATCGGGATTGATGCCATTATCTGAGGTTGAATGGCTTAGGTACGTGTTGTTCACTCCAGAGGTACAGACTCCGGTAGCGATTGTGGGCGGTTCTCCTGTTGTTGGATCGGTTAGGACCATACCATGGTTTATGGCGACACCTTTTTCTGCTTCCATTAAATGGGTGAATATTCGACAGGTATTTGATTTTGCTATTGGCCTTCAAAGAGTGATGAGAGGGTCCGATAGCATGCATATAGTAGAGGGTACTGGGGCTGGTGATAAGGGGAAGGGTCCGGTGGAGGAGCCTGGTCGAGTAGAGGAGTCAAATGAGGAGAGTCCACCACAGCGCCTTGTGGATGTGGGAGGAGATGGGACTTTGGGTGCCAAGTCGAGTGGTACTGCCTATACCATACCGGAGGTTCCTCGAGATACCCCATATTTTAATTGGGGTCCACAAACGCTGTATCATATTTTGAATATTCCGTTAGAGGATGATGAGCTATGATCGTTGGCGTGCATTTCGTCAAATGAGCTATAACTTAGTTTATTTTTGTAATTTTATGAATAAAGCTTATTAGAAGTCTTATTTAAAGAAGATCTATACATAAAAGAACGGTTCACGCATACATTCTCCTCCCAATTAAAGATAATCTAAACTCCTGTTTAGCCCTTAGAGGAAGAAGAAACGTTCAAAAAAAATTTAATGTGTTCACCATCAAGGAAGATTATTTGGACGACCCAGTGCACTTAATTTGCCCAATTGAGAAAAAATCATCAAAGAAGAAGAAAAGGTTAATAGAAATGTACTTCAATTAGATTGCTTGTTGAAATCTGTAAATCATGGCATTACTACTAACAAAATTTCTGATATTTCTTCGTATAAGATTGAAGCAATGAATGATGAATTAGAAAAGGAACAAAGGATCCAACCCCTGTGACGCTCAACATATCATTAAGAGGATCCATCGTCTGGGATCTAGTTAATCACGGGTGCCGTACGCTGATGGAAGGAAACTTTGTAAAATTCTACATAAACATACAAAATCCATAGTCTAATAAAAAGGACATAGTTAAAAATTTCACATGCATAACCCGTTCTTACAATACAAGCCAAGTCCTAGATATAAAAGCAAACAAAATACAGGTAACCCTCCAACGAGGTCCTAACATATAAGGTTAATCATCTCAGAATAACTCATAAGTTATAACATATGTGTAGTACACATTGCATTAACAAAACTTTAGGAACAATGGTCCTTCATTCGTGAAGGACCCTCGACTAACTAACGGTATAAAGGCGATCTAGGATGATGTGTCATTTCCTTTCCCTTTCCTCATGGAACCAGCTGAAATACCTGTAGGAAAAATAATGGCGTGAGTTAAAAGGACTCAATGGGAATCATATATAATAGATTAATTATGAAAATAGTATTTAAAAACATTATAGTCGAACCATAAGGTAAACTCATTATCTAGTGAAACCCATATGGCATAATTCATTATTTGTATATCTCATCATATTCAAGCCAATACTTTAGCAGTCCTCACGACTAACTAAGTGTACAACCTAGTCTGTATTTTATGGCCTTCAAACCACGCAGTAGCAAGGTTTCCCATTCGTTTATGTGCACAGTTTTGGGTCTTGCACCCAAGAGAATGTGTTCTAACTTTCTGTCCCAATCGTTAGAGACCAAACCTGGGACCTACCATGGCCTAGTGCTAACGCATAATCCAAACATAATGTCAACCGACTCATTTAAGAATCAATTGTGCCATATACATAGCCTTCATTGGTTGAATCCAACATTAATTGTACAAGGACAAGGAAATTTCATATAAACAATCCGAATAGCATAATAGTGCATATACATGCATCTTATATAGAGAAAATTCCATTTGAACCCATAAGTGGGAGTGTTATGCTTTACAAGAAAGATTGTTATCAATAAAAAGGGGCTTCAAGTGGGTTTTAGTGCAAATCAAGTAATTTGTTACAATTACTTGCTAAATCATGTAAACTATATTTAGGCTATTTGGATCATCAATTTCAATATCAAGGAAAAACCCCAACATATACACATAAACCCATTTAAAGAATCTAGGGTTTTGGCATGAACAAGTGGTAAATTCATAACAAAGCTACAATAAGTTGAAAAATAGGTTTTAATACTATATTCCCACCTCTAAGGAGCTCTAATTCCGAATATGATGGCTTGAAGTTGCTTTCTCCTTAAAAACACAAAACCCCAAAACTTCACCAAGCTTTAATGGATGTGTGGGAAATTGATGATGAAGATGAAGATGCAAGTCATGAATTTGAGGTTTGATTTGATGGAATGAATGGTCCTAAAAGCTTAAAAATCTCTCATAAACCTTGCCCTCAAGTTCCTTTTACTCCCCTTAATGATCTTAGCTCGAAATAGAGGTGGGGGGTGTTTTAATGGTGTAAAAATAGGTCCAATTGGGTCAAAATTCGATTCTAGGGCTTTGGGATTGATCCTAGGTCTCTGGGATCGATCCTATAAACTTTTTGTCAAGATATTTCGCCCTAGAATTGATTCTAGGAAGGTTAGGGTCGATCCTGGACCTATAGTTCTCAGTCTGGTCATTGTATAGGCTCTTGGACCCTTGAGATGCTGGAATCGCATCCCGGACCAAACACGAAAGTTGTAGAGAGCAAAGAAATAAAGCATTTGCCATAAATGGAAAGTCATTTGGACATCGAATGAAGAAATTATGTGTAACACCCCGTGTTCGTATTAATGTTAAGTATGTTGTATTAGCTTCTTTACTTTCATGTGAGTGATCATTTAGTGATTCAGGTGGTCCGAATCAATATCGGCTCTTAAATCGTAAGTTTTTTATCCTACGCGATTTCCTTGTTTTTAGCCAACTTTGGATTCTCGTAACTGTCTCATATTTTATCCGATTTGACTGTCGTTTTTTACTACTTTTAGATTTCATACCATTATACAACTTTTCTGTTTTGTCCAAAGTCCAATTCGCACTCCTCGTTGATCAAAACAGGGCCCGAAGTAGGTCCATCGCTAAATTTTGATCATTCGGTAGCACTTTCATAGAGCGCTATCTTCGGTGAATTTCTGGGAATGATTGATCCATAATTTGGAAAAACTTTCTCTTAGGAAGTTGTAGATCGTTGAATTACCTTTCTGTGGACATAAAGATCACTCAATCGGAGTTCCGAGTCAAAAGTTATGGCCAAATTACGAACAGTGCATTAGAGCACCAAAATTACACGCGGACCGGTCTGGGGAGTCCAGACTCTTGTGCAGACCGGTATGGCCTTTTTCTATACCGGTCCGGTAGCGGGCCAATGTCAGTTTTGGTTATTTTTAAGCATTCTTTTAATCTCTTTTTGCCACAACTTCGACCTAAACACTCCTAAACATCCCTAGAGAGTTCTAGAGAGCTCTAGGGAGAGAGAGAATGAGATTTCTACACATCTAACCTCTCAATCCAAGGATTAAAGCTTTAAACCATCCAAATCTTCCTCTCTTTCACTATTCATCATCTCCTACCTTGTTTTCCACCATAGGAGCTCTAGCTTGAGCGTTGGATACGGGAACGGGGGTTCATATATCATTGGTTTGAGGATTTTGCCATGCTAGGAGCGTGGTGACTCGAGAGCTTTAAGATTTCACCGAACGGAGTTTCAGATATAGCATGATGTTTATGGTTAAAGCATGGGAAGTATTTTGTATGCATTTCGTAAGCTCTAGAGATATTCTTTGATATCCGTATTCTTGTATTCATCTTGTTATTACTTGTTCCTTGGCTTGGTTATGTTACGGCTGGCTTTGCTTGCTATATTGGGTATGTGTTGGTTTAAGTGCTTTGGTGATTAATTGGTACATGTTTAAGTACAACTACCGGGGATTTGCCAACAGTCCAACAGCTCGGTTTGTAACGTCTGCAGAGAGGGCGTGGGTGAGGTAAGGCATGAATTGGTATGGTGGTACTTGGCATGTAGCCATAAGAGAGCCGGGTATGAGACCTTGTATGGTGATGGGCTTATGTATGTGTATTTGTTATTGTTCTATTGATTCCATATATTCATCTTTATCCTCTGTATACAGTTTACTTCCCCATACATGTTTTTCATCTACAGGTACACGTGGTAAGAACGCGGGATGGGACGATGAAAGTTCGTGGGAGAACTTTAGAGATAGTTGTAGTTTGATAGAGGATTTTCCGTTGTATTTTGGAAATCTATTGTAATTTGTTACGATTTGTATTCTATTTACTCATTTTCCATCTCCCCCAAAGGCGGGGCGTTACATTATGACCTTCCAAAGTTGGCCAAAATTTAGAAATCGAGTAAACTTAAAATATGCAATTATCGCCTTGGCCTCAATTTGGGTCACCCGAATTATGAAACGATCGTCCATACAAACTTAAATACACAATTATGGTATGTCCAAGGTGTTAAGCCATGCGAAATTTATCCAGATCATAATATGGCTAGTTAAAACAACATCTTCCAACTAAACAAAATTTTAAACGAAAATGAACATAAATAAATAAACTTGGGGTAATACTTAGCTTGGATTTTAGATTCAAGCTCCCATGTGGATTTTTAAACTTCATGGTGGTGCCAAATGACTTTCAATAAAGGAATTATCGATTACAGAGGACTTGTTCTCTACGATCAACCACTGCAATTGCGATGTTTCATAGAAGACATCCTCATTAACCTCTAGCTCATCAGTCGGAATAACATAGGAAGGATCTGGCACATAATTTTGTAACATCGACACATGAAACACATTATAAATGCACTGGAGTGAAGAAGGTAGAGCTAGAAAATAAGAAACTAAGCCAACACGTTCAATGACTTCAAACGGCCCAATATACCTAAGAGCCAACTTACCCTTACTTCCAAATTGTAGAACATTATGACGGGGCTTCACCTTGAGGAAGACATAATCACCCACTTCAAACTCAAGTAGTCGACGTCTTTTATCGGCATAGCTCTTTTGTCAACTCTAGGCAATAACCAGGCGCTGTTTAAACAATTTGACCTTCTCCATGGTCTCCTGCACTAACTGTGGCCCGAGCAATGAAGCTTCTCCGGCTTCAGTCCAACACACCAGTGATTTTCAAGGCCTACCATACAAGGCCTCGTAAAGAGCCATTCCAATGCTAGCCTGAAAGTTATTGGCATAAGCGAACTCGGCCAGTGGTAAATAGTCATCCCAATTACCCAAAAATATAAAACACAAGCCTTTAGCATATCCTCGAGGATTCAGATTGTCCTATCCGACTATCCGCTAGTTTGGTGGTGAAATGTTGAACTAAAGTTTAGTCTTGTACCCATGGCTTGCTGAAGGGCCTCCTAAAATCAATAAGTGAATCAAGGGTCATGATCAGAGACAATAGACAATGGTACTCCATCGAGCCTAACTATCTCACTCATATAAAGCCTCGTCAGTTTCTCTAAGGAGTCAGTTTCACGAATCAGTAGAAAATGGGACGACTTAGTAAAATGATCAACTATTACCCACACTGCGACACGTTTCCTTTGTGTTCTTGGTAATCCTATTAGGAAATCCATTGTAATATTCTCCCATTTCCACTAGAGAATAGGAAGGGGCTAAAGTTTTCCACTAGGCTTTTAGTGCTCAATCTTGATACGCTAGCATAACAGGCAATGCGAAACAAAGAATGCTGCATCATGCTTCATGCCTTGCCACTAACAAGTGCATTTCAAATCCTAAACCATTTTAGTACTACCCAGATGGATGGTAAACTTGGAATTGTGAGCTTTGGTCAAAATGGTTTGCTTCAATTCATTGTCAAAATGAGGTACAATCAATTTCCATTTGTATCGGAGGCCACCATCATTTCCTTGGGAAATGTTCTCCACTTGTACACCTGATAAAATCTTATTTCAACAATTCATTAAATTCTCATCATTTTCCTAACTTGCAATCACTTGATCTTGTAAGATTGGGGTAACTACGAAATTTGACAAGTAAGCTATGTTTTGACTGATACGTACCTCCAAATTGTATTTTTATAATTCCTCATCTAGTCTCAATTCAGGACACCTTAAAGCCAAAATAAATCCTTGTGATTTACGGCTAAGTGCATCTGCCAATACATTAACCTTTCCATAATGGTATTGGAGTGTAGAATCGTAGTATTTTAAGTACTCCATCCAATGACATTACCTTAGGTTGAAATCCTTTTGGGTAAAAATATCCTTGAGACTCTTGTGATCGGACAACACTTTGAATCTTTCTTCGTAGAGGTAATGATGTAAAAATTTTAACGCCAACACAACAGCGGCAAATTCAAGATTGTTCGTAGGATAGTTTTTCTCATGAATCTTCGTACGTAATAACATGTTCAAGTTGCATTAGAACACAACCTAAACCTAAACGGGATGCATCATATATAATAAATAACATAGCCTAAGCCTCTCTCTGACAAGGCTAGAATCTTGGCAATGGTCAAATGGTACTTCAATTCGTTAAAAGCTTCGTTGCAACTGTCGTCATCCCATATGAAGGGTGCCCCTTTTGAGTTAAGAACATAAGGGGAACAACTATACGAGAAAAAACTCTCAACAAATCGTCGATAGTAACCAGCTAGCCCAAGAAAAATACAAATTTCAGAGATATTAGTTGGTCGGCACCAAC
Organism: Lonicera japonica; assembly: GCA_021464415.1. Classification (NCBI taxonomy): domain Eukaryota; kingdom Viridiplantae; phylum Streptophyta; class Magnoliopsida; order Dipsacales; family Caprifoliaceae; genus Lonicera; species Lonicera japonica. The sequence goes on from CM038467.1 coordinate 36,600,683, forward strand.
TTGATACTGCCTTGACCTTGTTTGTATCAACAAAGTTTCCTCATCATGATATAATGTTTCTTAAGAATTTCACTTCATCTCTCCAGAAGTCACACTTAGAGAATTTCGCAGAAACTTAATGATCTCTAAGTAATTGAAGTGCAGTACAAAGGTGCCTCTTATGCTCAACCTCAGTGCGGGAATAGATAAGGATATCATCAATGAAAACCACCACAAATGTATCTAGAAAGGCCAAAAAATGCGATTCATAAAATTCACAAATGCTGTAGGAGAATCAGTTAGCCCGAAAGGCATAACTAAGAACTCAAAATAACTATAATAAGTAAGAAATATAATTTTAGGAATGTCCATCTCACAGACACGTAATTGGTGATAATTCGAACACAAATCGATCTTGGAGAAGAAATAAGTACCCTAAAGTTGATCAAACAAATCATTTTTGCGTGGAAGGGGGTATTTGTACTTAATGGTGACTCATTTCAATTAACAATAATCAACGTAGAGACGAAGAAAACCATCCGCCTTCATGGTGGAAAGAACAGGTGTTCCCATGGAAAAAAACTAGGTCGGATAAAACTTTTAGTTAAAATGTCCTCTAACTGAGATTTTAGTTCACTAAGCTCTGCCGATGCTAAATCATATGGCACGATAGAGATGGGTGCAGTTCCTGGTAACAGATCAATGCTAAACTAAATTTCTCGATGAGGAGGCTAACTGGGTAAATCATCAGGTAAAATGTCTACAAATTTATTAACAACTGGGACATCTTGTAGAGTTAATGGTGTGGTTCTAGTACTCACAACACTAACTAGCCAACCCACATAATCTCGTCGTTCCTTTTTAACTACATAGGTTACAGGATACATGTTGTACTCCTTCCCGAAGAAAGTAACTCTTTCCCCATGGATGGGAGATAGTAACTTTCTTGGCATAGAAATCTATCATGGCTTTGTACTTAACTAGCCAATAGATTCTAAGAATTAAGTCATAGAGGATTTCCATAATGATAAAGTCATCCTCTATATGGCAATCGGAGTGAAGAGTTATGATGGCGGTGTAATAACAGCTCAATTGAACACCTGCTCCTGTAGGCATCCCAATGCTAATAGAAAATTCTAATTTCTTCAGTTTTAAACCCAAGCTCATAACACCAACAGCAGATATAAATAAATGAGATGCACCCGTATTAAACAAGATTCTAACACCAGTGTTAAAGAGAGTAAGGATACCTTCTATCACCGTGTGATCTTCCTGATCTGCTATTGGAGTTAGATTAAAGAGCAGTCCACCTTGATTTTGCTGACTTTGTGGCTGATTTGAATGATAGACAGATTGTTGCTGAGGTGATTGGTAGCTCCCTTGACACTGACTTCAACTCGGTGTCTAATTTTGATATGATGATTAAGATGATTAGGCTCCAAACCAACCAGATTGGTTCCTGCCACCGTTTTTGCTTCGCCCACGACCAACACCTCAACCGATCCCTTCTCTTCGATCCCGGTAGGGACAGTCCTTGCAATAATGATCACTTTCACCACAGATAAAGAATCTGGTGCGAGGCCCACTATTACCACCACTACTGGCATTGGTTCCTCCAGACGATTCCAAATTTGAATGGGATTTCTTGTTCCTATCCCGCATGTTTCTTCGATCATTTCCCCTTTTATTTCCTTACGGTACCATGAGATGTGCGGTTTGCTCAAATTGACTATTGAGATTTAGGGCAAATTCTACACAAACCTTGTAAGAAAGAAAGTCTGTAAAGCCCATTGTTTGGCAAAATCGGACTCGTAGACTATTAAGGAACCTTTCTTGTTTTATTTGATTGGACATGCCTCCCACATACATGCTTAGCTCCTCAAACTTGAGACAGTGATCCTCAACTGACCTCCTTTGTTGAGTCATGTTGTAAAACTCATCTCTTTTAGCCCTACAATAGGCGTCCGACACATACTTGTCTCGAAAGACTTTTTCAAATTCCTCCTACCTGGTAACCACCTCGGGTCCACCCATGGATCTCCACCAATGTAATACACCACCTTCAAGCTTTAAGGATGCAAACCCGACCCATATGTACTCTAGAGCGCTTAGAATTCGGAGTTGGCAATGAACATAGTAGAGCTATCCTTCAGCAGCCTCTGGCCCAGAAAACCCATCAAACTTGGGTGGTTATAATCAGTTAAACTCTTTGAGGTAGTAAACCTCATCTCCCTCCCCTCCTTGGGGATAACGTTCAACATCCTCAACATTATCTTCGTCATTCGAAGAGTTTCTTAGAGCTCGGTGTGGATGGGACCGACATCGCTAGTAGTTCCAAGACTGTTTTTTCGGACCCCAGTGAGTTTATTGAAAAACCCATTCATCATAGTTTCCAATAGAGCGACTAGCTCTTGATTAGGACCATCCCCGGAGTTTTGGTTCTCCACGGGATCACCCTCTACCAAGTCGTTATGTTGATAAGTCGGCCTTTTACTTTCTTTCTTAGGCCCTATTCTATAAGAAGAACAAAAGAATTTCATACAACAAACATTATTTCATAACATGAGATTGAAAAGAAAGATGAAAATTCAAAAAGCGAAGAAAGTGAATACTCTGGGTAGGGCTCACTTAGCCATCCTGTTTCGGTTCTAGATAGCAACAGCCGACTAATGATTTATAGTATAGTCATCTATTATGCAACGGCTAACTATAAGATAACCCAATAGTCCTTCTGTTATTATACTAGAAGCCATAACCGATTTCTCAAGCCGTTCCCTAATTACTAATACAATAGAGTAGTTAGAAGGGAAAGATATCGAATTTCCTAGTCTACTCCACTCTCCGACAAAAGAAAAAGAAAACCTATGCCTCTAATACCAACTTGTGATGCCCCGAATCCCATTAAGATGATCCATCCTCCGAGCCAAGTTAATCATGGGTCCATGCGCCGATGGCATGTAACTTAACAAAATTCTACATAAACATACAAAATCCATAGTCTTCACACGCATAACATATTCTTACAATATAGGTATAGTCCAACATATTAAAGCAAACAATATGCAGACAAGCCTCTAACGAGGTCCCAACATATAACATATGCGTAGTACACATATCATTAACAAAACTTTAGGAACAATGGTCCTTCATTCATAAAGGACCCTCAACGAAGTGACGATACCGAGGCCATCTAGGAAGATCCTTTCCTTTACCTTTCCCCGTGGAGCTAGCTGAAGTACCTGTAGGAAAAGTAATGGGTTGAGTCAAAAGGACTCAGTGGAAATCAAATATAATAGATTAATTATGAAAATAGTATTTAGAAACATTATAGTAAAACCATAAAATAAACTCCTTATCTGGTTAAACCCTTATGGCACAATTTATTATTCCTATATCTCATAAGATTCGAGCCAATATTTTAGCAGTCCTCACGACTAACTAAGTGTGCTACCAGGTTTGCATTTCATGGCTTTTCACCCATACGGCAGTAGGGCCTCCCGTTCGTTTTTGTGCATGATTTCAGGTCTTGCACCCAGGAGACTATGTCCCAATTTCTGGCCCCAATTGTTAGAGACCAAATCTGGGACCTACCATGGCCTAGTGCTAACACATAATCCAAACTAACGTCAACTAGCTCATTTAAGAATCAATTGTGCCATATATATAGCCTTTCATAGTATAATCTAACATTAATTATACAAGGGCAAGGAAATCTCATATAAACTACCCGAATAGCATAACAGTTCATATACAAGCATCTTCTATAGAGAAAACGCTACTTGAACTCGTAAGTGAGAGTGTTATGCTTTACAAGAAAGATTATTATCAATAAAAAGGGGTTCCAAGTGGATTTTAGTGCAAATTAAGTAATCTATTACATTTTCTTGCTAAATCGTGTAATTTAAACTATATTTAGGCTATTTGCATCATCAATTTCAATATCAAGGAAAAACCCCAACGTATTCAATTCTAGGGCTCTGGGATTGATCTTAGCAACTTTTGTCAAGATATTTTGCCCTAACATCGATCCCGAGCCAAACACAAAAGTTGTAGAGGGAAACAAAATGAAGCTTTTGCCACAAATGAGGAGTTTGGACATCGGATAAAGAAGTTATGACCTTCCAAAGTTGACCAAAAATTTAGAAATCGCGTAAACTTAAAATATGCGATTATTGCCTTGGCCTCAATTTAGGCCATCGAATTATGAAAAAAATTTCCATACAAACTTAATTATAAAATTATGGTATGTCCAAGGTGTTCACCCATGCAAAATTTATCTGGATCATAATTTAGTTAGTCAAAACAACATTTTTTAATTAAATAAAAATGAACATAAATAATTAAACTAGGGGTATTACATTGAAGGGGACACAGTCATGATAAATTTGGGCATTGAAGAAAATAAGAAAGAAATAAAAATTGGAGTTGAACTGACTGACGTTAAAAAATTGGATTTTGAAATATTGTTAAAAGAATTTGTTTTTGTCTTTGCTTTGGTCTTATGCTAACATGCCTAGATTGGATACAAATATTGTGATGCATGAGGTCTATACAAGGCCTAAATGGAAACCGATTAAGAAAAAAAGAAGAAAATTAATCCTGGAGTGGTCACTTAATCCCGAAGCTTAACGAAAAAGTCCAATTTTGTGTAGATTATAGAGACCTAAACGTCGGTTGTCCAAAATATGATTTCCCACTACCTAACATTGACTTAATTGTTGACAACACTGCCAATCATCCCCTGAAATCTTTTGTTGATGGGTTCACTGGATACAATGAAATCAAAATGCATCCGAATCATTAAGAAAAAACATCTTTTATAACTCTATGGGGAACTTATTGCTACACTGTGATTCCATTTGGGTTAAAAAAATACTGGAGCAACGTATCACAGGGCCACGACAACATTGTTCCATGACATGATTCATAAGGGGATTGAAGTATATGTGGATGACGCGATAATCAAATCTTCTGACTGAGAAAGTCACATTCCTACACCAAGGACATTCTTCAAAAGACTTCTTTGTTTCCAAGTGCGTCTTAATTAGCAAAAATGTGTATTCAGGGTCACCAAAGGAAAACTGTTGGGTTACATGGTAAGTAAATAGGGGGTAGAAGTGGACCCTACGAAAGTGAAGGCCATCCAAGAAATGCGTGTTCCAAGAACCGAACAGGACATTTGAGGATTCCTGGGTCGATTACAATTCATCAGTTGATTCATCTCCCACTTGACCCAAAGATGTTAACCAATATTCAAGCTTCTCCAAAAGGATTCTGAGAGGAAATAGAATAAACAATGCGAAGAAGCCTTCGATAAGATCAAGCAATATCTTTTCAATTCTCTGGTCTTGGCCTCGCCTTAAGTAAGACTCTCGTTGATTGTGACGCATCGAATCCCATTATGAGGTTTAGACCTCCGGACCCGGTTAATCACGTTGTCGTACGCGATGGGTTGTTTAATGTACTTAATTTAAAACTGATATAATATAAAGTCACATGTAAGGCCACATTTCTCCGAAATTTTTGGCATGTGGAGTTCTTAAGTTTAACAAATCCAAACCTGTAATTTATAAAATAACCTGACTTCTAGAATACAATCTCCACATTTGTAAAGTTTTTAATCAATAAAAGAGATAAAAAAGTTCTTATATCAAACAAATCCTCCATCGAGGTCCCAATCAATCAAATGGCTTTACATCTTTTTAAGAATAAAAGAATATACAAGTTAGTTATACAAATGATATATATATATATATATTAAATACATGCAAACTAAGTCATCTACAGACAACTACAAGTAGTCTAAGGTATTTCTGAGGTTTCTAGATCCCGCACACGTGCCATCCCACGAAAGTATATGCAAAATTGGTTTAGAAAATAGGAGTGAGCCAAACACAGGCTCAATGGGAACTATAAGGGTTTATATACTAAAGTACACATAGGAAATCACATGCATCGTGAAGTAATGAAACTAGTAAAAGTTATGTCTATACTTTTATACTATTTTGACATATGTATTCTGCTTGCATATGTATATGTATAGATTACCTTATTTAAAATATAATGAAACTACATTACATGCAATGCACGTAGTATGCCATCCATAAACTTGAAAATACGATAAATAAATATAAATATGATCAAAGTACTAAAATAATACATTAACAAAGTATCTTCGAGATAATATAGTCATAGAATAAATGTAGGCACTAATCTAGTAACCGTTAATCTGACCTCTCATTTGACATCTAGGATTTTCTCAACTATGCACAGCGATCGGGATCTAAGCCCCCAAAGCTAAGGCATGCAGCCCCCAAGGTTGGGTCCTCCCGTGGACCACCTAGATGTGCAGGGTATGGCGCCTCGCGCGGTCCCCCTAACTGGACCATAGACTATGAAGTTTCCAAAGCAGGGTCCCTCTACCAGGACAAGGGTATGTAGCCACCAAGGCTAGTCAGCTCCACAAACCATTAGTGCCTTATAAAACTAAAACATTAACAGACAGTATTCCTAAAGATTATACTTATATATATATCATACATCTCCGTGCATATATAGGTATATCTCCATGCACAATGCCTAATCCTTATATCAACTATATATGTACTCTATAAGTGGATAAATTCATAGACAACAAAAATAGAGACAACTTAAGATGGACCTAACATACGCTTCCCATTTAGGAAACTAATACCATCGCATGATTATATCAATATTATACTTAAATAATTCGAACGAGCAAGCTAGTAATCTAATGGTATCAAGCTCTTGGGCTGACAAAAAATCAATTCCAAGGTAATTTGCCCGTCCTATAGGGTATCCATCGCATGGATATAATTATAGCGGCTTTGATAGTTAAATCTTTGATTAACCCACTATTGTCAAGTGTGTAACTCAGAAAGTATTATACGGTTGTTACGCAAAATGGTGAGTCTTTACCACGTTCATGATATTAGTAATTTCAATGGCATGTGTATGCTATTCATATGATAAGAAGTATATATATATGACTCCGTCTTAATATACTAAATAAAGTGTGCATCCAAAGCACTTTCTGGTTGTATACTATTGCTAGCTAAGCATAAAAATTTGCAAATGGAATTTCTTGTATACTTATCGAAGTAATTCCTTTACAACAAAAAAATATATACAAATATATATACATAGGAACTAGTAAGCATATTATATCTATAGTGCTAATTTCTTATCAAAAATGATGTAGTTCAGTTATGGTATAATCTTTCCTCATAGATATAAAATAATTATAGACTTAGTAAAAATGCTACCGGATAGTAACGACAACTCGTGATGTACTAGTAAGTGATGAGATTCCAATATTCGGACAAACATGAGTATGATTTACATAGTATTAAGTTTAAATCTTATAAAACTCTTCTTTTTAAAAGCACAACATAGTATATATATGAGCTCAACTAAGTGTACGTGCATACACGCTCGTGGGCTCGACTACAGCTTACAACATTCTTGAGAATAAGGAGGTTCATCCAAAATAACATTAGTCTACGACAAACCATGTGTAAATCAAGAGAAATATCACCAAATCACAAACCAAAACCCCATGTATGGGTACCAACAAGCGCGTAATGAAAAATTCCCAAATTATGATTCGAAAGGAAGGATGCAACACATAATAGTTGAAAATGATCTTGAATACTAGTGTTCCCACCTTTATAGGGTTAATCCCTCGAAGATTTTCTGCTAATTCGAGCCGGAAAGCATCAATTTCAAAAATCCCCAATCTAGAGCTTAAGAACCCTAAAAACAGATGATGAAAATGGAGAAGAAGGTGATGGAGATGATGATGGCCTTAGATGAAGCAAAGAACCATGGAGAATCACTCCCATGAACCTCTCTTTTATAAGCTCTCACTCTCTTTCTAGCCCTCTCTCAAGAATGGAAGCAATGAAGGTGAAAGGAAGGAAGAAGATGAACATTAAATAGGGAGGAGAAGGGTTAAAAACCCGCTAGGCATGCCCTGATCGATTAGAGCTTCCTCTGATCGATCAGAGGGTCAATTCTGAAGCTTAACATTTTTGGGTCTGGAGCACTGTTCTTATTTTGGTCACAAAGTTTTGCTCGAAACTCCGATTGAGGTAATCCTTATGTCCACGAAAAGTGAATTCAAATATCTACAACTTCCCAAGAGGAAGTTTTCTCAAATTATGGATAGATAATTTTTAAAAATTCACCGAAGACAGCATTCTGCCAAAGTGCTACCGAACGATCAGATTTCGCCAAGCCGCCTACTTTGCAAGCTGTTTTGACCAACAAGGAATATGAATTGAATTTCGATCAAAACACAAAAGTTATATAATGGATTAAAAAATAGAGATAAGCATAAAAGGGGACTCATTTAGACATCTCATGAGAAAGTTATGAACTCTCAAAATTGTCTAAAAACTCATTTTGGCAAGGGTTTGATTTTTCGCCGTTAACCACCTATTTCAATCGCGGCTTCCTAAAATGCTTTCTAACCATTCACACATACTTAATATTATTAAAATGACTTGCTAAAAGTGTTGGATCAACTCTAAAGGTTTCGGAACGAAAAATTACTCCTCAAAGGTGGTTTGGCTTCAAACGAGCTAAAGAAAGAAATTGGCGTAGAAGGAAAATATGAGGTATTACATTGATTATGTACATGTCTGTCAATGATTCATCAGCTGGGGCAATGTTGGCCCAACATATACTGGGGACAAGGACAGAAAGGGCTATCTATTACCTCAGCAATAAATTCTCACCCGGGGGACAAAAATACTCCACATTAGAAAAGTCATACGCCTCTTTAGTATGGGCTTTGCAAAAATTATGGCACTACATGCTAGTTTTCCTAGTTATATTGATATCCCGAACATACCATGTGCATTATTTGTTCAAAAAACCTATATTGATAAATTAAATGGCCAAATGGGTATTCTTGCTCTCCAAATTTGAAATCTCATATGTAATACAAAAGGACGTCAAGGGATAGGTTATCGTTGATTACCTAGCCGGGAATCCAATTATCGAAAATGATGACAAAGACTTCAAGTTTCCTGATGAAGTTATAATGGAGGTAATTGAATATGATGAATGGAATGGGGCTTGTAATCGAAATGGGAATGACATTGGAATCTTTCTTATCTTGTCTGATCAAATTCATGCCCCATTATCATTCTATCTCGAATTTCCTTGTACCAACAATATTGCTGAATACGAAGCCTGTATAGTCAGGTTAGAAATTGCTCTACAAAATGGAGTTCGCAAGATTCAAGTGTTTGGAGATTCAGCCCTTATTATCCATTAAATACTAAAGAAATGGAATATTAAGGAAGAAAAACTGATGCATTTCTTAAATCAACTTAAAAAGTGTCAGAAAAGTTTGTCTATGTAAAATTTTTCTATATTCTTCGGACACAAAATATTTTACTGATGTACTAGTCACTCTTGCATCCATGGTCGAAATACTGGGAGAAAGAAAAGACATTCATATCCAAATTCGAAAGCGATCCGACTCGACATTTTGTCTGTCACTTTGGGTAGAAAATGAAGGGTCTAGGGCTAAATGATTAGCATTATGATATCTGGAATCTTGTCAAGGAAAATAAATACCCGACAAATGCGGATAAAGCTGCATGAATAGCATTGTGCCGACTTGCTTCCCGATTCATCATATGTGTAGGAAGATTATTCCGATGAAATGACGATAGGGTTCATCTCCAATGTTTAAATAAAGAATAATCAAAGACAATAATGGAATAAGTCCACGGCGGAGAATACGGACCTCATATGAGTGGGCTCACTTTAGCAAGAAAGATCATCTGACAACGTTATTACTGGTTGACCATGTAGAAATATTGTTTTGACTATGTTAGAAGCTGTCACCAGTGCCAGATATACGCCAAAGCACAGAAGCTGCAACCAAAAGAACTCTTTCCAATGAGCTCTCCATGGCCGTTTTTCATTTGGGGTATTGACATAATCGGGAAAATATCGCCCAAGGGAAGTAACGGGCACTTATACTTCTTGGTAGCAATCAACTATTTCATAAAATAGGTTGAAGTAGAATCATACAAAGTACTTGATTTTAAGAAAGTAGTGTAGCTCAACCACCGAAATATTATATGTCGATATGGTGTACCTCATGCGATCATATCTAACAATGGCTCACACTTTTATATGGATGCAAACGATGTAATAGAGGAATTTGGAATTAAAAGACATAGGTCTTCCCCATATCGCCCACAAACCAATGGAGTCGTCAAAGCTACCAACAAGAATTTGAAGAACATCATCAAAAAAATTATGAAAAATGGCAAAGATTGTCTTAATAAACTCCCTTACGCACTCTGGGGGTACCAAACAATAGAACGAACCTTAACAGGCGCCACTCATTTCTCCCTCACATATGGGATGGAAGCCTTTTTGCCAATAGAATTTGAAATACCCTCATTAAGGGTAATCATAGAAACCCAAATTGGGGAAGTTAATTGGATAAAAGCAATATTTGTTGAATTGGCCTTTTTAGATGAAAAGCGCTTAAAAGCCTCATATCAACACCAGGTGTGAACACTTTATTTTCTAACCCTCACAAAAATCCTGATCTCTAATGAAATTAACACGTATGCATGCATGAGCATTCCTAGATGCATACATACTATCTACATGTGATACAGGTCAAAAAAAGAAGCCAAAAGGACACTCGGACGAGATGTTACGAGAATTACTTGAAACTGCCGAAACCAGAAACCGTTAAAACTCCTAGAAACTTATCAAAGTAGAGTTCCCCACTTCAGAACATCCTCAAAACTTTTAGGATTGTTATACATTTCCATAAGGAGCAGCATACTAAAAACTCAGCTCGATTCGACAGCCAAATCTCCAAGAATTCAAAAAATAAGGAGTTTGCTTTGGGTAATCAAAAGGTAACCTTCCTGAGGTCTAAATGAGCTTAAATTTCTTTAGTAGTTAGGGTAAATAATGGGGAATAATATAACAAAAAATTAGACTAATCCGAAAAATCTTTTAAAGGGGATTGAAGAAAACGCCCACGAACAAACACCCATAAAGGTGTGTCCACATGACATAAAAAGGTGTGTGCCGTGGAGACACAGATCTAGGGGTTTATGTCCGCCAAGAGAACCTTTCCTAGCCGATTTTTCCATTTTTCGTATATCGATACTTTTCAACCTTCTAAACTCATGAAATTTTATGGAGATCTAAGAAATGGTACAGGGAATAACATACTCAAAAATCATCTCGATCCAACGACTAGAGCTCTAGGAATTCATCTGGAAAAATCAAACGGAGGCCTTCCTGATGTAAAAAAAAATTGAAATTTGGACAATAGGTAGCTTTTAACATAGGTAACAACAAGTTAAAAAAATAGATCAATCTGATGTTTCATTTGGCTAAAATTGGAAAACCGTCGCACGTTAGATAGGGGTTTGTCCGCGGACAAAACTAAGATGTTTGTCTGTAGACACAAATCCCTGGATTTGTGCCCACATGACACACAGTGTGTGTATCGCCCTGGATTTGTCACTGCGGACAAATAAATTTAGGCCCAGCCCATTAATTATTCTATAGATATAAATACACCTGGACTGACCTCATTTTAAGTATCAGCTAGCTCAGAGATTTTGGGAATAGTGCTCTAAAATAAACTGAGAATTCATCTCAGAAAATAAAACGGAGGCCTTCCCGATGTCCAAAACTTTTGAAAGTTGGATAGTATGTAGGTCTTAACATTGGTAACAATACATTAAAAAAGTTAGATTAATCCGATATTTCATTTAACCAAATTGTAAAAATTGTTGCACGTTAGACAGAGGTTTGTCCGCAGGCACAAATCCCTGAATTTGTGTCCACACGACACACGGTGTGTGTGTGTGTGTGTGTGTTGCCCTGGATTTGTGACAGTGGACAAAGAAATTTAGGCCCAGCCCATTAATTATTCTATAGATATAAATACACCTGCACTGACCCCCTTTTCAGCATCAGTCAACTCTGAGATTTCGGGAACAGTGCTCTAAAATAAACCGAGAATTCATCTCAGAAACTCAAACGGAGGCCTTCTTGATGTCCAAAAGTTTTGAAATTTTGACAATAGGTAGGTCTTAACATGAGTAACAACATATTAAAAACTTAGATCAATCCGATATTTCGTTTAGCCAAAATTGTAAAAACCATCGCACGTTAGACAGAGGTTTGTCCACGGACAAAATTGATATGTTTGTCCGCAGACACAAATCCCTGGATTTTTGTCCACGCAACACACATTTTGTGTGTTTCCTAAACACAAATCCCTAGATTTGTGTCCACAGACAAAAAAACCAGGCCCAGCCCAATAATTATTTTACAGATATAAATACACCTGCACTAAACCCATTTGAAGCATAAGTCAGTTCTGAAATTTTGCGAACAGTGCTCTAAAATAATATTCTACTATTTTCAAGGCTCTCAGGTATTTTTTTTATCTCAGTCTGGCTTTAATTTTTTATCTTTCTTTATTTTATCAGTTATAATTAATCAATCGCATGTAAAAATTATTGTTTATCTCAAAATCATTCCAGATTTCATATTTTACCCCCATTTTCAAAACCAAAGGTGTGGAACGAGTTGTAACAATTTTTAAACATATTTTTATTAGTTAATTTTATACAATCTTGATTTTATCGGTCTCAGTTCACGAAGGAATCAATGAGCAATTGTACCCAGTTTAATCTATAAATCGCAGTGCTTATCGAAAGATCTAATATGAGATTACTGGATTCGTAATGCTAGTTTAACTAATTAAACTGTGGTATATTATTGACGAACGAACTCGAGAATTTCCGAATAAGCGATTCCAAATCGAATTAGCTTCCGAAAAGCCCTGAATCTTTCCAAAAGCACTCGTTTTGCTATCTATGATTATTAAAATCATTTTTTAATCACACACACACAAAAAAACTAATTTTTAAATTCGAAGGGCGGATTACGAAGCACATGCTTTTCATCTCCACCCCAAAATCCCGTTTTCCTAACATTATGTATTGATACGCGATAATATTAATAAGTATGCGAATGTTCGATTATAATTCTAGGCATGTCCTACTTAGAGATCGAAAGGGAGAATTGGGTGCCTAACACTTTCCTAATTCGTAACTTAATCCCCGAACCTTTTGAATCAACTGATTTCTCAATAATCATGTTTAAGTGATCGTTTAATTCATAAATGTTCCCCTTTTACACAGACTTTTATTTGTTTAGTAAAACAAACTGGAAATATTTTCCTTTATAAATTATCACCTTTTCTTTGTAATGAAATGAACCATTTTCCAAACGAACTAGAGAATCGGAGGAATCGCAGCCAAGGGGCCTGGCGTTATAAACGCGGGTTCTCACACCAGGGGTATCAGAAGCACATATCAAGAGCCTTAACAAAAAGATTCACTCATGAGGGATTGTGATGGGTGACTTAGTATTGAAAAAGATCTGAGATCCGGCAAGAGATCCACAAGGGAAATTCTCGCCAAAATGGACAGGACCATACATTGTTACCAAAATGTTATATGGGGGTGCCATGCATTTAGCCGACATAGATGGGCAAGAGTTGAATTCGCTAGTCAATCTAGATGGTTTGAATAAGTATTATCATTGAGTTGTAATCATGAACTACGGAGACCTGAGCCCCATAAAAAATGAAACTAGCATTACTTGGGGAAACATATGCAACTTGGATAAGAAATCCAGACCCGTCTATTACTAAAAATAAAAAATTTCTTCAAAAGGAGAGAAAAGCAGGAAAAGGATTCATTATATACAACCCAAAAGTGCCTTCTTGAACGGATACTTTCAAGAAGAAGTATACGTTGAGCAGATTAAAGGATTCAAAGTATCTAAATTCCCAGATCATGTATATTACCTCCGAAAGGATTTGTATGACTTAAAACAAGCTCTTTAAGCTTGCTATGAACAGTTGACATCCTACCTCCTGGAGAAAGGATTAACTAGATTAAGTGTTGATGAAACATTATTTATGTGATATAAAAACTAGGAAATTTTGGTTGCTCAAGTCTATGTGGATGACTTTTTCTTTAGCTCCACAATAGACAAAAATAATCAAGAATTTGCATATGTTGTAAAACATGAATTTGAAATGAGTATGGTAGAAGAAATGATTTTATTTCTTACTCTCCAAGTGTAATAACCCTGAATTTAATTTATTTTAAATTGGGTTGGATGTAGTATAATTTAATTATATTAGTTGTATTAGCTTCTTTGCACTCATGAGAGTGATCGTTTAGTGAATTGGGTGGTCCGAATCAATATCGGCTCTTAAATCGTAAGTTTTGGTCTTACGCGATTCCTTGTTTATAACCAACTTTGGTATATCGTAACTTCCTCATCTTTTATCCAATTTGGCTACCGTTTATTCCTATTTCTAGGTTTATACCATTCTAAAACTTTCATGTTTTGACCAAAGTCCAATTCGCACTCCTCGTTGGTTAAAGCATGGTCCGAAGTAGGCCCATTGCTAAATTTTGTTCATTCGATAGGGCCTTGGCAGAGCGCTATCTTTGGAGGACTTTTGGGAACGAATGATCCATAATTTGAGGAAACTTCCTTCTAAGAAGTTGTAGAACATTGAATTATCTTTCCATGGACATAAATATAACCTCAATCGAAGTCCCGAACAAAAAGTTATGACCGAATTACAAACAGTGCACTTGGGCAAAAAATTACACGCGGATCGGTCCAACCTTTAAAAATTAGCAAATTTGTGACCTGCAGACCAGTCTAGGGGTTTTACATACCGGTCTGCCAATTACTATTCACCACCAACTTAAACTCATTTTAAAGCGTGTTTGACCCCTTTTTCAACCCATATTCGATGGAAACTTCTAGAGAGTGCTAAAGAGAGATAAGAGCTTATAAGGGAGGGTTTCTAAAGAGATTTATCGCCTATTCTCGATCTCAAAGTGAAGCTCCATCATCATCATCATCATCATCATCATCTTCCTCAGCTTGGCTAGGGCTTGAAGTAAGGAATTGGGGATTTTGTGATCGAGCGATGTATGGTTCGATTCAGCCTTCCAGACTCAAGGTAGGGGTTTTTTTTGGTTTAAACCATAATAAGCTGGCTTACAAATCTTAAATTTGATAATATAATTCTACTTATCAAAATAGAGAGACTTTATGCCTATATGTTAAATATGAGGATTATTCCTATCAATATTGATGGTATATGACTATTTGAAATACAAATCCATGAGTTTAAGCAAGATATGTTGTCTAAGCTCTATAATTACATGTTATTGATTCATACGGATGTTCTTTGGGGGTATATGTGTTGGTTTGACAAGAAAAGGATTAGTAAAGGGTTTTGTATACACCAAAAAACATGGAGGTGAATTCGATAGAGTTTATATGGCATATGTAGTTTATATTTTACATTTGACGCATGAATTGAAGCAAGATGTGCCACTTAAACTTGGTATCTAAGTAATACTGATTTGTATGTGATCTTCCTTGGATATACATGCTTGGTTATATTCAAATGGATTTGTAAATGGTTTTTGTATATGCTAAAGAACATGGATGCATGTTGGATGAAGTTTAAGTGGCATATGTTATCCCTAGTTGTTATAAAAAGCATGAATTACACATTTTGCACCGTAATTGTGTCAACCTAGCGTCTTGAGGATATCTTGGCAAGCTCGGAGGTTTCTTATGGCATAGATATTTGCCTCATGGGAAGTTTATATCTCTTATCAATGATCTATTCTCATTACGGCATTTCTGGATATGATATAATATGATATCGAGATGGACTCGATTGTTGTTGCTCTATTGTGGTAACCAGATATGTTCTTAGAGGTGGAAATCCTCCATGGGGTAGTGCTTGCCGAAATGGTAAAATAAGTAGGGCTCGGTGCCCTTGGGTTGAAAATCCCTAAACCCATGGGCGAACAATGTTTGGCCGCCTATAAGCCACCGGTGAGGAGCCCGAGAACCTAGGCAATTGGCAAGGCACTGATGATTCTGTTACTATGATATTATTGGTGGACTGTGGTCTAGGTAAGTTATTATTTATTGATATTCTTTTGAGACAATGAGGCCATGTTATGATCGTGTACGGGTTATTCTCTTGGGGGATCTAATCCATTATTGATATTACTATTATTGCTCAGTTCGGCTTTGGCATCTCTTGGCAATTCGACTCAACGGTTGACACAAGGGAGGTAACCTGCATATGCATTGTCATGCATTGTTTTATGACGTGACGGTTATAAACTAAATTATTGTTTAGAATGTGATTTGTTAATGAATCATTAACTATGTTTTAAAATGAATCCTTCCTTGTTAGTTTCCCCCTACTGAGCTACGAGTTCACCCTATTTTTATTAACAAATACAGGTACACATGGGACAAGTGATGGTAACGAGACTACAAGTTCGGGAACAAAATAGATGGCTCTGATACGGATTCATTTTTGTTATGTATATGCTTTCACGGGAAGTCACGGCTAGCCCGAAGTGTTGTATAGTATGTTGATCTTACTTAGTTGGTTGTGTATAACGGTTATAAGAATGCATGTATGTTTATGTACAATACTATCATCTTATATCTTACTGATTGACACGTAGGGTATTTACTATTTGAATTTCTTCGTATATATACATATATACTCATTTTAGTCAATCTAAGATGGGTTAGTAACACTCCAAGTCTTAATTATGGGTGCTGTCTCGATAATTAAGGTGGGGGTGTTCCACCAAGTGCGTCAACGCCGATATGGGACATTATCTCAATTTTAGTATGCTAAAGAACTTATGATGAAGTTTTGTTTTAAAGGCTCAAAACATGCTAGTACTCCCATGAGTGTTAAATCTAAGCAATGCAAAGATGTTAGTGATAAAGACGTAGAGAAAACTTTATATTGCAGCATGATAGGTAGTCTTTTTTACCTCACAACTAGTCGTCTTAATGTTCATAATAGTGCCAAAATTTGCGCTAGATTTCAGGTTTGTCCCAGGGAGTCTTATCTCATCGCAATTAAACACATTATCAAATATTTGTGTGGCACTGTAGATTGTGGCATATGGTATTCTTTTGATACTACTTGTTTAGCATGCAAGAAAAAAATAAACAAAACAAATAATCAAGCAACACCTGAATTAAAGAGATATCACTACTTACATAGGACTAATCCTCAACAAGAAACTTTACACTATAATACAAGAGTTTAAAAACATAATAATCACAATTACAGACTTATAATACTTGACTCACTCAAGGGCTGCTGTAGCTTCCACCTCTAACGTAGATAGTGCCATTCAAATCGCTCGAACAAAATTACAATGCATCATGCGCCTCGGACTCGTTCCGATTATCTTGACTATGAGAGATTTAATCAAGACTTTGGGATTTTGTAATTCTTTTAGTGAAGAACTACACTTTTGGCATGTAAAAATCAAAATCACAGGTGGTGTTAAAAAATTTCTTTTTTAAACTGAAATGTGATCAATATTTTTCTTCAATTAAAAAGCTTAGAAAATCAGATGGCAAAGCCTTGTTTATATAAGGAATTTTTAAGTCCAAAAGGCAATGCAACTTATTTGAAAATATCTTGTTCGGAGTTGTGCTTCAAGGAATTTTTAGCCTAGAAAAATGTGAAGCAAGCGTAAAGAAATCAAGTGCAAAAAGAAAAAAAAGAAAAATTACCACAACAAAAGATACACGTCGGACTAGTATTGACTTTTTGGCATATCGGTCCGCAAATGAAAATAGCAAGAGAACTTTTGCGACGGACCTGTATTGCTTTTTGGCATACTGGTCTGCAGTTGTAAAGTTCGGAAAAAAATTACTGCCAGACCAGTATTGGCTTTTTAACATACCGATACGCAGTTTTAAAACTATTATTTTTGACTTGTTAGGGTTTGTACTTATTTTCAAAAGACCTAACATTTTGAAACATGGTTATAATTATTTCAAAGATTTGGTTAAACAAAATTTGCATGATTCAAAATCTAATTTATATTTTTGACATTTTCAAATAAAACCTTCTTTGAGAAACTTTAATTAATTTAAATAAAGGATGTGGATTCCGTTAATAATTAATATTCATCATACATATAGTGTCATCATCCAATTCACAAAAAATATTGATCTATAAATGAATCTCACTCTTAATGAGTCAAAACAAAAAACACTACATATATATGTCTATTAATTATTTCAAGACTAAGAGAATAAGTAATCATAATAACCATGGGATTTTAAATTGTTTTATATAGTCAGTATAAAAATAATTAACCTAAACTGGTCATATTCAATACATACAAAATGTACTACCACAACGAGTTAAAACTATACCGTTTCCTGTAGTTAAGATAAACTACTAAAACTTGTACTACAATCCTACCGATGGGTGTCCAATTCCATATAAGATTGTGAACCATTAAACTTATATTCCAGAAGAACCGATGATATGATATTCTGTGTGTAAGTTATACTATACACACCAAATCAACAACTATATGGAATAAAAGACACATATGCACAATATTTAAAAAAAATAATATAATGCAACCATTGCCCATAAAGATTCTCATTAAAATAGCAAAACCAAGTTTATAACATATCCAAACCAATAAGAAAATTATGGCTTTTAGTATATCACTCTAACAATCTCCCACTTAGACTCAAAGCCATGCAGCTATGCATCTCACTCTTATTCCCTCAACATGAACACTCTATGTGTTTTCCTTTTTTATGAATCCTCGGCTCATTTGAGTTCGTAACTATTTCACTATTATCAAAATAAAGTGAAATAGCTGATAACACTGAAGGTGACACATCTAGATTCATATAGAAGTTCTTGAGCCAAACCGCTGCCTTAGCTACTTCTAAAGCAACCACATATTCAGCTTTCATGGTGGAGTCAGCAATGCATGACTGCTTGATACTACTCCAACCAATGACTCCACCCCTTAAAGTAAACACATAACCTGAAGTTGGCTTTCTGGAATCTCAACATTTGACTAAAAATTCTAGTATGTATATCTAACAGGTACGACTGTTTACCTAGTAAACCAACAAAAAATCTCAAGTCCTTTTAGGGTACTTAAGTATATGTTTTAGTGCAGTTCAATGTTCTTTCCCTGAATTAGATTGATATCTACTAACCATATCAAGAGTAAAGCAGATGTCTGGTCTAGTACACAATATAACATACATGAGGCTTCCTACTGCCAAAGCATAAGGAACTGCCCTCATCATCTCTATCATGTGTCTTATGACACTAATCTTGGATAGAGTGATTCCACGCCTAAAAGGGAAAAACCTTTTATTAGAATCATGTATACTAAATTTGGCAAGAATTATATCGATATCAATACCTTGCGATAAGCCCAACATCCTATTTTTCTGATCTCGCATAAGCTTACTATCAAGGATGTGACTGACTTTTCCCAAGTCCTTTATATCGAGCGGACTTGATAACCTTACCCTCACTGAAGATAATATTCACATATCGCTTCCAATAAGTAAGATATTATCCACATACAATACCTGGAATACCACAGCGCTTCCGTTACGTCTGTTGTACACACAAGACTCATCCGAACATTGATCAAAACCAAAAGATTTGATTGCATGGTCAAAACAGATGTTCCAAGATCTTGCCACTTGCTTAAGCCCATAAATGGGCTTCTTGAGCTTGCACAACATGTGCTCTTGGCCCTTTGCAATGAATCCTTCTGGTTGCATCATATAGGTGCTTTTATCAAGACTTTTATTAAGGAAACCTGCCTTGACAGCCACTTGCCAAATCTCGTAATCAAGATGAGCCGCAATGGATAAGAGAATCCGAATATACTTTGGCATGGCTACCGGGCAAAAGGTTTCATCATAATCGATCCCCTTCTTTCTAAGTGAACCCTTTTAGTAACATGCCTTGATTTAAGCCCGTTTAATCCTCTCTATCTCTTATATACCCACTTGCATCCGATAGGTTTTATCACTTCAGTTGGTTTTACAAGATCCCAGACTTTGTTAGAGTACATAGACTCCATCTCAGATTTCATAACCCTATGCCATTTTCTATATCTTTATCTTGAAGTACTTCATTGTCTAGATCATTAGGAATAGAGTTTTTAGAGAGAGAAAGTCTTTAGAGAGAGAAAGTTAGAGAGAAGAGGGAGTAGGCAAGGCAAGCAGTCTTTCTTCAAGCTCATCAGGTACGTCTTTCTACAACTCTCTTGAATTTCAATAGTGCATTTTTTTATACAGTTTAATAGAGAAAATTAGATAACTTGCAAAGAAGTTCATTGTTTTCAAAACTAGTCTTTTCTAAGTTTTACAAGAAATCTAAAATCCATTTTGACACATTTTCAAAACAAAACCAAATACAAAAACAGTTTTCAAACGAATGGAACTATGAGACTCTGATTTCATTCTGCGAATGAATACGTAGGCACTCGCAAAGCTTGAGTCTGATTTCAAAATACTGTTTTAAATTGAATTTACATGGAAAGGACTATTCTGAAAACAATTTAAAATGCTTGCAAGATATCTAAAATGGGAATTAAATACATAATCCATTAAGGGACCGAAAGGGTGAATTGGGTGACTAATACTTTCCCAATTTGTAACATAGTTCCCGAGCCCTAGCAAAGTATATTTTAAACTCTGGTTTCAAACGTATGAAAGATAGTTCATTTTCGAATTGTCCTTCATACGATCTTTTGTTTGTTTTCTCTCAAAACAAACTGGTGACTCTACAGAACACGTTTTCCTTCAAAACAAAGAAAATTTAGAATGAGGACTTCTCGGGTCAGAGGTCTGCATTCTCACAATTACTATATTATCCCAATAAGTCTTTTCGACTCACTCATTTCTTCTCTTACAGGTACTTCAGCTAGTTTTTCAGGAATAGGGAAAGGGAAGGACGCATCTTCCTAGGCTACCTCTGTTACCGTTTCTTAACTTAGGGTCTTTCACATATGAAAGACCATTGCTCTTCAAGTTTTGATAGCTAACTTGCATGTTACCTATGGGGCGTTACATTGGTCATCTATCATTTTTCTTTCCCTAGCAAATGAAGAACGGGTGGATGTTTTGAACGTGTGCTGAGGGAGTGAAGTGTGCCCCATAAGCTATAAGGGCAAGCTATATGTATAAATTTCTTGAGCAGCGATTGAACTGAACATTCCAAGTGCATCCAGCAAGAATCAAACCTACAAATTTGCCCCTTGTATAGGTTAGGCGCTTTAACCATTCCGCCATGGATGCAAAGAGACTTAGCAAGTGAACTAGGTTTTGGTATTCCTTCATGAGCTTATATTTCTTCCATTAAAGGATATTCGAGAAAAAATGGAATAGGAAGACGTGTTTCCAGAACGAACAAGATACGGGTTGAGAAGGGGGAGTTAGCAAAGTTAGAAAAGATTGGAATGGGCATAGGAACATGTATTGATGTACTAGATCGGCTAGTGCTCCCAAGTTGATGCAATGTATTCCACCAGTTGACTAAAGACTTGATTATTGATATATCGATTGGTCCAGCATGGATTGAAATAGGAGCCGGTTCTACAGGAAGCTTTTGAAAATGTAGTGCACCCAGGTAAATAAGGAATGAGATGAATACATAGGTTAAACGAGCATCCCACACCCGAAAGGTGCCCCACATAGGTCTTCCCTGAAACTCCCAACTAACTAAGGCAAACAACGTTGAAAAAATACCTATTTCTGTACCAGTTCCGAAAGAGCGAAAAAAAGGGGGATGTTTTTTTAATAGGAACAAGAAAGTGTTTATAGCTGTAACGATATAAACAAGAATACTCATTCTAGCTATAGAAACATATACATATGGAATACGAGAATTTTCACCTCGTTGAAGATCTAATGGTGCTACCTGAAGACTTAAATGAATAGCCATCGCTGTTAAGAACAACGGAGATCCAATGAGAATTTGCGTGTAGCTTCTGGTCTCTGACATCCAAAAACATGGTTGTAATAACGAAACAAACATGTGAGAATCTGCTCTTAGCTACTGGAACAAGAAAGACATGGATCTATATTCAATACGCAATCAACAGATATCCCTTGCTTTGTTTTTACTCTACTCGTGCGTGGTACTCCTTGCTTGCGGAGCGGCATATCGAAAAAAGAAAGATTTTGGAAGAAAAAATAAGTCGATTACGTTTTGTGACCAAGAGCCCATCCCTGATCCAAGCCAAGTTTTGCATTCCTTAGCTTGGTGTAAAAATATTTCCCAAAGACCTAAAATTAAGGCTACATTTGCTTTTACATTTGCCTTAGTGGAATGAAAGCACGATTTGCATGACCTCTAGAAAAAACTCACTGGCCAGATTTTGTAATCCGGTTAGCATATCAAAAGAAGCTTCATCGCCCCGCGAATTTACCATAGTGGCAGGGACTTATGCAACTTCCTTTCAGGTGTGTGGCTCAGGAAAGGTCATTTTATAATAAGTTAAAGAGTGCTCCAGAATGTGGGCACTTTTAGTTAGTAATGTATCTGGGGAATCCACAGGAATAGCATTTGGAATGCGAATTCCCATTTCCTCCCAATATTCTTGTAGTGTGGGCTCCATTGGTTGGATTGTTTTCCCACAAAAACAAAACCAATGCAAAATCTAAATATATTCATGACTTTCGATTTACATGGAAATACCCTCCAGTTAACTCCATCAAGCCTATATGAGTGGTGAAGAACTAGAGAGCACCTTTTTTGGTTATTGACCACTAACTTTAATTTAGCATGGGAGAAAGTAAAAATGTCCGCCATATTGTACTCTTGGGTATTCTAAACCAAGCTAATAAGCCATTTACCAGACCATAAGACAAGAGATTCGCGGTCTGGCTTCAAAATCATAAAAGGTACTCATTTTACAGATATCCTTTAATGAATTGCCCGATTACCAATTCACTGCTCCTACCTACCCCCAATCACACAAGAATGCCCGCTTGGCCACCTACCAATGATGCCTTTCACTTCCCATTACTTAATAGGGCAATTCTTCGCGCATCAAAAAACTTCTAGTAAAGCGATAAGGGACCAACTTCAGGTTTTTCATGAGAGTTACGAGATGCACCTGAACTCAAGAACATTCGCTTCCACTTTCTGCAAGGTTCAATATTTGGATTGACATGGTGGTATTAGTTTCTTCCTTCTTCTACAAGTGCAAGATTTAGCTTCTTGAATCTTTTTTTAAATAGGGAGAGAAAGTCGATAGCTAAAACCAGATTTCCATTTCATTTCAAAGCATAGAATATTGTGTTATTTTTCTTCACAGAAGTGGCGCTCGGATCTAATCTCAACTCCAAGCGCGAATATCCCTTTTAAGATATGAATATAATAAGCGGAGAATTGGATATCCTAAATTTTTTTATCCGTACCATGCCAGTTCTGCCAATCATGGATATACTATATATAATTATATTATAGTAAACAAGTAAATGCCCTCGTTCTCTCTCTCTCTACTGGAATTAGGCAGAGAAAGTGGGTTTTTCCTATATCTTTCTTCGTCCCAGTCTAAGGCAAAGTTTCTTTAGTTCAAACAATCCTAATAGATTGATTTGTCGCATGACAAACCCTATTTATCGCGCAACATGTTCCCTAATCATTCTCCAGCACATCATTGTGTCTAGAACAGCACTTTTGTCTCACTAAAGGGATTTTCGTGCAACAATTCCCTACTTTTAAAACATGTATCGTGCGATATTCCTTTACTTTTGGGACATGACGCGCTACAATCACTCCTAAAGCAGTATAAATAGACCAACACCCCCAAGGGCTTAGAGGAGGGAATAAAACAATAATTGAGAGGCCAAAATTTGTCTTTGAAATGTTATCAAATGTAATCTATAATCGTCTGATTTTTCAGAAATCACCAAATCCATTCTCAACACTTGAGGGTATTATCTACGGTTCTAAAAAATCATTAGAGAAAAAAAGATAATATTCGCCAGAGCATCTTCTGTCATATTATATTCTCGCTATTTCCTTTTTAATATACATATATCGTCGGGAAGGTAACGAAGGTTTCTCCTACTATTTAAATTATATATTTGTGTACTCATTTTCATTTTTATATCTGTTAGTCTATCCACTTTCTAATTGAATAAACTTATTGTCAAGTTACTGATATTTTATCATTTTCAAATAAAATAACTCCATAAAACCCTGATAAAATCATTTTCAAAACTAGAAAAAGTAAGGCCATTTATTATTTAGATAAAACCGAGCTTTCAAAACCAGGACTGGTAAAATTTACTTAGGAATTAAACTCAGATATATTATGTCTTTCATTTAAACTGTAATATATCTGATGCACTCTCCTCAAGAGTTAAATTCCATATCAAATCGATTTCGATAAAATCCCATCTTTTTTTAAATTAACCAATCGAGATAATTGACATTGCTATATGAGAAAACAATACCAAATCATTCTTATTTCAAAACAGATAAGATAAACTTTTGTCGCTAATAATTAGATTTCGACAAAACCAAAACATCGGATCACGGAATACAAGGTTTTCATCCCTTTTCTTGTTTTCCCTAAAATCAGATTTTCATAAGATATTTCCCAAAAGTAGTAGAATATAAGTAAAAGCACCCAAGTTTTTCAACACATAATAAACATATAAGACCACTAGAGACCGAAAGGGCCAAGCGGGTGCTCAACACCTTCCCAATCCGTAATATAGTTCTCGAACCCTATAGAATTATGGTTTTGTAGACAAATGTGTAAGGAAAAGGCTTATTTGTAGCCTTTCCCTTTACATCCATATTTTGTTCGTTTTCACATAAAGCGTACTTATGACTCTGGAATGAACTCTCCTGGATCTAGAATAAAATAGAGGGACACATGATATGAATTCTCATTATATACAAGCAAATGAAATAATGAAATCCTCTCCGATGTTTCAAACCCTCAAACCAAAGGGGTTGAGACCCTAGGGGTCCAAATTTATGGGTTCTCACATTGGCAACTCTGTTAGGGACATTGCTTTGAAAACTAGGCTCTTATATGTGGACTTTCATTTATTGTTTATTGAACACCTGCTTTTACTACTTTCCTTACTTCTTTCTTGTGATATAACCTTTCAAAAAATTCCACGCACCTCACTATTCATGCATGGTTCTACAAGTGTGAATTTCACTCCTAATCCTCGAAAGTATTATAAGTGAGTAGGGAGTTAGCTTGCTAGGGTCAACATAAACCGAAAACATTTACTTCCACTCTCTTTGACTTAAGTACGCCCCTGAGGTATATCAAGTGATAAGAACACTCACGTACCCGGGAAGTATATCAAAAGACTCTCACACATACTCGCCCTTAGGATTTATCGCGATGTCTTGCCAAATAGGAGAGAGACTGAAACCTTAACCATGCATTCACCTACGTGTATATAAGATTAAGTCAGAGTAAAACACATGTTAAAACAACCGTAGGGGTTGTACCTCCTTACGGCTTATTTACGCATGTGAAATAGTTCAATTGAATACATCGAAGTGTAGGCGGTTAAGTTGTAATATAGTGTTTTGGAAGTCTGAGTGTCGAACCACAAGGAGGTGGCTAAAGCTTTGTAGGTCACGTGTTTATATAGTAATGATTAATTGATTAAAATTACTGTGAATTATTTTGTGAAAAATATGTAATACAAAACTTAAAGTTATGAGAATATTTGTGTATCAAAGGAAAGCAAAGTCTTTAGGGGTTTATTTGTTGTTATTGCTAATCATGGCTTATGAATCCAATTTGGCCCATTCATTCTCTTTAGTGTGTTCCATGTTTGCTTGTTAATTAGAAGCTTAAACGTTGGCAGTAAAAGAATTCGGGGAAATATAACCAAACCAACTTCACTAGGCTATCTTATGAGGTAAGACAAACATCACATTTAAATCAACAAATGGGCAATTAGAGACTTCTCAATTATAGGCACAAAGTGTGTTTAAGTGCTATAGGTGACAACGGAAAATAAAACCATACTTCACACTCAAATACAAAATGTGACCATATTTGAAATGAACCTCTCTAATTTTATATGAATAGCATAGCCATCCATTTATAATTATGGTTGTTGAAAAATATATGCTTCCTTGAATTATTTTGTTTGTAAATTAATGATCCAATTAGTACTCATCATACATGGTATGAAAAGTCTAAGTATCACTTGTATACTAAACATTTCCATTAATTACCAAAGAATTCCATATACTTGGCACAAGGAAGCAAATGAAATATAAATGAAAGTTTCATATTCTTTATGGTGTTTGAAACCATTCAGAAGTATGAAACATAATCAATAGATGACAAGCATAATTATTTAACAAAACTAGACACAGAGCTTTTAAAGAATTAGAAACTTAACCATGCTTTCCTTTACAACAAACTCACCCCCCTAGCCTTAGCTAGGTGATTCCCCCATCCATAGATAATAAAAACATGTTAAAGATGGAGTAGAATCAAAAGAACACTTGTATTAATAGATATGGAATGAGTCTATTACAAGTACAGAAGAATACAAGAAGAAGAAGAATGTTTCACTCTATTTTTTTCTCTTGATTTTCTCTTAATTACAAGAAATTTATCCTCAAACTATAAGTTGTTGTTGATGCTTGGCCCTTGCTCTCTATTTATAGATGCACATGAGGTGGGAGTTAGTAGAAGGCAAGTGGGCAAGTTATCTTTGTTGTATTGAATGTAAGAAGGAAAGCTTTGGCAAGTAGACAAGTGGGAAGAAAAATTTGTAGGGGACCAAAATTGATCTTGCCTTAAGCAAGATCGATCTTGCTTTATGGCAATTGGGGGAAATTAGGCAACATCAATCTTGGGTAGCCAAGATCGAATTTGGAAGCTCTCAATATCTCATTTTCTTAAGTTGTCAAGACCCAAGATTGATCTTGTTAAGCCCAAGATCGATCTTGGCATTCTTCAAATGCTTCCAAATCTTCTTTCTTCATCCAAACTTTGTTCAATCATTTCCAACTCTTTCAACGTCTTTGCTATTGAACTAACAATGTGTAAGTTGGAGTTTATTAAGTGCATTTTGCCACATAAGTGTATCAAAATGCATATGTATAAGACTATACAAATGCATTATAATGTGCTTGTCACTTACTTTACACAATTTTTTACAAAATTCAAATCCTTTCCCGTTGTGATCTTTTTAGTGGTTATTTTGGCAAAAATCGAGTCACACTGTAGTCTTCTTTTATCTCTGCCATGTGGTTTTATCTATAGAGCTGAGACTACAATCTGGAAGATTGGGCCAGATAAGATCATATAGGAAGGTTAGTGAGACCGAGCATACTAGTCATGTCAGATGAGCCAAAGATTCAGGCAGAGGGTGGCATCAAGAGCCTAGCCGAGGCATCAAGAACCCAGCCGATCCTAGGGGATATGCACCATCTACTTATGTTTGTCAGTCGGAGTTTAGTAGGCATCACTACTGAGTAACAAAACACTTGAATCCGATTAGAAGAGTTGTCGTCTAATCGAACTACGCCGTCGGGTTATGAATGTCCATCACCGAATGGTGATCAAGGGCAACCGTCAAAACCCCAAGCACCAAACCCCCACCCTAGTTAGGAAGTTATAGTCCTAGCTCTTAGAAACACTATGTAACCGCAGTATCCCAGTCAGCCAAACCCTGACCATCTAGTTCAATGGGCCTCGAATTCCAGTCCCACTTACCAACAGCCAGAACCACCAATCATATGGCCAAAATCCTAAGGTCAACCAGGCTTCGAGCCTCCATACCAACAATGGCCACATATTCCTTTAAATCCTGCCCCACCCATGGCTCTAGGAGCCCCCCATTAATGAATCTCTATATATGAATCAACTTCGGGTGACTTACGCAGAATTAGTGGTAGCCCGAGAATAGCCGGAGAAATTATCGAAATAAAATGAATAAATAAGAAAGTTAAAAAAACAAATGAGAATCTTACAGAGAAGAATCTTACAGAGAGGAATCTCACAAATAAAGGGAGCCAACTAAATCACAAACATGAATGATTTTTTCCTCTATCCCAAGGCCAAATTGCCCCAAGGGTTAAAACTTTCGCCCATTATAAAATTCACTGGTGTAACCCCCTCCCAAAAAAATACATCTCCAATCATATATCCGGTTCATACAAGTGTCAGGTTATGGAAAGCCTGAATTGGCCTAAGCATTTCACATAACTCTCACTGAGGCAGCCTTGAGGTGGTTTTTCGATTTGAAAAGGCATCGAACAAATACATGGGGAGACATCGTCAAAGAGTTCATGTCAATTCCTGATCTAACAAAGATTTAGAGATCACTCACAAGCATCTAGAGATGACCAAGTAAGGTGAAAAAGAAAGCTTCAGTGATTTCGTCACTCGCTACAGAGAAATGGCCTCACAAATGTCAAAGTGGCCCGACGAAAAACAGTTGAAAATAATATAGAAAAAAATTACTCTAGCTATCATTAACTACATGCGAAAACACTTTTCCCACATTTAAGGGCCTTGTTAAATATGGGTTCTCTAATGGAAGATGGATTTGCCAAGAAAGCATAAACAAAGGCTAAGAAAGCCTACAACTACTCAAATTGTGAATCAGTTAAGTGCCTACCAATACAACAGAACCCGTTTCAGCAACAACAAACTCGACCAATGAATTGGCCCACACAAGCGGAATCCAAGAATGCTGAAGCCAAGAAAAAAAGGTACTTTTACACTCCCCCGACTACTTTAAGTAAGAGTTTGGAATTACTCCAAAACGCCAAATTGATTACCCCGCTCAATCCTCGCCCCCCACCAAGCCCCATTCCCAGCACCTAGAGAATGAATAAGAATTATGCATACCACTAAGCGGCCAACCACGGCACATAATGTTGCTTGGCCCTCTGGCACAGTATCCATGACCTAATCGAGGCTGGGACCACCCCCGTAATAGGCAAACCCAATGTCACCACCAACCCATTTTCCAACCATGCCCCGAGAGGTAGGATTAATACATTAACCACTGATGAATAGGGTTTTTGATGGAGACATAAATACAGAATCGTTTGATGTTGCGTATAGATTAAACAAAAAACTTTTGCTAAAACCCTATAAAAATAAAAGGATTTCACCTTTGTGGATCATGTAGAGGATCCATATGAAGAGAATAGGGTTTGAAAGCATCAGATTGTGATATGGTTAGATTTTTCAATTCTCGCTGGGCTGCGAAAATTGATTGTTTTCTCTATCAAAACGGCTTCTGATCGTCCTGATTTTTCACGCGATGAGAGTAACTTTGCATTCTAGCATTATTTATATGACCAAAGGAAGTCAGCTATTTAATTTTTACTTGACAATAAAGGATTGTCTAGATAGTATATTTTACTTGACAATAAAATATTGTCTAGATAGTTTGTATTGCTTGACGATAAAGGATTGTCTAGATAGTAAAATTTAATAGGTTTACATTTGTCTAACAAATAATGATTAATAGATGACCTCATTAATAGGGCATGTTATTCAAAGTCTTAAGCTGCTGGCAAATACATTTTGAAATGGTAGAGAGCACCATATTTAAAATATGTGTTCAAAGTTATTATTGTCCATCATAATTTGTATGTGATTCTCAAGTTTTAAAATGGCAAACTCTTTCGATCCACTTTTAATTATTCTCAACTAAAACAAATTGATTGGACCTAATTATATTAATTGAAAAAGGGAACTTGAACATTGTGCTTACTGTTAAAGAGTACAAGTTTGTGCTCACTGAGTCTTGTCTAGCAGAACCTGGTAAGGGGGCAACTGATGAGGAAACCTAGGCTTGCCGGAGTGTGGGCTATGGTTTCACCAAGATCTCCTCCTCTCTCAATAGAGCAAACATTAACTTATGAGAATTATTGTTATAATGAGAAGAGACAAGACCGGTGTATATATATAAGGCTACGATAGGGACCTTAAGGAGAAATAAGTGTTTGGCCTTACTATGGAAATTTGGAATCCTAATTCCACTGTGAATTAGTTCTTTCCATAAATTATAATTCACACCACTAAAGAATTATAATTGCACTCCCGTCCTTATCTCAAAATTATATTTCGAGCTCCTTGTTATTAAATACTTATTATTCTCCCCACGTTAAGATTACAGATAACCGTCATTTAAATTAAATTACTGACAATTATATTTAAATGACTTCTTAATCCTTGAGCCTACCACTTAACTTATTTGACATGTCGGATTAACATAATCCACCTACAGGGTTTAACATGATCAATACTTATAAGCTTCTCAAGGAGCTATCATCAATCCCTATATCGGGACGTGGATTCCGTTAATAAATAATATTCATCATACATATAGTATCGTCATCCAATTCATGAAGATTATTGATCTATAAATGAATGTCACTCTTAATAATTCAAAACAACAAACACTACATATATATGTCTATTAATTATTTCAAGATTTAGAGCATAAGTAATCATAATAACCATGGGATTTTAAATTATTTTATATAGTCAGTATAAAAACAATTAACCCAAACTAGTCATATTCAATACACATAAAGTGTACTAAAACAACGAGTTAAAACTATACAATTTCCTGTAATCAAGATAAACTACTAAAACTTGTGCTACAATCCTACTGATGGGTGTCCAATTTCATCTAAGACTGTGAACCATTAAACTTATATTCCACAAGAACCGATGATATGATCTTTTATGTGTAAGCTATACTTTACACACCAAATCATCTACTATATAGAATAAAATGCACACATGCACAATATTTAAATAAATAATATAATACAACCATTGCCCATAAAGATTCTCATTAAAATTGCAAAACCAAGTTTATAAGATATCCAAACCAATAAAAAAATTGTGGCTTTTAGTATATCAATCTAACAATTTTGACCCTGTCGGTCTCATCTGAGATGATCCAACCTACCTAAGAATTAAGAATGAATCGAACACCTCAAAGCAGACATCAAATGTTCGAACAGAAAAATGGTAGGAAATATGAGAATAAATCACTAGTTGTACCATTGAAAAAGGCCCAAGTCGCACTAGGCCTCAACCCAATAATTGACCAATGGAAGGCAAAGATAAATTTCTTACCCAGACAAGGCCTAGGAAAAACCGATCAAGAAATTCCTAAACCACTTGCATTCACAACTAATCCGGGCAAAGTTGGGATAGAATGGCCCCAAGAAAAGTCGAGACAACCAATGAAGCCCCAAAATCCAAAGAATCAAAAACCCTTAAAAAATAAGACAATTTGTATAACAGAGACCTCCTCCAATTCCTTTAGTTAGTTAATAGAGGCATATTAGCCAGCCTCAAAAGTAACGAACCCTGCATCCTTATGGATCCAACATATCACATGTTCAATGAGAATTTACCAGCCACTGCCGACTGAGGTAGTGAAACAAGTTTTCCCCAAGGGGATAGGGGATGACTGGGTATTAGAATAGTTAAAAAGGAATTAGGCTCACATCACTATTTGGGGACTTTTAGTTGCTTCCAAGCTTAACATAACTACCTTTATAAAAATGCTAGACGAGGCAGTCATTATTTCCAACTCCACTCCCAAACAATATACCAAGCATGAACGGGTCAATCTCCATTTAAAAGAGCCTATCATTTTTAGATGAATATCTATATCTCATGGGAAAGAAGCACAACTTGGCATTCCATTTCATGGTACGATCCCGCGAAAAACTCCTTCCATAAGCATTCATTGATAACGTGTCCACCATAAATGTATGTCCTCTAAAAACCGCCAAGTGTCTGGGCATCACTGATTCAGAACTCTTTCCATCTATAGTAACTGTCAGGGCCTATGATTACACAAGGAGGACCGTCTTAGGATCCTTGAGGGCCGATATTTTAGTAGGCCCTAAAAACTTCCTAGCCAACTTCCAAATCATCGACATACCCTCAAACTTCAACCTTCCGCTGGGTAAAGCTTAGTTATATAATGTTGGGGCACTCCCCATTTCCTTACATCAGAAAATCAAAATCCCCTTTGAAGGAGAAGTAATCACCATACAAGGAGATCCTGAAAGCGCCTTCTTAGATATGGAATTATCGATCTTAGGGATACACAGTCAGAGCATACCATTAGGAGGTTTCTCTTTTGGACCTCAAGTACAAGCACTCACCACTCAAAAGATAAACTAAATGGCTCCAAATAATTTCCTTGGGCTTAGTGTAAAAGTCACAAACATGCTAAGAATGATGGAATACCTACCAAGAACCAGCGTTGGAATGGGACAGCAAGGCCTTCTCCAAGCTTTGGAGTTGGTGATAAGAAGTAAAAAGGAAGCGCTGTGCTACAAACACACTGAGGAAGATGATCGTAGAAGAAAGAATCAAAGGTATCAGTATCTGAGTTTTAGTTCACTCAACAGTTTTTTGTCAAAGAAGGGGAAGACTTTCCCTTTTGCGATTTTTAGGAGCTCTAGAGGAATACAAATGAGGAAAGTATGCCCAGTTGGAAAATATTCTATAAAGAAAACCTTTACCTCAAGAAGTAGATCATCCACACCTCTTCACCAAACTATTAATTCAATCGAAGATATCGGGGGAAGAAAGTAAAAATGATGAAGAAGAGCTAACTGGAGATCTATTCAACATCATGGCCATATAAGATGAAATACCATGGGATGATCCAGTATACCAAATTCACGCCGATCCCGAAAAAAAAATGAAGGAGGGAAAGAGTGAAATTGTAAAGGGTAACAACAGAGGAAAGAGTAAGGAAAAAACTAAAGAGGAGTCGCTCCTAGATTTATTTATTTTAAATTGTAACCGTATGATGTATGAATGAACACCCTCAAAAGGATGATGTATGTATATAGAATGATGAAGAAGATACCCTGCTTATCAATTTAGGCACCAAAGAAGATGAGAAAGAAGTACGCGTCGTGGCCAACCTGGCCTAAACAAAAAGAGAAGAATTCACATAAACTTTAAAAGAGTACGTGGATGTCTTTGCTTGGTCCTATGCCAACATGCCCGGATTGAACAGCGACATAGTCATGCATGAGTTCTATACCAAACCTGAATTCAAACCCGTCAAGCAGAAACTGAGAAAACTCACACCATAATGGTCTTTGAAAGTAAAAGAGAAAGTCATGAAGCAGTTAACTGTGGGTTTCTTACAGTGATCGACTACCCCACCTGGTTAGCCAATATTTTGCCAGTCCCAAAAGCAAATGAAAAAGTTTGTATGTGTATAGCCTATTGGGATCTCAATCAGGCTTGTCCAAAAGATGATTTTCATCTACCCAACATAGATCTGATAGTAGACAATACTGTCAACCACGTATTAAAGTTATTTGTAGATGGCTTTGTATGATACAATCAGATTAAAATGCACCAATACCACCAAGAGAAGATGGCATTCATCACCCTGTGGAGGACATATTGTTAAAAGGTCATGCCTTTCGGGCTAAAGAACGCCAGAGTAACCTACCAAAGGGATGCTACCGCCATTTTCCATGACATGATTCACAAGGAAGTTGAAGTATATGTAGATGATATGATCATCAAATTGAAAGAAATAAAAGGCCATATTCCAGCACTACGGGCTTTTTTTGATTGACTCTGTCAATATTAAAAAAGACTGAATCCCCAAAAATATGTGTTCGAGGTGATAAAGGGAAAGCTGCTAGGCTACATGGTTAGTAAGAAAGGTATCGAGGTGGACCCCGCCAAAGCCAAAGCTATCCAAGATATGCCTGAGCCTCGTACTAAGAAGGAAGTCCATGGATTTTTAGGTAACTTACAATACATCATTAAATTCATCTCTCACATAGCCAAAAGACTGAAGACGCCAAAGTTTAAACCATTTTCAGAAGAAACTAAGGCATCACGAGCTTTAAGAAAGGTTAAGTCAGAATCAGTCAGTAAAAAGATATATTTCTAAAAAGAAAGAAGAGAAAGGTAGGTGTGGAGATGAAGGAAGGAATCTAGAGTATTTATAGTGAAAAGAAGTGTGTTGTAACTGTTCTTCGCACAACAAACCAATCCCAAAAGGGATTGTTGCGTGACAAACCCATGTCCAGAGGGATTTGTCGCGCAACAAACCCTCAAAAGTTCATGCCTTTAAGCTATTTTAGAGCCCGTGAAATCATTCTTGCCAAAAAAAACTGCTTTCGTATGCATTCTACTTAGTTTGTTCTTTTGTAGAGACCTTAGGGTCTCCTTACTATATAAACAGAAGGTATGATCTCTAAAACTACTACCCGCATTTTCACATTATTTCATTATATGATTATTTGTCACACATACATAAGAAAAAATGCATTTCATTCATAAGAGTTTAATAAAATTCCTATAAAAAATAAGTTTTAAACATAAAAACATAATTTCATTCAATTCCTAAAACTCAAAAGAAAAAAAAAAATTACTAATGACTAACATTTGTCTAAAGAATCCTAAATTGTGCAAAAAAATAAACTAATCTACCCGAGAGAGCTTTGACACGCTCTCACTGTCTCCAAAAGCCTCATTCTGAGGATGAACGATCGTGGGTGACCAGGAGGAGGTTTCTGGAGATAGTGAATTATCACCACATACAAGCAAATGAAATAACATAATCCTCTTCGATGTTTCACACCCTCAAACCAAATGGGTTGAATTAAGGCCTTAACCAGGCAGAACATGTTGTGCAATTGTGGATGTGCTGAGGCAAGTGATTGTGAATGAAATGTAGAGAATTTAATGTTGTTGAGCCTTAGAAATAACAAAATGCCTAAGAGGGAATCAAGTCCAAATGTGCTGCCTAAATATCCCACAGAGGGAATCAAGTCCAAATGTAGTTCGAAGTGAGGAACGCTCTATGTGCTCGATGCATTGTGGTTGCCTCCAATGGAGGCAACGTAGACTGAACCTTAAACATGTTGCCTAATATCCCCTAAGGGAATCAGGTCTAGACGTAGTTCGAGATGAGGCCCGAGAATGGTCAAAAACAAACACTATCACGCTTGGTCATGCTTCTAATAGTTTCTGCGTGTTTCGAGGTGCTTAGACAGGTTTGAATTAGTGTAGAAATGGAAGTGCAAATGTTTGGCAAAAAGTATATGGGCAAAAATAAACAATATTCCCCGAGGTTTTGTTAGTAGTAGCAAAGTATAGTTATGATGCTAGGGATGGAAAAAAGGGATGTGGTGAAAATGCCTACGGTACTTAAAAATGATGCTTAATGTGCCGAAAATAATGCTAAAGATCTTG
This sequence comes from Lonicera japonica, assembly GCA_021464415.1. Classification (NCBI taxonomy): domain Eukaryota; kingdom Viridiplantae; phylum Streptophyta; class Magnoliopsida; order Dipsacales; family Caprifoliaceae; genus Lonicera; species Lonicera japonica. The sequence goes on from CM038467.1 coordinate 36,635,893, forward strand.
TGAAGTTTGCATTGTCCGTGCCGAAAAAAATTTTGTTGATGCAAGAAATGCAGTTGATGGAAAAATGTGTTGGCTTAGGGATGCGTGATGTAGCCAAAAATGTGGTATTTGAATTTTGAAAATGACATGTGCTCGCCGTGTGTATTATGAGTTAAACACGTGACGTGATCTTTTAAAGAATGTTGTGCGTTCTTGTCAAATTTGGTTTAAAACATAGGATGAAAATTGCATGTTTTTTGAATGATGTGGTATGCCTGTTGTACAAAATGTATGATTTGATTTGGAAAAATGGGTGATCACTAGAAGAGCATGGTTTTGTTTAGAAGAAACGGCGTCCCTTCACCTATGAAAGCATGTAGGTGATAGAGCGATGTCAATAGTTCTTCCTTTCGAGCCATGGGAAGCTCACATGATTCGGAAATTAGGTAAAACAAATATAATAAAAAATGTGTTGTATTGACACTCACCTAATGTGTCACAAATATTCTACCTGTCACTAACACGCCCACTAACCTTACTTGTTTGTGACACATTAGTAGAACGTTTAGTAATTTTGAGAAGCATTTCATTGATAAAGGAGTTTGTGACAAATAAAGATTATAATATCACACACTAAGAAAGGACTTTTTTTCCAATGTAATTCACGTTTTCAACTTAATATCTAAAATAAGCTACATTTCAACTTAATTTTGAAAATAACATACTTTTAAAAATGGTAATTTCGAATCACTATCTTAAAGAAAAAATAGTGATTTGGTTCAACTATCATTACGTTAAAATGACCAAATTTACATAAAACATTATTCAAAATATTCAAAATCATTATTTTTAAAAGTGTGTTAATTTAACAAAAAAGTTAGAAAGTGGATTAATTCAACAATTAAATTAGAAATGAAGTTTAGTTTGAAAAAAATGTCCTCAGAAAGACTAGAAAACATATATATATATATAAATTAAAAGTCCGTTTTTAGTACGGGTTGTGCTTTTTTATAATATTTTTTCATTGTAAAAATATTAAAAATTATTTTTTACAATAAAAAATCGTGATAAAAATGCGCAGTCCATATGAACTGATTCGCGGACCGATTCGAACCTAAAAATTTTACTGTAAATTAAAACAATTGAAAAAATTATAAATTTGGTTGGTAGTGTGGGACAGGCGGGAGCGGGTGGGATGTGACAGGAAAACGTTAAGTAAAGGCACTTCTTGGCAAGTCACAGGACCTTGATTTTTAATTGCAAATTTTGTTTGAATTCAATTACGCCATCAAAGCAGTTGATTATACTAACGTTCTTCGGATTTCCTTTCAAAATTACTTTTATATGAAAAATATATCTATATACATATTAAAAACTTTTCTTTATAAATGGACGGCATCAATTCATTATATTATTTTACTCCATAATATATTTTAATTTATTTATTTGGTTTTATTCTATTAAATATGTATATATTATTTTAATGTAACAGAACTAAAATATTATTCAGAATAAAAAAGTATAATAACTCCAATCCACATTATAATTAAAATAATGTTAAAATATTTTAACATATACAATTAACGTGGCCCATATAAATAAGAATATTATATAAAGTTAAACAATGGTTATAAACTTCAAACCAATAATTTTGATATATATGTACCATCTTGATAAGACTCATCGTGATGGATGCGGATTAAGATGCAATAAATACACATAAATATGACTCAATTTGATGAACCTCAACCAAGACCTTTATTTAATTACTTTTTTAAAGTATTCCTGACCACATATGTACATGAACATAAATATTAAACTTCTTTTTATAATTAAGTTTGTTTTTAATCTTAATTAGTGATCGAGTGGATTTTTTAATTTAAATAGACAACTAGGGTTATTTTATAATTGTCAGAAGGGTGGTGATTTTACGTTTAAAATAACAAGAGGAGGTGACGATTTTAAGCCTAATGGGTGGCGTTTTTAACTTGGCTAATTAATCCATTCTCACATCTTTTGAACCGAGACAAATTTTTCCCTTTTAGAATAACATTTGGCCAGCTTAAAAATGCCGATCAAAATGGCATTTATAAGGCTAAAATCGCTAGTCGTTTTGGTGTTTTTAAAGCTAAAATTAAAACACCCCCACTTCCCCATTTAAGATCAAAACTAAACTATTTTACTAATTAAGATTCCAAAGACCCTAGTTAAAAAAAAGAAGAAGAAGTAAGTCTAAATATTACTGTAGACACCCCAATCAGTGACTCCCGCAAGAACCCTAGAACATTCAGAAAAACACTTTTTTGGAGTCCAGAGTTCACCCACACACTAGAAACTTCTTCAGGAAGTTTGTTGTCCAAACAAATATGTTTCTAGTAGGTTTTGTCACTCAATAAATTAGTTTGACGTATGATAAACCCCCATTTATCAACCGACAAGTTTTCCTAACACAGACCATCCACTTCTGATACATTAGTAAGTCAGGAACATTGCTTCAACTGTTTTTCGCGCGACATATGACCATTTGTAGCACAACATTTCCATCTTCTTGAAAAATATCGCGTGACAAACCCTCTCGAGCACTATAGATAGGCCAACACCCCCCAAGGGTTTAAGGAAAGCACTTGTGAACCAAAAAATTTACTATTCTCTGAAGTTTCTAATATTTTATGTGTTTCTAATTTAAGTTATATTTTCATCGGATTTTCGAAGAATCTTTGAGTTTATCTCAACACTTGACGTTTTATATTTTGGAATCGAATTCTCAATATCTGGAGAAAAAATCGGATATCCGTCGAAGGTTTTCTCTACCATATTATATTTTATATCTTTCATTGTTATACATATCGTCGGGAAAGTAACAAAAGTCTCTTATAGTATTTAGAATTATAAACTTGTGAACTTGTTTTCATATTTCATATATGTTGTTATGTCCACTTTCTAATTAGATAAACTTATTGTCAAATTACTAATAGTCTACCATTTTCAAAAAAGTAAGTATATTATATCATCCGGATAAAACTAAGTTTCCAAAAGCCGGATCGATGAAACTTACTTAGGAATTAAATTTAGGCATATTTGGTCTTTTATAGATTGTGATGTATCTGATATACTCTCATCAAGAGTTCAATTCCATATCAAATCAATTCCGATAAAATCCGATCTTTTCTCAAAAGTGACCAAAACAAAGATAAACCAGTATTGTTATCTGAGGAAACAATGATACCATAATATCTTTTTAATTTCAAAACATGTAAACTTTGTCATTAGTATTTTATTTTCAAAACAAACCAAAAACATCGTAACACGAAATACAAGATTTTCATCCCTTTCTCTGTTTTTTCCCAAATTTTTTTTTTTTGTAAATTATTCTTAGAAAGTAGTATACTATCAATAAAAGTATCCAAGTTTTTCAATATAGAATAAACATATAAAGCCATTAGAAGACTAAAAAGGCGGAACATGTACTTAACACCTTCACAATCCGTAATATAGTTCCCAAACCCTATGGAATCCTGATTTCGTAGAGAAGCATGTAAAGAAAAGGATTGTCTATAACCTTTTCCCTTACACAAACTCTTTTGTTTGTTTTCTCGTAAAATGTACTGCGACTCTTGACAAACCTCGTTACATTTAGAAATAGAAAATAAAAATTTACAAACATATTTATCACAATATAAAAGCAAATGGAACAACAAAAATTCGTTCTAATTTTTCAGGCTCCCAATAAAGGGTTGAGACCCGAGGGCCGCATTTGCGGGTTCTTATAATTTCCCTACGTGATAATAATGCTTTATTTTTAAGTTGTAATAACAACTCAGACATGTTTTTTTTCCTCATCAAGTATCCTTACATCATAATGAGTATATAATTAATCTTCGCTTGGATATACGACCACTTGCCTGAGTTCGAATTAGTGATGTCACCTAATCATTCGTCTTAACAAGTGCTTAGTGATGAACAAACTACTAGACTACATATTACTTTAGAAGTATTGGGCACAAACACAAGCAAAAGTTAAAATATATGGGACTAACTATATGGGCATTTTGGTCATGAAAAATGTATTTTAACACCAACTAACATAATCCACTAATAACGGGAAGGAAATTTAAATAAAATAAAGGGAAAAATACAAAAAAAAAAATCTGAAGTATGACCTTACATGCAATGTTTCCCCCGATGTTTTAATTTTCTCAATTTAACCCCTGAAGTATATTAAGTGGAGCAAATTGAACCTCGGTGCTAACACCGTTACGGATTCCATCCAAAGTTTTTACATTTAACCCCCTAAACTTTTAAAATTGACATTAAACCCCTCTAATTTATATTTTGTTAACACTTAACCCCTTTTTTATTAATCTTTATCACCACCTTCTCCAACCCACCTCCGTCCACCTTCTCTCTCCCCCTAATCCCAACGTAATATCTGTTTGTCATCAATGACAGTGATATCTTTTTATATAAATTCACAAATATATACGTACGACATATTATATTTATTATTTATTATTCTGCGTAGGGAATTTTTTTGTGACGGAAATGCTCTTGGGAGTTATGTATATTTGCTACTCCAATAATGCCATATTATATTTACTATTCATTATTCTGTGTAGGGAGTTATGTATATTATTCTGTGTAGGGAATTTTTTTGTCATCATTGATAATTTTTTTGCTTTAAAATTACTTCATTAAATAAATGGGATTTTGACTAATGTTCCCACCGCATCTAAAGTGTACAATTTTTCTACCAAATTAGTACTGAGAAGTTCCTACACTACTTTTGTCAAAATAAAATAATATTAAATAGTTATGTAAAATTGAATTTTGTGTAAAATATACATCAAATTTACTGTCACATTAATTTTGTTACTTTTAATTTATTTGTTTTATAAAATTTTAAAATATAATAATTTTTAATATAAAATAATAGTTATATATTTGAGAAAATGAATTGAGCCATTTTTATACAGCTGCTGGAGATGGTCTAAAAAATATTAAACATACCATGTTTAATATATTTGAGAAAATATTAAAATATTTTCAATGGGATTTTTGAGTTCTTAACCATTACACTACTTTTCCCAAGGGCATTTCCGTCATAAAAAAATTCCCTACACAGAATAATAAATAGCAAATATAATATGTCGTACGTATATATTTGTGAATTTATATAAAAAGATATCATTATCAATGATGACAAACGGATATGACGTTGGGACGTGGGGAGAGAGAATTGAAGGTGGACAGATGTGAGTTGAAAAAGGTAGTGATAAAGATTAATATAAATGGGGTTAACTGTTAACAAAATATAAATTAAAGGGGTTTAGTGTCAATTTTAAAAGTTTAGGGGCTTAAATGTAAAAACTTTGGATGGAATCCGTAATATTGTTAGCGCTGAGGTTCAATTTGCTTCACCTCATGTACTTCAAGGGTTAAATTGAGAAAATTTAAACATCAGGAGAAACATTGCACGTAAGGTTATACTTCAGAGTTTTTTTTTTTTTTTGGATTTTGCACTAATTAAAATAAAATATAGAATGCAAACTCAAATTAAAAGATATGAGGTACAAAGTTAAATTATTATTATTATTATTATTATTATTATTATTATTATTATTATTATTATTATTTCAGTTTGTTTGAAAGCCGGCTTCTTTTCACATACCCAACCAAAAAGGTATTACCTGCAATGTAGAAACAACCTAGGGTGGAGCCAATAATTTATGTAGCTCCAAGTCCAAACTACTAGGGTTTTATTTTTTGGAAGAAGTAGGGAAACAAATATTTAAATAGTATAGATTTCGTTTGATAATAATGTAAAAAATAATTAAAAAATTATTTGATTTGTATAAAAAATGATAACAATATAAAAAGACTTGTTTAGTAATATTGTGAAGCATTTTACTGTTAAAAGAGTTTGTGACAAATAAAGTGAGTATTAATATCACACACTAAGAAAAGTCTTTTTTTTCCAATGTAATTCACTTTTTCAACTTAATAGCTAAAATAAGCTGCTCTTCAACTTATTTGTTAAAATAGCATACTTTTAAAAATGGTAATTTCAAATCACTATTTAAAAGAAAATAATAATTTGATTTTACTATCATTACGTTAAAATGATCAAATTTACATAAAAAGTTATTCAAAATATTTAAGATTACTTTTTTTAAAAGTGTACTACTTTAACAAATAACTTAAAAGTTGGATTAATTTGACAATTAAATTAGAAATACATATTAATTTGGAAAAAATGTCCCCCAAAAGACCAAAAAATATATATATATAGAGGAAGGATTAGGTGCAGACCAATTCGTACGGAATGATTCCTTTTATGACAGTTTTGTATTACAAAAAACACACCTCAAATATTTTTATAAAGAAAAACCGTCATCAAAGGACCAATCCTTACGAATTGGTTCGTACCTTAAATGAACTCTATATATATAAACTAAAACATTTGGAAAATTTATTAGTTTGGTTGGTAGCGTGAGACCGGCTTTTCTGACAAAGTAAACGTTCTTTTCTATATATATAAACTAAAACATTTGAAAAAATTATAAGTTTGGTTGGTAGTGTGAGACCGGCTTTTCTGACAAAGTAAATATTTTTTTTTTATTATTTTTTATGGTAAGATAGTTTTTTAAATTTTTTAAACTTCCGCCACGCACTTCAATCTTGACTAAACGTTTCAAAATAAAATAAAACATAAAACAAAAACTTACGTTGGAGCGGTGGGACGTGACAGGAAAACGTTAATTAAGCAAAGGCACTTCTTGGCACATCACAGTATCTTGATTTTTAATTGCAACTTTTATTTGAATTCAACTTTTATTTTGGATTCCTTTCAAAATTACTTTTATATGAAGTATATATATATATATATATTAAATACTTTTCCGTATTAACGGACGGCATTAATTACTATATTATTTTACTCGATAATATTTTAAATTATTTATTTAGTTTTATTATATTAAATATGTATATATTATCTTAATGTAATAAAATTAAAATATTGTTAATAATAAAAAATATATATTAACTCAATTTTACAAAATTGAAATAATATTAAAATATTTTTATATATACAATTAATGTCGTCCATATAAATAAAAATATTATTTGAAGTTAAACAATGGTTATAAATGCGAACTATTAACTTTTATTATATGTACCATCTTGATAAGAGACTGATAAGGATGGACGCCAATTAATATGTATTAAATAAACATAAATATCACCCAGCATGATGAACCCCAACCAAGACTTGTATTTAATTACTTTATTAAAGTATTCCTGTCCACGTATGTACATGGACATAAATATTAGATATTTTTTTATGACCAAGTTTGTTTTGAATCTTAATTAGTAATTGAGTGCACTTTTATTAGCAATTTTAGCCTTATAAATGTCATTTTGATCGGAGTTTTTAAGTTAGCCAAATTTTATTGTAAAAGGAATAAATTTAACTCGATTCAAAAAAGGTGAGAAGGGGATTAATATGTAGTTTAGTAGTTTGTTCGTCATACATGAGATTAACCATAAAGGCATTTTGGTCATAAAAAATATATTTTAACATCAACTAACATAATCCGTTAATAATGAGAAAGAAATTTAAATAAAATAAAATATAAAATGCAAACTCTAATTAAAAGATGAGGTACAAAGTCAAATTATTATTATTATTATTATTATTATTATTATTATTGTTGTTGTTGTTGTTGTTGTCATTGTTGTCATTGTTGTCATTGTCATCGTCATTATCATTGTCATTGTCATTGTCATTTTCATTGTTCTCGTCCTCGTCATTATCATTATTATTATCATTGTCATTGTTCTTGTGATCATCATCATCATTATTATTAATATTATCGTTGCAATTGTCAATGTCAATGTGATTACCATTATTATTATCATTGTTAAAAATAATGGACTTCAAAATCTCGTTTTATAATATTTTATGTAAGGATGAACCCAAATTAAAATTATTCAAAAAAATTAATTATATAAGTTTTGAGTTTATTACAGTTTTACATTAGGAAAAAAAATTTGAGTTTTTACTCCTAGTTAATTATCATGCCATAAGTATAATAGATGAAAATAAATAATTTTTTTTATTCCACTATGTTAGATTGTACATATTTAAAAAAAAAATAAAAATAATTTTCATTGTTTATAAGCATAAATTTAATTTTTTCGCTATTTCGTGCCCTCACACCCTAGTTAAAAATTAATTTTGGCTTTAAGGCTGACACATTTTCTATCAAAATTAATGTATCAAATCATAGTACCATATCATACTATTAGTAAATTGTACCAAAGTTTAGTAATGGTACAATACTGGTCGATATTTAAACCATATTAAAATATTATGGTATGGTATGGTATTAGTATTCAAAATTAATATCCATGATGTACCGCATCGTACAAAAATATGGTGCTACCATGGTATACAATACCATACTATACCAAGTTGTGCCAACACTACAAAAATAGCAAATATGAAATATCCCACAATTAACTTCACATATATGATGCAACGGACGGGCCATATTACATAATTTAAGTGATTTTTAGTCTTTTGTAACTTTAAGGTGTGTTTGACTTGTCGAATTAAAAGTCGAATATGATTATTTAATCACATTCGAATATGATAAAACAGTCTCACCTTTTAGATGGGATAAGAAGTTTTAGTAGGATAAATAATTCGTTTGAATATCCAATCCTAATGAATACCAAATATGAGATAGGATAAAATTATCCTATCACACTCTCTTATGATGCATGTTAACACAACCTTAGAGTTTATTAATCTACCAAGTACTATCCATGGAGCCACCCATCTTTATCACACTATCTCTCTCTCATTGTCTCTCTCTTCTCCATTATCTATGTTCACTATTATATTCTTTGTTTCCTCTCCACTATTTCAACTTTTCATAATTGTCTTTATTTGTTTCTCTTAAATTGTATGTTATTTATTTGAATATAAAAATAACTAACTGATTTTAATTAATTATTTGATTTGAGTCCCAAACTGACACTTAAGATCCAAATTAAGTCATATTAGTGTGTTTATACGGTGAACAACTGTTTTGTTGTAATGCTACCCTCTTAATTATCCATTTCCTCCTTTTTAAGTGTTAAAATGAAAATAATACTTATATAATTTAAATCATAATTTGAACAGTAAACTCATATTTTATTAAAGTGGCAGCTAATTTATTATATAATCACGAGCAAAATGATACAATTTATATTTTAGTAAAGTAGTAGTTCTAATGTTATGTTGATTTTTTTTAATTATTTTTTAAAATCTTGATTATTTGGCAATATACCATACTATATCGTACCATATCAAATTTTTGGTATACCAAATTTGGTATATAAAAAATTTGGTATGGTAGTGGTAATAGATTTTGGCATAACAAATTTTTGGTACGATATATAGTATATACGGCATGGTACAATATTGTACCAAATTCACCCCAATTTGACTTTATCTGGAAGATATCATATTTTTTTTTCAAAAGAAGTCTAAATGACATTTTGAACTTTAGAACTAAATAAATAATACTAATATATTCCGGTGAAAAAAAGATAACAATACCCTTCTATTATTTAATTTTGAAAAAAAATAATTACAAACTTGTCTTTGCACAAAATTAGTTTATAAAATATCCTTACTATAAAATTAATATTGCACTGAAAAAAAGACTACAATCTTGTCTTTTGCACAAAATTAGTTTTAAATATTCTCACTGCAAAGTAAATATTGCACAAAATTAGTCTATACGTATACTCACTGCAAAGTTAATATTGCAGTGAAAAGAAGGATTACAAACTTGTCTTTTGACATAATTAGTCTATAAATATATTCCCGCAAAGTTAATATTGTACTGGGAAAAAAAAAGATTGCAAACTTGTCTCTGCATATAATTATTATATAAATATATTCACTGCAAAATTAATATTGCAATGAAAAAAAAGGGCTGCAAATTTGTCTTTGCACATAATTATTCTATAAATATATTCACTGCAAAATTAATATTCCATTGAAAAGAGGATTGCAAAAATTTTCTTTGCACATAATTTTTCTATAAATATGTTCAATGCAAAGTTAATATTGTAAGGAAAAGAAGGACTACAAACTTATTTTTGCATATAGTTAATTTATAAATATATTCACTACAAGGTTAATATTGTAGTTGAAAAGCCCGTAAATAGAATATAATTGAAAACATAAAAGAAACAAGGGAAGGGTAATTTAGGTAATAGGTAATATACTTTTAACAATTAAATAATATTTAAATTTAGTCAAAAACTTCAATTTAAAATATAAAAGGTAAATAAGACTATTACCCTAATCATCCATTAAAAATAGACCATTCCTTAAAAAATAATAATATTATTCATTGGATTTTTACCCAAATTTCATATAGACATAAATATTACCCTACATGATAGTATTACCCTAAATACTCCACTACAACTGGCAATTCGGGTTTGTGTGTTATCTTTGGATCGTGTTAACATATAAGTATTATGGTAGTATTAATATCAACATGAACGTGAGCCGTTTATCTAATCATGTCATTTATGTCAACTCGAACACTTCCTGTTTAATTTTTATACGATACGACACAACTAATCCGTTTTATAAACAACTCACGTCACAATTAACCTATTAAGATAATAAAGACAATTTAGTCTCGTGTGAAAACAATTAACTTGTATTATAATAATTTTAAATTTTTAACAAGTAATAATAAGTATTACTCAATATCGAAATTCAATATTTAATAATAATAATAATAATAATAATAATAATAATATAGAGTCAAACTAGATAGCATTCCATCACTCAAGTAAAAACATAAAAAATAAAAATACTACTATATTCATCATAAAAAACATAATAACTATCATCTATTACCAATACTAAAAATAAGAATATAATTGTTCAAGCAAGATAGCAAAATAAAACACAAACACATATATATATATAGTTACAAAAATAATTGTATTAATTGTGGATCAATTTCAAGTTAGTGGGTTAACTCGAAACACGAGCCATTTAATTTGCAGGTTAAACATGTTTGACCTAGAGTTGACCTAAACCCCCGATTTCTTGTTGAGTTGGTGTGTCGTGTCAAATATTGTCTGCGGCTCTGGACTCCACATTTTTTTTTCATAAGGTGTCACTACACCCTAATGAATGTAAAACTAATCTCGGCTTGAATATATAAGTATTTGCTCGGGTTCAAACTCACGATGTCCCTTAATCATTCGCCCTAGTAAGTGTTCAGTGGTAAATAAATTATTGGACTATGTATTACTTTTGGAGTATGGATTGCAAACACAAACAAAAGTTAAAAATAGGGTAGTACCTATATGGGCACTCAGTTTGGTCATAAGAAAAGGATTTTAACATCAACTAATAGAATCCACTAATGACAGGGTTGAAACATAATAAAATATGGGGAGCTATGTGATAAAATATGAGTTACAAAGTAAAAGATTTCCCTTTTTTTTTTTGGTTAGTTTGTTTTGAAGCTGGTTCTTTTTCACACTGCCATCACATGCCCGACCAAAAAGTTAGGGGAAAAAAAATTAATCTGAAGTTTGAGGGTCACTGCAGTCTTAGCTCTGATGTTTCAACTTAAGCAATCTTGACTCCAATGTTATTTTTTGTTGCAATGTTAACCATTCATCTAACTCCATATATAAAAATGGACGGAAATCTAATGTAGCGCTTAATATTAAGCTGACGTGCCCGTCAATGTGGTGTTAGTACTTTCCATTGTGGTGCATTAACCTACGTCTTTATACTATCTTTCTCCCTCATCAACATTTTAGAAAAATTAAAAACACCACAATATTAAATTCATATTGTAATCTTTATATATATATATATATATATTTGAAATAAACTTACAAAAATTGCTTCCTTACAATTTTTGCAACAGTCCCGTCAATCCCTTGAACGTATAATCCAACCACAGCTGTCTTGGCGTAGCGCTTCCCGCTATTTTGGCTTACCCGTCGCCTCCTTCCACGCACTTGATCCCAATCTTTCACCACCGTCTACGATCTCCCTTATCGCCTTAGCCACTTCGCCCAATCCGTCTTCAATCACAACCAAAGACACTCCTGCAAGACCCGTGAACGTTTGGAACCCTAATTCTTAAAATTGAAGGACAATAGGATCTCATATAGCATGCAAACACAACCTAGATGTTGTTTCAAAACTCTAAAAAATTGATTCTAGGGTTTGAATATTTTCTCTCTCAAAATGTTCTCTGGAGTCATGTATTTTTGATCCAAATCAATTGTTATATTTATAAGAAAAATACAGAATCAAAATCCTTTTTGAAATAAGTTAAAAATATTAAAAACATAATTTTTGTGATAAAAATTGTGCTCCCAAATATTAATGCCGAACCGATACAAGTTATAAAAATGTGAACTGGTACAAAAACTTGAATTTCAATCTTAGGCCATAATTAACTGCCCGGACCGGTACATTAGCAATAGTGTACCGGTCCACCACTTAAATCATGTACTCCCTTTTTTGCATCCACACGTGGCATGATGAGCTTGGCTATAAGGCTTGCACATTTTTTAAAGGTGGGCACGTGGCTTTTCAAAAAGTTAATAGAATATTTGACTTTTCAAAGTTTTCTTTTATTAAAATTATTTATTTAAAAATCCTTTTTTTTTAATTTATTTTATCGTATTAAATTCTTTTGGCCATTAATTTAACTCAAATTTCAAAAGCAACTTTATGAAACATGTTAAACATGAAAAAAAAAAATTAAATAATTTGTGTCGAGTGGGCTTTTTCGGATTACTACAAAATTCAGTAAAAATACCTAAAAATAGATTTGACTCAAAAGGTTTTTAATTACAAATTTTAAATTCAAACACCACCTATATTTTTTAATCAAACCATCTACTCAACTTACCTTAGATCCTGAATTATGTGCGATACATCTGGTAAGTTGGTGAATTTCCGTTAATTGTTGGATCTTCAAATTTTCAATTTGATTCAAATAATTACAATGAAAAGTGTTATTGGCATCTGAATCAAGTCAACTAAAAATATAAACTTAACAATCTCCCCTTTTGGCTATTCCGATGACAAAACACATACATCTATACAGACGCTTTCGACGCGATGTCTATAACATCTCCTTACAGACTTTATGCCGAATCAGTCCATATGACAACAAGACTCAAAGACATCTCCTTTCGGCTGCAACACTTCATAAGGCAAAAGTGCGGGCTGTATAATCTAACTGTTAATCCTAAAACACCAAAGCTCAACAAATACCTAGTGAAGTATGGATGTAAAGAGATAATCAAATAATCAAAATATTATATATCTCTTCCCCTCAAAATATTCATACTTTACTACTCCCCCTCACATGAGCATTCTCATCCTTTATCTCTCCCCCTTTTTGTTATAGGAATAAACAAAGTAATGAGTATGGAAAGCAGCAAAGCACATAAAACAAGAATTATACAAAGCAATTACTATCAATTAACGTAAATTGCAAATCCTGTTCAAGCAAAGAGATTCTATCTAGCAAAGATATTCAATAATCTCAAAACCTTTTAGCTAAGACCTCAAGAAACCCTTCTCCACCAATTCCCAACTTTTTCATGGATTTGGTTTGGGGTTTCAAGAGCAAAATTACCCCAAAAAATATTTTAGCACAATTACTCGACATGCATTGCTATGGAACATGTATCAAATCCGAAATATATTAATTAAGCTTCAAAACACATGATTTCCATTAATATGATACATGTACTATATAAAAATTCATTAATAATTCAACATATATACGCCAAGCAACACAGAACACAAGTATATATCCCATTGTGCTATAAATATAGATCATACAAAGCGCTATTGAATAATTATGAGTTTTGAAACACTTGCGCATCCATATACAGGAGAATTTAGAAAGCCTCTAAGTCATTATTTTTCAACTAATTTATTTTCTCCCTTATAAGCAATCATTTTTTTCTCTAAAAAATATGCAATTTCGCATTCAAACTTGTGATGTTTTTATGCAAGCATCTTCTCTTTTTCTTTTCGATGGAGACTTTCACCCTAGTGGAGGCTAGCTTTTTCCTTTTTGGTAGCTTTCAGTTCTCCTTCTGCTATGGTATTCCTTTTCCATCCCCCCTACATTGTTTCCTCGCATGCTTGTCTTTTAATTATTTGCTCAAAACTACATCACCAAAATCTCACTGCATTACTCACAATGGTTTTCTTAGACTCCTTCTCACTAAATAAATAGTATATGGGAGCTTCTGAAGTTTCAAATTAAAAGCAAGAGCCCAAACACATGTGATTATTCAACATGCATCAATGTAGATCGTGCAGTGTAGTGTGTGGGATATACACAAAAACTATTATGTGATTGAAATAACATACTATCGATTATCGAATTGTCAAGGCAATATGCACACATATCTCTAAATTAAGCATTTAATTATAAAAATCTAAAGATATCTGAAATAGAAAGTAGTTACAATCACATGCATGCAAGTAAATAATTTTTCAAGGAATTCAGGCAATATTGCAATCGAAAATTCAAAAACAAAATTCATTTTGCTTCGGTACCTATGCGAGGAGCTATAATGACCGAAGCAACAAAATCACCTAGCATAGCCATCCATCCAACCAATTCTATGCTAGGCGGACTCCATATCACCTAAGTAGGTGCAATGATCCCTTTCAGGACCCAAATCATTCTCATGGAGAGAAACGTATTCATGTAGTTGTGAGTATATTATTTATCTAAAATCAGCTCCTGAAAAAAGAATTTTGTTCGCAAAGAACGATGACTGCTTAAAGGTTGAAGGATATATTGATGCAGATTGGTCTAGAAATGTAGGCTATAAATGATTTATATTAGTATGTTTTATGCTTGTTAGTGGGAATCTTATCATGTGACAAAGAAAGAAATATAATGTCATTTCTTATTCGAGTGTTGAAGCAGAATATTGGGGAATGTCAGTGGGTATTCAAGAATTATTGTGTGTAATACTCCCTACTTTAAATTATTTTAAAATGGATTATATTAACTTATTTATACTCATGTGAGTGATCGTTTGATGATTCGGGTGGTTCGAATCAATTTTGGTTGGTAAATAAGGAATTTTGGTTCTTCGCGATTTGTTAATATTAGCTATCTTTGAGCTATCGTAATTTCTTCGTTATTTATCAGAATAAGATTCTGTTACCATGGGTGTCTATTATTTGTATCATTCTACAACTTTCGTGTTTTGGTCGAAGTCCAATTCACACTTCTCGTGGGTCAAAATAGGCCGCAAAGTAGGCGTATTGCAAAATTTTGGTCATTCGGTAGCGCTTTGGCAGAGCGTTGTCTTCTGTGAAATTATGGGACAAATATATTCCTAATTTTGGAAAACTTTCTCTTAGAAAGTTATAGAGCTTTGAAATACCTTTCTGTGGATATAAAGAACGCCTCAATCGAAGTTCCGAGCGAAACGTTATGGCCGAAACAAAAACAGTGGTACAGAGCCCAAAATTTAAAGCACGGACCGGTATGGCGTTTTTGGCATACCGGTCCGGCGCCAAAAATTTGGGAAATTGACCCCCGCGGACCGGTATTGGGTATTTTGCATACCGGTCCGCCAGTTAACTATCCCACCGACTTAAGCACGTTTTTAAGCCATTTTTACACCTTTTTCACCCCAACTTCGACCCAAAACTCTTCCATACTCCTCTAGAGAGTTCTAGAGGGCTCTAGAGAGAGAAAGAGAAATATTTCTACGCATTCCATATCCCCGATCAAAGAATCAAAGCTTCAAATCAATCAAACATCATTCTTCTTCATTATTCATTATCTTCTACCTTGGTTTTCTTCTAGGAAAGCTCAAGCATGAGCTTTGGCTACGCGAGTTGGGGTCTATGCATCATTGATTAGGGGTTTTTGTTATTCTAAGGGCGTGGTGACGCGAGAGCTCGAGGATTTCACCGAACGGGGCTTCAGTTTACATCATTCTTCCTTCTTTTGGTCTATACACTTGAGGTAGGGGTTATATATTTTTCAAACTTGATGATATGATTTTATTTATCTAAAGAGGAGTGATTTTATACATATATGTTCGATATGAAGCACATACCTCTTGTTATTGATTATACAAGAATGATTTCATACATGTATGTTATTATGTTGATCATATCATTGAATATACATAAGTTTTGCATAATTGTGTTATGATTTTACAATATTAAGCAATATATGCCATCTAAACTCCATAATTACATGTTATTGATTCATACGGATGTTCTTTGGATGTATATATATTGGTTTAACAAGAAAATGATTAGTAAAGGATTTTGTATACACCAAAGAACATGGACATGAATTGGTTAGAGTTTATATGGCATATGTGGTTTCTATTGTATCTATGATGCATTAGTTGAGACAAGATATGCCACTTGAACTTGATATCTATGTAATATAGATTTGTATGTGATGTTCCTTGGACATATACGCTTGATTAAATCTAAGCGGATTTGTAAATGGATTATGTATGCACTAAGGAACATGGATACATGATGAATGAAGTTTAAGTAGCATAGGTTGTTTTTAGTTTACATTTGGAACATGAATTGCACGCTATGCATGATTATTGTGTCAACCCGGCATCTCGAGAGTATCTTGGCAAGTCCGGAGCATCCTTATTGTATATGATGTGATAATTATCTCTTGGGGGTATTATATCTCTTCTCCTTGAAATAGATGGCTATCTATGCTCATGTGGCATTCTTGAACAAGTGATTATCTATCTTTGGGAGTTCTTCATTCGTATGTGGATATTCTCGGCTATGTTATATGGTGGGGTGTTGCCCACAATTATCTATATCTGTTTGGCCTTCCGTCAGGTGATAAGGAATGATGTGATTAGTGCTTGCAGGGATGGGAAAAATAGGCCGGGCCTGGTGCCCTTGGGTTGAAAAGCCCTAAACCTCCGGGGGATCCTTTAGTCGTCGGCTGTCTAGAGCCCGCGGTGAATAGTCCGAAAATCTACACAACGGCAAGGCACTAGTGAGTCATCGGCTGTCTAGAGCCCACGGTGAATAGTCCGGAGATCTAGACAATTGTTGAGAAAATTGGTATGAAAATAATCAGTTGATGTGATATTGCGGACTGTGGTCCAATTGTTAATTATCTGTTGGTATTCACCTGAGACGGAGAGGCCATATTCTGGTTATATGTGATTCCATGTTATGATCTCGATGGGGGCGGCCGAGCCCGTGTTATGATCTTGATATTCATTCTCTTGGGGGCGGTCAGGCCCACTGGTATTGATCTTATTATGACCATGATTCTGTTCAGCTTCGGCAGTTCTCTTGGTGAGATGATGAGACGGTGTCATTATTATCGTTATCCTCTTGGAAAGGTGGCCCACATTCTGTTATGGTGATTCGACATAACGGTTGACACAAAGGGAGGTAACCTGCATATGCATGAGCATGCATTGTTTTTGTGAAATCATGATATTTACTTGGATTGATGGTAGAGTAGATTATCATCAAATTGCATTGTTTTATAGAATTGTGGTTGAAGTATAACCTATTACCAAATTAATGATTAGGATATTCAAACACATTATCCCCTATATCCCCCCTACTGAGCTGTGAGCTCACCCTGTTTTCTAACTAATACAGGTACACAGGAGACATGTGATGTTAACAAGATGGCGGGTTCGGGATCGAAATAGAAGGCTCTGATACAGACTCATTTTTGTTGTGTAAGCTCGGGAAGCCACGGCTAGCCCGAAGTCTTGTATATCATCTTAACTTTACATAGTTGGTTTGTATAATGGTTACAAGCTTGTGTATGAACCTTACTATTATTTTGACACCTTATACTTGGTTGGCATGTGATAGAAATATTAGACGTATGTAAAAAGCAATCATCATGCATGTATATTGGTGTTTGATCTGACATGTATTATATTTGTTGTTTGAATTATTTATATTTACATACCCATTTTAGTCAATCTAAGATATTTTAGTGACACTCCAGGTCTTAATTAGGGGTGTTGTCATGTAGATTAAGGCGGGGGTGTTACATTGTGGCTGAAGTTGCTATTGACCAGTCTAGGTTGCTTGCCAAGAGAACGTACAATGTTATACAGTAATAATAAGGCAGTGTGCGATATTGCTCACAATTTGGTTCAACATGATAGAACAAAAAAAGTGAGAAAGGATATATTTTTTATTAAAGGAAAATTGGAGGAAAACATAGTCTTGGTGTCTCATATATAGGGTTGGGGAAAAAATCGAGAACCAGAGAACTGGTCTGAACCGAACTGATAAAACCTGGCTCGGTTCTGTTATCGGTTCTTAGTATAAATTCTTTACAAGAACCGTTATTGGATTTCCTTT
Source organism: Lonicera japonica (assembly GCA_021464415.1). Lineage (NCBI taxonomy): Eukaryota > Viridiplantae > Streptophyta > Magnoliopsida > Dipsacales > Caprifoliaceae > Lonicera > Lonicera japonica. The sequence goes on from CM038467.1 coordinate 36,654,320, forward strand.
CTAAGCTAGATTGCAATGTTTAGGAACCGAACCGTTAGAACTGTTATTTCTTTCCAATAACCGTTATTTCTTTCTAATAACTGTTAATATTTTGGTTTTTCTCTTATTAATGGTTAACCAATAAACCAAAATAACCGACTAACCATTATTTCTTTCCAATAACTGTTAATATTTTTTATTTTTTTATGTTAACGGTTAATCAATAAACCGGAGGAACCGAACCGTTAGAACCGGTTCGGTTTTTAAACTGGTTCTTCACTTTTTCATAATTAGAATCGAACCGTTATAATATAACTGATTTGGTTAACTATTCTTGAAAATTTGCTAGAAAACCAAACTGGTCCTAGCTCTACTCATATCGTTCAAAAAATCAACTAATTGATATACTCACAAAGGTTGTTTCTATAAGAGTATTTTTCAAGTTGATTAACAAGTTGTGCATGTTCCATATCGGGGCACCAAATTGAAGGACATGTTTACAATATATTAGTTATTTCCTTATTGCATAAGTTCCATTCTTTTTAATCTCCCATCATGGATATAAACCTATATAAAGAGGGTCTCTCTTTATCAATTTATATCAGCATAAATACAAATCATTCTCTCTTGTTGTCGATTAAAAACTCCCTGCCACTCTGCTAGATAGGTTATTATATATCCTGAGTTGAGCTCCGTACGTTCAATGGATGCTACTGTTGTGAGAGCCAACAAAGGCTCTTCTCTTAGACCATACGACCACAATGTCTACGTTAGTTCGAGTTATCCTGATGATGAAGCTCTTACCAGGAGCATCTCTGAAGCTTTGGTAAACGCCGGATCTCGAGTATATAGAAACAAGGATGATCAAGGACATACTCAGCAAAAATCAAATAATGCAATCCAACAGTCCAAGATTGTGTTAGTTCTCTTCACCAAAAATTACGTGTCTTCTACAGAGTGTCTTGATGAACTTGTGATGATCTTACAATACAAGAAGAGATTTGGAAATTATTTTTTCCATCTATTGTTCGATGTCGATCTATCTGAAGTAGTACATCAAAAATTTGCCTGGGAGCAAAACGACCGGAAAAGCAAAACACAAGGACGGAAGAAAGCACTTATAGAAGCTTCAGAATATGTTGGGTTTGAACGAAAACAAGCTGATGATATGTAAGTTCTTTCAAAACTCATCTTTTTAAATACAACTATAAAATTATTTATTTTACCCCTATTTTTAAATAATTTATTTAAACTCACCCCTCAGATCTTAACAATTTCCATAAACTAACCCCGATTATTTCTCAATTGCCAAACATAAAATTATTTTTTTCTCTCTCCTCTCTTCCGCCGATCTCTCTCTACCACCGAGCACCAACCATCTCCACCGGGAACACTACATCAGCATTCGACTTTCCCTCCATTAATGGGGTGTATAGAATCAGAATCCTTTTTCAATTCTTTCCCCCCCCCCCTCTCTCTCTCTCTACACATATTTAAACACACACATGCACAGATTCAGTCACTCTACAACAAAAGAATAAAGAAAAAAAAAATTAAGATAAAGAAAGCCAAAATCAAAGGCCACCTGTTGTGTTCCTCATAAACTACTACTATCGATGATCAATTCATTGAAAACCCGTCAATTATCTTCTTCTTTTTTCTTCTGACATTCTACAAATGGGTCCGTACTCTTATGTTTTATATGCATAATACAAGAGAAAGGATTCACTCCAAATCTATACAGTTCTTTCATCCCTAATCAAAAATAGAAATTTTTTGGGGGATTTTCTAGTTTCGATTCTAGCCACTAACGGAGCGGGAGTGGAGTGCGGCGATGGTCGGCAGTCAGAGAGCGAAATCGATGGGGAAGATATTAGAAGAGTTGGCCGATGGGAAGAATGCGACGGGGAGAAAACTAGAGAGAGAATGTAATAGGAGAGACAAAGTAAGGGCCTGTTTGGTTATGGAGTTGATTTTCTCGTGGAATAATTTAGGAGAGCCACTGTCTCTCACGCGCCCATCTTCCGCAAGGAAAATGTTTTAATCGCATCCATGGTAATAAACTAATAACCAAGATCCCTAACTTCTCTCCTCCTCACAACTCAATGCATTTTCGGTGACAAATAAAAAATCTCAACATCACTGTTATTATTATTTATCTAATATAATTATGGCTGACATTAATTAAATATATTAAAACACTCTCTTAATATTTTAATATTAGCCCGGTGTAATCATATTGAATATTTGCATATTATCTCCCTGACGAACCGCTGCATTTTATTTTTGTTTATAATAATAGCTTGGTCTTATTACACTAAAATAATGAGACTTGACTCTTCTCCATTACTCCTTTCGTCCAATTTTTTCAAATGGGGTTGAGTTTGAGGATTAAACGGATGGAATTTTTAATGAAACTTGGTAGAGATGATCTCTATAATGAGTAGATCATCTCAGCAAGATTTCATCCAAAAATTCAAACTGGAAGTAGGTATATTAAAATTTTGATACATCAATTTATTTTCGACCATTAAAAGTTTAGATGATCATCTCACCCACTTTTAAATTAAATTTTTTGTTAATTTTTTTTTTTTAAATGATCTACTTATCATGGAGATCATCTTCACCAATTTTCATGAAAAAATGTATTCATTTATCTATCGAACTAGACCCTATTAAATGAAATTGGACTGAAAGATAATAGAGATGATCGAGTCAAGTTCGAAATAATATATACATACTTGACCTTATTAAACAAAGTAAATGAGATAAAATATTATATAGTAAACTTAATATATGTAATTAGCGCCATCCATAGTTATTATTTTTCTTTATCATCAACGTCATCAATTAATAACTAGTTTGAATAGGCCTAGGATTTGAGTAAGTGTATATCTTTTCAATCTTTTCAACTGTTCAACTCCAAGTTTGAATCAAAATAGCATTTCCCTTATGTCTCAATTGAAAATTTCGGTTTGACCTGCACTAAGTCTTAAGGTTATATTATATGCCCTAAAATAAATTGCTGAAAATAAAACATTTTATTAGCATAAAGTTTGATAAGTTAATTAAGCCATGTACTCTCTAAAAAATTATTGTGGGTCATTTGCGGCTGAAAGCTAGTTAGAATCATTGCATGAAACTAACCAGAGCTATGATTGTTTGTGTGACTTTGACCTGACGAAAAAGTTAGGAATTTAATGAGAGAGATTGTAACAATTCAAAATATTACATATCAATAGTGTAATGGGACGATCATTGGTATCTTAGTATATATCATTGATACATGATGCGTTTTTTGACTTGTATATATTTAATTTGTAGAAAAAATAAGTAAAATTTAGGGCCTAGTCTCTCTTTATGGAACCTTTTAACTTGTTGTCCATAACTTTTATTTTAATAACCCGCAATCCTTGATTTTTAGATTGTAGTCCTTATGACTATATGGTCCGATTATTCAAATATGGTAATCGGTTACTAAACTTAGTTAATCATTTTTTTTCTTGTTACGGTAAATAAGATATAAATAAAACAATAAAAATAAAACTAGTATACAGGGTAAAATAGTAAGAAAATATCAACTCAATTCAGTAAGAATATCTAACATCAAGAATCATATAATCTATTTAATAATATACTCAAGACAAAATGGAACCTCAAGGTAAACAAGCAAAACAAATTAGATAGGGCATGAAGTGTTCATTTTTCCCTCTTTTTCTGGAAGCCATTAGAGAGCACTAATGAGTACAAAGCATAAACACGACTATTTAAAGAAAATATTTATTAATTTTTTTGGGAAATGGTTTAGCCAAGCAAAAAACTATTTAAAGAAAATTTTTATATATACACACACATATATATATATATGCATGAAATGAAGGCATGCAAATAAAATTATTCACGTGTAATATGCAGACACAAATTCGTAAATGAATACTAACACGTAAGAATTGAGGTTCAAAACATATGGCACTACTGCTCACCATGGTCTAGAGTACCATATCTACACTTCTGCAAGAACATGTATACCGCTTGAATTCACATAAAATATTAACAAAAATAGTTGCAACAATTCTTGCTTGGGTCCCACATAAAAAATAACAAATCTATAGTATATGAATTTTAATCATTTAGATAGTAATTAAGGGCTCATAAGGATAACAAAAAGCACAACTTACCCACAAACAGTCCTATTAAAATTCAAGATTAAGAAAATTCAAACAACGTATAATATGTTTATAGAGATATTAAAAGTTTCTTTCTTTCTCTTTTTTTTTCTCGTTTTCTTTCTTTGATTTTTTTTTATTTCCTAACCTTTTGATAGAAAGGTTGAGACTTTAATTATAGTTTGGACCCATAAAAAAGAAGAAGATAATTAAATGAATTTATAAATAAGTGGTAAGTAAGCACCAAATGTCAACTATCCAAAATTAAAACAAATTCAAAATATAACCTTCATTATTCTATTATTTCCTTATTTTCTAAATAAATAATTTTTCGTTGGAAATACCAGATTTTTTACAAACTCGTATTTTTCTGGTTACCCAACTACTATAACATGTATTTCTCAACATTTTTTCTTGTTAACCAACTAACGTGACCTATATTTTGGAGGTTACTCGACTACGGTAACATATATTTGTTAAGATACTCAACTACAATATCTAGAAATGTGAGTTTATGCTGGAGGCAGTTTTATAAATTGAAAATTAACAAGGATCGCAAATCTTTAAATATATATATACAAACTGCAAGACAAAAATTTTAAAGACAGAAATCGGCCACTGAAAAACAAAAAATAATAATTAAGATAGATTTTAAGCGGCTTATAGGTTACATGTATAATAATATAAATACATATTTATATTTAATATTCTTAGCAACATGGGTCTCAGTCTTTTTTAGACAATCTTACCCTGCACGCACTCGTATGTATTTTATTTAAACAATGTTTAGGTTTCTGAGCGGGGTTAAATTCTATAACAAGCATATGTTTTTTATAAAAAAGTTAAGCTGCTAAAAATTGAAAGGGGTAACTTTCTATATTAGTGTCAATATTTTTAATATATCTGCGAGATAATTACTATATACTGTCTATCTTAAATTAAACGTTTTACTTTTTATTTTTTTATGTCTCAAATTTAAAATTTTATTTTTCTTGTTAAAACACAGTTAATTTTCCATATCTTGCAGCAAAAGTCAAGGTGTATTGGGTACTGGGTAAAATATTTGATACGGTTATTATGTATTGGGTAAAATATGGGGCCCACATAAAATTTGTCTTTTATCACAATAATATAATATTACCAAGGAGTATAAATTGCACTTCTGTAATATTTAACATTAATTGCACTTGCATGCTACATTTACCACTTAAAACAATTGTATTTTCCCTGATAAGAATCGTAATTTTGTCGATTGATCCCATAAAAGAAATACATAGGGTGTGTATATATATAGGGAGGAGTTCTCATAATAATTTAATCTATTTCAACAGGTAAATAAGTGAATTCTTTTTATGAAACTTGACGGAAATGATCGTTAATCATTTCCAGTACGTTTCATAAAAAAATTCAATCGAGAGTGGATCAACTAAAAATTTAATATTTATGCGCATTTTTTATAGTATTCTTCACTTCCCGATAAAGTTTTCAAGTATATCATATTTACTAAATTTTATAAAAAAATCAATCCAAAAATAAATGGTTGATAAATTAATATAAGAATCCTTTCCTATGTGTATATGTATATATTTATGAAGGCAAAGTGGTGGACTAATGACAACCCATAATTAAAAAATTACAATGGTAATCAAAATAAATGTTACTAATCCGCACATGTTTATGCCCACTTCCTAATAATGCCGGAGACCCCTTCTTTGGAAATCCGCACATCTTATACTAGTTTGTTCTGCATGCTAAATATGACTCCCTCAAAAAGGTTAATAAAATTTGATGAGGGATGGAGTGGTTGTAAGGGCGGATCTAGAATTTAAAAATAGGTTGAGGTAATATCAAAGAAAAACTTATAAGAATTTATTTTTTAAAAAGCACACTGATAGTAAATTATTATTTTTTGTAAGTTTATTAAGAGCACATCATATTTTGTAAGTTTATTAAGTTTACAAATAATAAATAGATTTTATAACTAGAAAGATCAAAAAAGCTAACTGATAAAAATAATTTAAAAATAAAAACTACGCCCTATGCTAAAGAGTTCATCAAAAATAAATATAATTATTTAATTAGTTTTTGCAGTAGTATATATATAAAAAAAAAAATTGGGCTGGATTGTGAGGGCTCGGCTTTATAGCGTGAGCTGGACTACCTTCAAAAAATTTAAAATTTTTTTAGGGGGTGCGTTATAGCCCCCCCAAAAAAAATCTGCCCATGATTGGTTGTGATTTAAACTTATTAAGTAGTTAAAATTCAAATCTTATTTTGAACAAATATTTTCTAAAAATAAAAAATTGCAAAAGTAAAAGAAATATAGCTATTACCCCTTTTAATTTTGAGAAAACAAGTACTGCGAGTGTTAACTTGCCTCTTCTATGTCAGGGGCGGAATTAGGTCCCAGCTCATTAGGCTCAATCCTAGTGCAAAAAAAGAAATTATTCACTAGCCATATAAAAAAAGCTACACATATATATATAACCCAATGTTTAGCTCCCCCTCCTAAACTCAGGTCACTTTAAATAACTTCTTATAATTTAAAAAAAGAAAAAATTGAAGAAGAAAAATCTTTCTACCATTGGATTCACTGACCCACGTACAGTACAACTGACAGCCCCGCATGCCACATTCAAAAATCATAGGTACAAGTCGTGTTGGTATAATTAGGCATTACCATAAATGCATCTCCTTTAGCCTCCTACGATCCATATATTTCCTATAATTAGGCGTGTCAATGGTTACGTTCAAGTTGTGATGGTATACTATATTAGTATTCTCTCATATTTTGTGTGTTTTAAGTTGGAGTCTAAACATAAAATTTTATTATTGAGTAAAATTATTATATTCAAATTCGATTCGTTATCTTAACGAATGAATTGGCACAACTTGTTATGTGTTGAAACGATTTGTGTCAAGATAAATGCGAGTCATCACGTTAATTTATCAATGTACCGGATTAAACTCACGTTAATTTATCAATGTACCGGATTAAACCCGCTAACACAAACACATATATATATACTATACTATATATAAAAGTACAAATAACTTAATTATTTTTTCTTTTTTTGTGAAGACAAATATGCCCTTTAATTTTAAATAAAAGATTTTAAGATTGACATTATTAAAATAATATAACTCCACATATTTTTATTTTAGTATTTCAAATAAATTCAAACTCTATTTTATTTGGGTAAAATAATTAAACAAAGCTTTTAAGCTAGATTTACATTAATTAAAATAATATAAGTGTTTAACTCTGTGTATTTTTATATTAGTATCAAATTCTAAATAAATTCAAACTCTACTTTATTGGCTAAAATAATTAAAAAATTTAGAGTTATATAACTTCATAACAAATTTCTCATGAAGGATGCTATTTAATAGATCATATAAAAATTACAAAACTTTTAGCGTAAATTAGAACTTCGTTCTAAAGCTCACCATAAATGTATATATATTAGATTATATTTTGCTTGATTGCTTTTAACATTACAATAAATCAAATTTATATTAATCTACCAATTCTAAAAACATGATAAAAATCTATTACTCTTATATATCTGATTAAGCATTTGCTTGGCCACCTATGCACTAAAAAATTCAAGGCGACAATGTTTTATGATTTTTTTTATGATTATTATTTGAATTTTACTCTTGATACTATGTTTTGTTTATATATAACTATTTTTATTTTATACTAATTATTCAATTCATTAATGGACTTATTGACATTATTCAAGCACAAAAACCACGTGCAATGCACGTGCACAAAATCTAGTATATATATATGTATTAAACAAACTAAACAAACACATATATAATTTATATGCCCAAGACACTCATGGATCAACAAACGTTTGTATATATAATATGTTATAAATTCTAGACCAACTATATTAACAAGCCTATATATGCATGCAGAGTTAGGTTATAAAGAGGGATTGCTCACTTTAGCAAAAAGAAGAAATTCCCATTTGGAGGGGTAAATTGATGATGTTTTTTTGAAATTTTATAGAGATGATCTATTATGAATAAATCATCTCCACCAAATTTCATTAAAAAATTCAACCTAGAAGTAAGTAAGATGATCATCAAAAATTTCAATGGTCGAAAATACACACACACACACACATATATATATATATATATCAATTTTTCAATACACCAACTTCTAGGTTGAGATCTTTTATGAAATTTAGTGTAAATGATCTACTTACTATATAGATTTACAAAATTTCAAAAACAAAATAAATAAAAAAAAATTAATATATTTACTCATGCAAACATGCATCCATTCTTTTAACTAAAGTGAGTTAATTCCCCTTTATAGCCTAACTCTTTGCATGCATATATATATATACTAGACTACCTACACATGTAATGCATGTGCTACTTAGATATATATAATTCAAATCAAAATATAAAACAAAGATGTTAAGTAGTCTAGTTGTTAAGTAGTAGATTACTTTGTCAAAAGTCCAAGGTTCAAACCTTCTTGTAAGTATAATTTTTAATGAAAAAGAGACTATAAGGGTAAAAAAGGAACTACAAAAGCTTGACACAGCTTCAGGCAGTTGAATATATAATATGGGGAGGGTTCCACTTACACCTAATGTAGAACAAAAAAACTTTTACATCTGCCAATATTTTTTTCTCAACTTCTTAATTTATTAATCTAGCCATTGAATTAGATAATTATTATATCTCAAATATGCATGCAAAAAATTACTATAAATAGATGACATATTAGATTCATTGTTATCTTGTACAATCACAACTATAAACAAATCATACTATGTAATCCCAATATAATGAGGCACATCAGCCATGTAAAGAGACATATAATCATTATCGAAGAAATACAAAACTCTAGGCTAGGCTGCAGCGTGGACGTAAGCACATTGACGAACCACCTTATATCGTAGTGTTGTGTGATTGCTGTTCTTATTTCTTATCATTTTCCCAAATTTGTTCCCATTATATATCCACATCATCATGTAGAAATTACACAACCTCTAGTCGGCATCGTTTATGGGAGCAATGTCTGTGAAAAATGAAAAAGACGGCTAACACATGAGTGCAATGATCCTGCACATGGAGGACGAAGCCTTAATGTGCCAAATGTTCCCCTAACTTTAGGTGAAGATGTCACGGAATGGTTTGAAACTCTACCACCCAAATTGAGTAGCACTTTTGATGACTTCGCCGACCTATTTGTCACTTGTTATGTAACGAACTTCAAGAAGAAGGTGGAATTTGGTGAACTCCTGGCCTTAAAAATGGAGCCAATGGAATCTATTAGCCCAAACCATTCAAGGTACTAGCAGATTTATAGCCAAGTTGAAGATTGCTTAGTAAAGACAGAAGTGGCGACCTTCAAATTTGGACTCCAACCAAATTGTCCACTATTCAGCTCACTGTCAAAGTCAAAGCCAAAATGCAAGATGAGTTACTATAAAAGGTGGACAAATATACGCCTAATTGGAGGAAGAACTAGTTATAGTTGGGAATATTAGGAATGTGAGCAAGAGTATCTTAAAAGCTTAAGAAGCAATTCTGAAAACAAGAAGACTAAGAAGATAACAAAGAAGGATCATAAACCCCTTAAAACCAAGTGCTTTAAAGGGGTCAATATTGTATTTCTCAAACCAGTCTACAACATTCTCCTACAAATCAAAGATAAACCATATTTTAAGTGGCCAACTATGTTAGTAGGAGATCCATCTAAAAGGAATCAGAAGTTAAAGTACACGTCACAGGGACCACGGACATTTGACTAAGGATTTTCGGTTGGTTAAAGCCCAAGGGGAAGAACTGGTTCGAGCGAGGCATTTAGCCTATTTTATGGATGTTAAGAAGACAACAGCTGAATAGCCAGCAAGCGAGTGGCAAAGAAAAATAGATCAAAAGGTCATCAATTGCAACCCAAGCAGTGGCTGACCACGAAAGATGCAAAACTAATAGGCTAAAGCAACAAGTACGGCTTGCCAAAGCAGTACAAAAAGCAATTAAAATAAACTCATTATAATAACCAATTAAAAGGAATGATGGAGGAAAGTTGTGTTTCGGTTACGAAGATTTTCATGGGGTTGATTATCCTTGTAGTGATGCTCTTTTGGTAACCCTTATGATCGCTAACTATAAGGTCAAGCGAATTCTCTTCGATCACGGGAGATCGGTAAAGGTAATGTTATATAAATTTTTTAGTGACTTGGATTTAAAGGAAACTCAACTCAGGAAACTTCACCTATGATTGTTTTAATAGAGATCAAGAAACGCCACTCGGTAATATATATTTGATTGTGTCGGTAGAAAACGAGAATCGGCTAGTAGAATTCCTTGTTGCCCGAATGGTCTTCCCTTACAATGTAATATAAGGAAGAGAATGGTTGCATAATATGAAGGCTATTTCCTTAACTTACAACTAGAAGCTAAGATTCCCCATAAATAATAGAGTGGGAATGATCAGAGAGGATGCCAAGTGGCAGCAATAAAATGTTTCCCGACCGCTATAAAAAATAAACCCATGAAAGCTAGCAGTCTTGAACTTTAGAAAAATTTCTCTTAATAGGCAATTGACTTGACGTCGAAGAAAAAAATGAAATCCTTTAATTCCACAATAAGAACCAAGATGTATTTGCATGAAACCCATATGACATGCTAAGGATTCACCCAAAAATGATGAGTATGTCTTGCACACAAAACCCCTAAGACAAGCTGGTGCAGTAAAAGCTATGGGGACCACCCCATGAGAATAAGGAAATTGTGACAAATGAAGTCGAGAAGCTGCTTGAAGCGAGGCCAATTAGAAAGGTGAAGTTCCCCAAATGGTTGTCCGACACATTGGTCGTAAAAAAAAGAACAGAAAATGGAGAGTATGTGTCGATTTTATCGGTCTAAACAAGTCATATTCAAAAGATCGCTTCCTCTTACAAATGATAGAGCAAATGATTGATTCCACTGTAGGCCACGAGAAATCCTATTACTCAAGGCCGATCAAGAAAAAAACGTCCTTCATCACTCTAAAAGCCACCTACTACTGGTTGGTTATTAAGATGATTAATGAATTAATTGGAAAAATGAAGGTTGTCTACATAGATGATATGTTAGTTAAGAGCTAAAAGACCCCCAACAACTTCCAACACCTTAATCATAATTTTGAAAGATCCCATAAATATAGATTGAAGCTGAATGCATCTAAATGTCTCTTCGAAGTTTAGTATAGAAAATTTATGGGGTATCTGATTACAAGAAGGGGAATTGAGGCTAAACCAGATCAAATAGTGCAAAATTTAAGGAGACCATGAACTCAATGAAGTCCAAAAATTGACTATAATGTTTTCTACACTAAAGAAATTCATCTCAAAATCATTTGACAAGTGCTGACCATTCTTCAAAGTAATAAAAAAAGGCAACGTTCGGCATAGGATAAGCGATGTGATAAGGCACTAGAGCAAGTGAAAAAAAATACTTGGTAGAGCTGCCCATTTTGATAACTCTGAATGAAGGCGAAGAGCTTGACCTATACTTACCAGTCAATAATCACTTGACAATTGCCACTCTTGTAAGGAAAAAGGATTTTGTACATCAGTCTATCTACTTCTTAAGCAATACATTACTTAATTCCAAAACGAGGCATTTACCATTGGAAAAATTATTATTGGCATTGGTTACAGCCTTAAAAAGCTCATATTGTGTTACCCAATCCATATGTCACCACACCTGATATCCCCTGAAAGCAACACTTAAGAAGACTAACCTATCAAATAAAGTCGCCAAATGGTCATTAAAATTGGAGCAATATGATATTAGTTACCTATCAAGTACCGCGAGAAAAGGCTAAGTCTTTACAGATTTCATGATTGAATTCAGCTACATGTTTGGCCTTTGTTATAGGCTATAAATATATTAGGATGTTGGACTTTTGAGGTTGGAATTTTGTATATATGTGTGTGTATTCATTATTCAAGTAATGCAAGAAACAATTTATCTCTTTCTAAGAGTTACATGGTATCAGAGTGAACTAGAGTTAGGGTTTTCTGAATTAAAAAGGTTGGTTCTAGTCTGCCATAAAAGTAAACTAGGGTTCTGCCTTTGTGTTCACCAATAAATACTCCACCTGTCCCATTCAATAGTGCTCTGGTTAGTAAAAATAATGAGTCTGAACTGGGCGATCACAATATCGGGTAGGTGATCACAATATCAACCAGTAACAAGTTTGATGCTCGTGCACATGATTTAGGAGGAAGTGTGACTCGAGGACAAGGCTTCGGAGGGGTCGTATGTCATTACTATCATATTCCAAAACACTTGAAGCGGGATTGTAGGAAGATTCATTATAGGACTCAGAGAGCTCACTCAGCCCATATTGCATCTACCAATGAGATTGCTGAAAAATTACTTCTTATCCTTGCAGATGAGTATGCCAAGTTCTCTAAATACCAAGAATCTCTAAAGTCTTCATCCACTCTAATCACCTTTGTCACTGCAAATGCTGATTCAGGTAAACCAAATACATGCCTTGTTTTCTCATCATCCAAATGGATCATTGATTTCGGTGACACAGATCATATGACAGGTAATTCTAGCCTCTTTTCTACCTTTTAGTCACATATATCCCCTTTTGGTGTTACTTTAGCAGATGGAACATCATCTTCCGTTCTAGGGTTTGGAATAATAACACCAACCCCTTTGCTTCCCTTATCATATGTCCTACACTTACCTCAATTGTCCTTTAATTTGATTTCTGTAAGCCAGCTTACTCGTACGCTTAATTGTTGCATATCATTCTTCCCTACTTATTGCATATTTCAAGATCTTATGACGAACAAGATTATTGGTAAAGGACATTAATTGGGAGGCCTCTACATCCTTGACATACATATACATAAATCCGTTGCATTTTCAGGTGTCACATCCGCTTTCAAGGCTTATTATAGATTAGGCCACCCTTCTCTTCCTCTTCTTAAGGAGTTGTGTTCGCAGTTTAGCAAGGTATCCTCAATAGATTGTGAGTCATGTCAGTTTGCCAAATATCACCGTAGTATTCTTAGTCCAAGAGTCAATAAAAGAGCAAGTGCCCCCGTTTGAATTAGTTCATTATGATGTTTGGGGTCCATGTCATATTATGTTTAAAACTGGGTTTAAGTATTTTTTTACGTTTGTTGATGATTATTCTCATACAACTTGGTTATATTTAATGAAAAGTCATTATGAATTATTTTTTCATTTTTGTTCGTTTTGTGTTGAGATTAAAACTTAGTTTGCTACTCCTTTCCATATATTGCACAGTGATAATGATAAAGAATATTTATCTTTATCTTTTAAGACTTGCATGATTCAAAACGGTGTCCTTCATCAAACTTCTTATGTTGATACTCCGTCTTAAAATAGAGTGTCATAACGGAAAAATAGACATCTTCTTGAAACTTCAAGAGCCCTATTATTTCAAATGAATATTTCAAAACCATTTTGGGCTGATACGATTTCCACAGCATGCTTTCTCATTAATCGAATGCCTTCTTCTATTCTTCATAGTAAGACTCCTTATAGTGTTCTTTTTCCAAAAAAATCATTATTTCCTATTAAACCCATAATATTTGGTAGTACTTGCTTTGTTCGGGATGTCCGTCCACAGATTACTAAGTTAGACCTCAAGTCTTTGAAGTGTGTTTTTCTTAGGTATTCTCGCCTTCAAAAAGGATACAAATGTTATTGTCCGAGTCTGAATAAGTACCTTGTCTCAGCTGATATTACCATTATGGAAGAAACACCATATTTTTCGTCCTCCACTTCCGAGAGTCAAGGGGAGGATGATGATTTGTTAGTGTATACTATCACGTTCCCTGAACCCGTTGCTGAACTAGTGCCAGTCAGAGCTGGCATTTTTCAAGTATACTCCAGAAGGAGACATTCTAATCCATGTCCTCCACTGGCTTCCTCTTCATCAATTCAGTAACTAATGAGGATTTTTCCATTGCTTTACGCAAAGGTAAACGTCAATGTCCTTATCCTGTTTCTTCATGTGTCTCTTATAATCACCTGTCACCTTCATCTTGTTCATTTATTGTATCTCTTAATTCTATATCTGCTTCTAAATATGTTCAAGATGCAATCTCCCATCCTGGATAGTGTAATGCAATGATAGAAGAAATTGATGCTTAAGATAAGAATGGTATATGGGACTTGGTCACTTTGCCTGCAGGAAAATAGGCTATCGAATGCAAATGGGTGTTTATAGTGAAGGAAGGGTTATGTTTAGTCGTATGGAGTAGATTACTATGATACATTTTCTCCTTTTGCTAAATTACCATATGTTAGATTATTTATCTTTGGCAATTACTCATCATTGGCCTCTACATCAGCTAAATATAAAAAATGCTTTTCTTCATGGTGATCTTGCGAAGGAGGTATACATGGACTAACCTCCAGGAATTATTGCTCGAGGGGGGGGGTATGGGAAAGTCTGTCATCTTTGTAAATCGTTACATGGCTTAAAATAGAGTCCTCGTGCTTGGTTTGAAAATTTTAGTCAGACTATTGAGACGTTTGATATGCTAAAAAGTAAGTCTGATTACTCTGTGTTTTATAAAAAAATTAAAGTAGGCATCGTTTTGTTGGTTGTACCTAGATTACATTGTCATTATTGGGATTAATACGAAGGGAATCTCTTCACTTAAGTTCTTTCTCCACGCTCAGTTTCATACAAAGGACTTAGAGACGTTAAAGTACTTTTTGGGTGTCGAAGTCCTGAGGAGTAAAAATGGTATCTTTCTATCTCAGAGGAAATATGTTCTTAACTTATTAGTTGAGACAGGAAAGTTGGGGGCAAAGCTGTGTAATACTCCGATGATTCCTAATGTATAGTTGACAAAAGATGGTAAACCATTTGAGGATCCTGGGAAATATAGAAGATCAGTGGTAAAGTTGAACTATCTTACAGTGACTCACCTGGATATTGTGTATTTTGTCAGTGTGGTGAGCCAGTTTATGTCATCATTAACATTTCGTCATTGGGTAGCGTTAAAATAAATTTTATGTTACTTGAAAGCAGCACCTAGACGTGATATCTTGTACGCCGATCACGGACACACTCGTATTGAATGCTTCTTAGATGCTGATTGGGCAGGCTCCAAGGTGGATAGAAGATCCATATCAAGCTATTGCGTTTTTGTTGGAGGAAATTTGATCTCATGAAAAAGTAAGAAGCAAAGTGTTGTGTCAAGATCCAGTGCATAATTAGAATATAAACCTATGGTTTAGTCCATGTGTGAAATAATGTGGATATGTTAGCTCCTAGCTGAAATAGGAATTAAGACTTCGGTACCAGCAAAATTGTGGTGTGATAACCAAGCTGTCATACATATTGCGTCTAATCCCGTGTTCCATGAACAAACCAAACATATTGAAATTTATTGTTATTTTGTTCGTGAGAAGATACAGCCAGGATTAATCTCAATAGAGTATCTGAAAACTGGAGAGCAATTGGATGACCTTTTCACGAAAGCCTTAAACGGGATTCGAATTGATTATCTTTGTAACAAGCTGGGCATGACCAATATCTATGCTCCAGCTTGAAGGGGAGTGTTTATGGGTTGTAAATATATTAGGAATAAATATATTAGAATGCTGGACTTTAGAAATATACAGATGGGCTTTAAGGAAAAAAACAAGTATTGAGATTGAACGAGCACATGTGCTACATGTAGATGATGACGAGTACTAGATGACTCCACTGATAAAGTACTTTAAAGAAGGAACACCTATAAGACAAGAGGAAGGCACGCAAAATAAAGCGGCAGTTTGCCAAATACTGGTAATAGGCAATTTACCAATGATGCTGATTGCTATTTACAAAGTTTGACGCCTTATAATATGTTAACAAATGTGAGAAGTGCCAACAATTTACCCCAATCATTCACCAATCGACTGCCAACCTCACTCTTAATATCATCCTTGTGGCCTTTACACAGTGGGTACTTGATATAGTGGGACATTCTAGCTAGCAAAAGGGAATCACAAGTACCTTATAATTGGTACAAACTATTTTACAAAATGGATCGAGGCAAAGCTGTTGACATGAATCAGGGACAAAAAGGCAATTAACTTTGTCTAGAAAAACATTACCATAAGATTCGACATCCTAAAAGTCTTGATTTTAGACAATATAACTCAATTCAATAGCAAGAAGTTTAGACT
The DNA here is from genome assembly GCA_021464415.1 of Lonicera japonica. Classification (NCBI taxonomy): domain Eukaryota; kingdom Viridiplantae; phylum Streptophyta; class Magnoliopsida; order Dipsacales; family Caprifoliaceae; genus Lonicera; species Lonicera japonica. The sequence continues at coordinate 36,670,672 of CM038467.1, forward strand.
TTTCCAGTAGTTATGACATAAAACTACTTTTGCTTCAGTGGCCTATCCCAGTGCAACGGCCAAGTGGAAGTTCCAAACAAAACCATCATAGATGGAAATAAGAAAATGTTGCAGAAGGCCAAAGGAAATTGGGCCAATGAACTGCATACTGTTCTAAGGTTCCATTGGATGGGATGACCATGCGAAGATTGAGACCATTATTCCACTGGAAATTGGCTTGCCGACCATATGTAGGAAACCTCCACAACATAGGGAACAATGAGAAAAGACTTGCTAGAAACTAAATTTCACGAATGAAAGAAGAGAGGCAGCCATGATAAAGCTAGCCTCATACATACAACTGCTGATGAATCAGCACAATAAGAATATATTGTTCAAAGAAGGGGACCTATTTCTGAGAAAGGTGTAGGGAAGCACCAAGGATCCACTAAATGGTAAACTATGGCCAAATAGGGAGGTACTTTACAAAGTCACTCATGTCAGCAGCAATAAAACGTACTCGTTAACACAGTTGTCAAAAGAGTACTTAGGCGCAAGGCGCATCTAGGCTTAGGGGTTGGGTGTTGCCTACCATAAGGGGCATTGCGTCTAGCAAGATGTACACTTTATGCGCCTAGGCTCAAGGCTCGGTAAGGCGTTGGATTTTCCAAGCGAGGCATTTTTTTCTTGTATTTATGTTTTGACTTCCTTTTTTCGCCATCAAAACGTCGTTGTTTGGCCTTTTGGGTCTTAAATCCATTGAAACAAATGAAGAAACCCTCGTCGATCATCTCACACACTCTCACTCCTCAACACCGTGCTTCCAGCCTTCCACTCCTCAAATCGATCATCTCACACATCTCACACACTTTCAAGTACTTCTTTTTCTTTCTTCTCCTTTTTTCTCTCTCATGCAGTCACGACAATTTCTAGATGACTGTGAGTGAGTTTGATAGGGGTTAGGGAAAGAAGGAAGATGAGGGAGAAAACAAAAGCCGCACTTTTTTGAGAAAGAAGAGAAAAATAATAATATGACGACCTAGGGTTTTTCTTAATTGTAAAACTTTCTAAAAGACCCTTATTTTTTATTTTCCTGAAATGTCCTTATATTTTTTCACCACACGTTTAATCAATAGGCAATGGTTTTCTATTCTCCTTTCTACCTAAATAATAAAATTATGTGAATACTTTTTGTGTTTGAATTATTTATTAGGAAAAATGTGGATGACGGGATGCTATTTTTTTCTTTTATTTATTATTTAGAAATAAAAAATTAATTATTATCTATTTTGTTCTGGTTCTTTATTATTATGTTATTTTCATTACTATTTTTAAATTATGACTAGAATTATATATTTTAATTTTTTTTTGCTCTAGATGATTAGAATAGGTGGTCTAAATTATGAATATAATTATAAATTTGAAGTTTTTGTGTGGGGCGCACTTCGCTTTGAAAAGGCCCGGGCCTACGTCTTACGCCTAGGCTTCAAGGATCTTGGCACCTCGGTGTGCCTTGAGCTTTTGACAACTATATCGTTAGAGACTTTGGACTTCTTATTTATATATTCACCGTATCAACCCGTCTAGATCTATTTATGAGCACTTACATATTACATACAATACAGAGATATTGCTCTAGTGTAAATTCCTACAAAGTTCGATACTCCAATTGTGCACTGTTCTTACTCACTGTTTGAAGAAGATGCGAACGAAGATTAGTTAATTCTATGATAGATTGTCCATTTTACCCTCATTTTTAGTCATGTAAGTTACAAGTGGTTGCACCAAATTTAACTGCAAGATCGGACGAAAGGGCATGCTAAAGATAGATCATAAATAGCTTTCAAGAATTTTTTGCGTATAGTTTAATAAGGCCAAAATCATTAAAATATTTAACATCTTATATCACAAAAATCAAAATCACATATTTACTTACAATATTCTCCTTCGAGACTTCATATTTTAAAAATGCTAAATGAAATCTCCAATGTAGACAGCTTCAAAGTCATTTTTCTTGATATATGTCACCAAAGAATCATTCATGAAATTATCTCCCAACCGATTTCGGAGATTATAACAATTTTGTAATTGATAGCTGTAAATAGATATCGGAGAAGAAAGGAAAAACAGTTGATAGTGACATGAGGACGAAACAAAACCCTGTAAAGGGAGAATAAAGGAGAAAATGAGCTTTAACTAAATCAATATTCTAAAAAGACAAAACTTCATCCTATACTTTTACCTTTCATTGCACGTGAACCCCCTCCGCCGTTAACCCCCGTGCCACTTTTAATGTTTCCATAAATACGGTTCCCGCCCTTGTATTTATGCATGTAATTGCACCTGGACCCCTAACATTTCAGACTTCTGAAAACTAGCCTAAACCTCCCCCCCGGGGGGGAGCCTGCCATTGGCTGGAGGGCTTAATCAATGTTAAAATAGTTCGAGGACCACTTTAAAACTGAATGGACAATAACTGAAACCATAGTTATTTTGTTTGGACTAATCAGGTTGTTTTACAAAGTCATTTTGTTTGCTATTTGCCTTAGAATCCGTGAGTTAAGCACTTCAACGTTATATGCTCATCGTTTTCCCTTTTATTTTCTATTTTTGACTTCAATTCTCAGTCTGGATTCAAGCTTCATTAATGAATTTATCGGAATCATCCAATATAAGCAAAAGAGTGATGGGTCCAAAGTTTTATCAGGCACTATCATTGGTTATCTGGATCGTGCAGCGGATATTGAAAAAATTGAAGCAGTTAGGGATGAGGTTGGATTACAGAATCAGGAGGGAGAAGGGCCGAGTTCAAAGGAGACACTAGAAAACCCAAGCTTCCTTGAATCAATAAAGTCGTTCTTGCAATGTATCCCTAATATGAAAGACATTCCTCTCGAAGATATATATGCCTCAGGAGTTCTGGATTTGTCAAACAGGAGCATTAAATCTTTGCCGGAAAAAATTTCTAGTTTGGTTGAACTCCGTGAACTCTGGATAAGAGGTGATAGACTCTTGGCGGAACTGCCACCTGAAATTAGAGAACTTAAGAATCTCAAGGTGCTTGATTTAGAAGGAACTGAGCTCATATGTCTCCCCAAGGAAATTGGAGAGCTACTTCAGTTGGAATGTTTGAAGGTATTGTTGGAAATCAAGATTATACCGATAATCTTTGTTATAATTGTTCTGATCATTGTGATATTACGAAGCTCCCTTAAGGGTATAAATAGGATACAAAATAAACTCTAAGATAACACCCTAGGAAATGAAACAAAAGGAAATAAATAAATAGCGAAAGACTCAATTATTAAAATCCTTGGTGTATATGTTTTCATTGTTGGGTGCAAGATTTTATTTAATTAGAAGGGAGAGGAGTACAATTGTTTTAGTTGCTTAGTTACTTCACACTTTCTTACAAGGTCACCTATTTATAGTCTTAGAAAAAAGTCTAGACCCTAGATATTTCTATGGAATCTAGAATTCTCTATGTACTTAGAACAATTTGAAGTACATGATATTTAGATAGATTTCTCTAGGATATTTCTAGTACACTAGGCTAGAAGAACATAATAAATTCCATATACTCACAGTAAAACAAGATCGTAGCTAAAATAAATTCCATATACTGACAAAAATAATATCTTGATTTCCAACAGGTGTCCTTGTACAAATGTGCAGACAACTACATAAAGGATACTGGGGCAATAATTCCAAGGGGTGCATTAGCAAATTTGAGCTGCCTGAAGGAATTATGCATCAATGTGGATCCGGACTGCAAGTGGTGGAAAGAAGTCGCAGAAGCTATCATCACAGAGTTGCCTAAATTGACAAACTTGAAAGTACTGAAATTTTATTTTCCAGAAGATAAGCTGTTACAACAATTCCTCCAACACGGAGGGAACGTGTACGAAAGTTTATCGAACTTTAGGTTGATTGTAGGCCCCCACGAAGCGGACATTGTATTTCGTCTACCGAATGAACTTCAGAGCGAGTTTGAGAAGTCAGAGAAATGCTTGAAGTATGTAAATGGGGTGGGAAAGACAGATGGAATTGGCAAGGCACTTGAACATGCTAAGGCTTTGTTCCTTGATCGCCACTGGGATATTAAAAAGTTATCTGAATTCAATATTCACAACATGCGTCTTCTGGTTTGTTGCTTGGTTTTGGAATGCAATGAGATGGAAACCATCATTGACGGAAGTGACTTCTACCAAGAAGGAGATAATAACAATATTGATAAAGAACCCGTTCTTAAATTGCTACGTTACTTGAGTGTTCATCACATGAAGAAATTACAATGCATTTGGAAAGGGCCATTTGTTACAGGTTGTTTTTCCAGTCTAGAGATCCTGGTGCTTCATACATGCCCCGAGTTGATTACCGTTTTCGACCCAGAGTTGCTACGTAATCTCAGAAACTTGAAAGAGCTTATAGTTAAGAGTTGTCCCAAGATTAAAAGCCTAGTAACTGTGGAACCTCACCCCTTGCAATCTGATGATGACTTTCTCCCCAATTTACAGAATATACTACTTTTGCACCTACCTGGATTGCTCAGCATTTCTAGTGGTTTAATCATCAGACCGAATTTACAAAAGATAATTGTTTATAATTGCCCAAAGCTCACTCCCGAGGACAAATACAGTAAGTATATAGATAAAATCAATCATGACTGCAAATGGTCGAAAGCACTGGACTCGAGCAACAACGAAACAGATTATTTGCGTAGCATCTTCAAGGATTTGGATCAGCTAAAGAATTCTGAAAACGCACTTCAGGTAATTTTCCACTTATTCAGTATTTTACCGTCTCGATCTGTAAGCTAGCATTTAAACATGCTCCTTCTGGCTGCATTCATGAGCTCAAATCTTTTTATCATCGAAGGGGTGCCGTTATTTATAGGTAGAATAAGTAGTACAAGTTGTTTTTGACTCAACTGGATATATGAGCTCTAATAAAAAATGAAGTGCGGTCCTACTGGTAGCCCTAAACTTTTGTATGTGGTTTTTTTAAGACAAATTTCGATTTATTTTGTGTCATATCCAATCATTGTCAATTCAAAAAAAAAATCCAATCAAAATTGAGACCAACCTAACTTATAGTTTCAAAGTTTTAATATTTATTAAAATTGGCTCAATTTTGGCAGATTGTTGAACCCCAAAACAGAAGATCAATTCAGTTAAATTGGATTTCGGAATAAAGATGTGATCCAAGTCAGTTTAGTTAAAAATATAACTGAAAATGGATTCGACTGGATGAATCTATTTCATGGTTTGACTTGAATTACGGTCCCCCTTGCAGCTTGTGGGCCTATTGTTAGTACCCAAATCAAAACCAAATTGCTATACATGTACATATACATATATACATTTCATGAGCATGTTTTCTTGCCTGATATTGCCAATAGGCCAACTAAACATTTCTTTTTCTATTTTTAGGCTGCAAGAACTGAAGGCCTTGTCGATGTGCTAAAGGAATACAAGATTGAACAAGGTAATTCCTTATAATGTTTATTGGTCTTGGTAGAGGTACGGCAAAACGGGGAGATTGGGCAGGTTCGAGCCAGTTTTTAATGGGTTCGTCTCTTAACATGTTGAGCCAGCCAACCACCAACACATTGGTCCTAAACGGTTGGGTTGTAAATAGAGTGGGGTTATAACAGGTTGGCCCGTTTCTTATTCTTGTAATAACCATTCACACACTCTCTAATTTATTTATGAGTGTGTACCAGGCCTCACTAACCACAGCCACCACTGCAACCTGAGCTTTGATGACACTATTCTTCTCTCCAAAACATGCACACATATATATCATAATCATACACACAACAAAACCCCCAAAAATAATGGGATTTTAGGACAACTAAGACTCGCCGAGTACAAGATAATTATATTCCATGTTTCCTGTTCGATTTATGCATGTTACACATGTACTGAAATATCGTACACTTTTGCTCCAGTGCACTAAAATTAGCAATGCAAGAAATACCTGTTGATTTCTTACAAAAGTTTTGTTAGGTATGAGAAGAAAATACAAAATACAAACAAAAATAAATAAATAAATAAAATAAAAAAATTAATAAAAATATATATATATTAAAATAAAATAAAATAATGAAGAAGAAGAACAAACAAACAAACAAACATAACAGATTTATACTGAATTCAATCTAGTAAAATATAAGATATAGTTCTTGACCTTCACAACGGTTATTTCTTACCTCTCTTTCGTGCAAGGTAAGCCTATCAAGCGTTACCCTCCTATAATAGCGATACGAAAAATCTTAAAAGAAAAACTCTGATACAGTAAGGATATAATGATAATTTGGGACATTTTGAAAAGTAAAATAGTGGACTCTTAATATGGGACCAAAGGACTAGTAAAAATTCAGAAAAATTGACAATGCTGATTTATTGTGGAATAATTTATTTTATTTTCTTGAAATTTCTATTCAGATATTTGATATGCTCAATCATATATATATATTGATTGATTGATCTGAACTCACTGTCTCAGGTGTTGCTCCGTACCAACATGGAATGGATAGACCAACTAATAATGCAACCATTGTGTCCATCTGTGGGATGGCTGGAATCGGAAAGACAACAATTGCCAATTCAGTTTATAACTCAAACTACGATAAATTCGAAGGGAGTTGCTTTCTTTCAAATATCAGACAGTATTCCAGGAAGCCGAATGGTTTAGTCCGTCTACAAGAACAACTTCTTTCAAGTATACCACCAAAGGAGAAAGTAGAAAAGAAAACTTACAACGTTAATGAGGGAATGCTAATGATTCAAAATGCCATTTGGGGTAAAAGAGTACTTATTGTTCTTGATGATGTAGATGACTTCTCCCAACTGCAAGCACTAATTGGAAAGCGAGATTGGTATTGTCCCGGCAGTAAAATCATCATTACAACAGAGAACCAACAGTTGCTAAAAGGTTATGAAGATCACAAGCTGTACGTGGTGGAGAGTTTAAATGATGACGAGTCACTTACGCTCTTTAGCCTCCATGCCTTTGGAAGAGAGCATCCTGATACTAACTACATGGATCTCTCGATGAAATTGGTGAAACACTGTGATGGGATTCCTTTAGCTCTGGTAGTTTTGGGCTCTTCTCTATATGGCAGTAGCCAGAGTGAATATGATAGTGCAAATGACAAAATGGAATTAATTCCCCAAACTCGACAACTGGATAAGCTGCTTAACACGAGCTTCCAATCTTTACCAGATCAGCACGACAAGGACCTGTTTCTCCACATCACGTGTTTCTTTGTTGGCAAGGACAAAGATTATGTAATTGCAATACTAGACGGATGTGGTTTCCAAACAGCAACTGGAATTCGAACTCTAGAGGATAGGTGTCTGTTGACAATTGATCGAGATAACAAACTGAGGATGCATCAGTTGCTTCAAGACATGGGAAGAGAAATTGTGCTGCAAGAAGAATCAGCCGGGAAGCGTCGCAGAGTATGGCAACATGAGGATGCCTTGGATGTACTAAGAGAAAGAGCTGTAAGGCTTACGCATCTGTGTAGATTTGCATATGTTTTGCATTAATGGGCTTACTTATCTATTCAATTTGTTTGTATATGTTTTTATTAGGGTGGAGATAAAATTGAAGGCCTCATCCTGGAATTCCCTACTGCGAAGGAACCATTAATTTATGAAACAGATGCATTTTCAAGGATGGAGAAACTAAGACTACTCCAGCTCAATAATGTTCACCTCACCGGCGGATATAAAGAATTTCCAAAAGATTTAGTTTGGTTGTGTTGGCGTGGTTTCCCTCTAAGCACATTGCCAACTGACTTTCCTATGGAGAAGCTAGTTGTGCTTGACGTCCGCCATAGCAGATTGAAACAAGGTTGGGAGAAAACCAAGGTATTGTAACAAAAATGACTAAAATTTCTTAACGTTTCCCTTATTGATGATTTTGAGCGATTAGATGATTATTAGCAGTGTCATTCTACACTAACATATTTATCTGAAACATAATTAACAATGGCATTTTTTTGTTTTCCTTGCACCAATAATATGATTGATTAATGTTACCATCCCTTTTTATCACAGTCCCTCTCATCATTGAAAATCCTCAACCTCGGTCATTCGCATGAGCTTACTTGTGCACCTGACTTCTCAATGCTCCCTAAGCTTGAGTGTTTGATTCTTAAAGACTGCATTAATTTGCTTGAGGTTCATGAATCCATTGCGGACTTTGGGAGTCTCTGTTTGTTGAATCTGAAAGGGTGCATCAATCTTAGGAAGTTTCCAATGCCAATTTTTCTTCGAAGATCCCTCGAGACACTTGTTCTATCTGGTTGCTCTGAGCTTTTGAAGCAACCTGAAATGTTAGGAGAGCTGGAAAGGGCGAAAAAAAGCAATTCGCAACTCTACATCTACGTATAAGTAAGTTGATTATGCATGTTGGTTTACAATCTGGCTTCATTTGTTTTATTTGTATTTTTTGAATAAATTTTGTTGCTTATTTTTTGTTTCCCTCCGTATATTAATTTTTTTAGTAAAATTCTATTAAGAAATGGATAGATAGAAAGCTATGCAAATTGGGGCAACCATTAACAGTCCCTTATCGAATATTTATTTAAGGGATGTGGAACTCGAGAGTATTTCGAGTGTGAACTTGCTCTTGACAGTGTTCAAACTTTCATCAACACCACCCTCGATCCCTCTCTCAAAACTCTGGATCCACAACCCCTTACTAAATAGTTTCAAACCCATTACCTTTCATTTTATATTATAGGTTGTCAGTGATTAAAAGTTAAGTAAGTCCAATTTAAAGAGAATCAGCCCAGTTGATTAGCAACCAGAAAATTAAGATAATGAAAATGAACAATAGCTAGTAGCAATGAGACAATAGATAGAAAAATAAAAGGAATACCAGATTTATTTGAAGGTAGGTTCCTCTGGCGGCTTTAATTTCCAATCCGACAGTACATTTTCTCTTTGTGGGTGTGTTGATTGTATTAACTGAAAAGCTTAAAGAGGCGGTATAGATTTTGATTTGGTTAGAGGAAGAAGGAGAATATGTGGGAGTGACCGTAAAAAGAGAGAATTAATTGAGTAGCTATAAGTTTTCCCTTCTTATTTATATGTATAGGATTGGTTGTATATGAAAATTACTATAAAGGGTAAACATGGACACTAGTCCAAAATAGCAGCCATCCCTAACTATATTCACACTTGTATAACTAGTTATTTCTCATCATGTATTCTCTAGTTCAGCTTTCCTCTTGTTGTCCGACCAGAATTAAACGGTTATCATCGAATTTTCACATTTTACTTGGCTACCTATGATAACCAAATAGTGATCCGCTATCATATGAAAATATACTCCTAGGCTTAATAATTTATCTTATGTAATGGAATGGGCCTAACGATTCTCAACTGTAGACAAAACCATGATATGGACTTCCCAAGGTAGGCTTGAACAAGAGTCTATGTATAATTTTTACCTCCCACGTAGATTAATATTATATTTAATATATTTAAAACTATTATATCAAACTTTTTAGTATATTAAATTTCTATTATATTAAACTTTGAAGTGGGTTAATTTAGTGAAGCATCGGAGCCATTTCTTATAGTACTATAAAAAAATAGTCGAAAATATACAAAATTTTAATTGTTGTAAATTTAAGAATGTGTTTGTTTTCTTGTCCGATTCTAAATTCTACAATCTAAATGTGAGGTCTGAATTAAATATGAATCTAAAAAATTTATTTGTTTTATCTTGCAATCAACATGTGAATAGATATAGAAAAAATATTGTCTGTACTATCTTGCCCCTTTCTTTATTTTTCAAAAGAACTTTCTTCTGTGAAAAGAAAAATACCTTAATCCGAGGAAAAAGTCACTACTTTATTTTACTACTACAGCACTCTAAAATGGTATTTTGATAATTTCTGTGATTCTTGAAAGTTTTAGTGCCAGTTTCTAAAATACTAAAGTGAGGTGAATTCTATTAATAAAGAGTGCACAAAAATTAACAAATAGTCCACACAGCTCTTCTTAAAAACTTTTGCCTACCTCCCAATAGCCTTTTGTATATGTAGGCTCCGTTTGATTGCAAAGATGAAAAAGAAAATAAATTTAGTTAGTTTGTGTGAAAATATAGAACATAAGGTTAAAGATGTTATTCATTTTATGAGTAGATATTCTCTATACTTCTATATTTTTGGTGGAAAATGTTTACCCACCACCAAGCAAAGAAAATTTCTTCATAGAAAAACTTAAAAATCAAGAAGATATCACCCCTATCACTCAACTTATTTTTCATCTTTTCACCAAAACTAACACAATTTATTTTCTTTTTCCACCTTGCAATCAAACAGAGCCGTAGTGTTTATTTCATGGCTTTTACAGAAGAATTGTTGTCATTGGTTTTGCAGGACTTTCAAGTTTGGAAATAGGAATTTGTCCATTCGGTTCTCCATTCCAGCTGGAGGATGGAAATATAAGGACTGAAATGATATCGCGCTGATCCAACTGCAGCGGATTCCTCTATCTCAATATGTTAATTTGAATAAACTTGTTTCTAAATTTCTATGCTATGATTTTAGTGCCTTAAACAATTTGAATTGTACGTTATGCAACTGCTGTTAGATATTAATTTCTCATGGTTTTTTGGATTGTTGGAATATGTTTTTAAATGGAAATTTCCCCAAGGATTGTTGGAATATGGAATCTCCTATTTAGCTTGGCCACATCCAATATAATTCTAAGGGTGTTGGTGGACAATTGGGTGACACACCATTATCCCCACTCCTTTTCCCGTTACGTTGTTATTTTTAATTTTATTTTTTTATATGCGATATTTCATCACCTCTAAAAAAATATACAAAAAATTGATTTCTTCGTATTTTATTGATTATTTTCTCTGGATTACTTTGAGAGTTCCAATAGGGATTCTATAGTACGTTGTTGGTAGAACTCTAGATCGTTATAGTCTGGGAGGTGTATGCTCACTCAGGCTGTTAGCTTTGGTATAGCAGGCAATTTCACCTTAGGAGATTGTGTTGTCACAAGCCTCGATTGATAAGTTCTTTTAATTTCCATTTTTTCGTATCTTTTCCACATTAGAATAATCTGTATTTTTTTAACAATCTAAGGTGAAATTTTTATTATTTTTATTCTACTGCCAAGGGGGGAAAACGTCTTCAAAATACTCTGAGAAACCTGAACCTTTTGATGGCACAAACTTTAAGAGATGATAGATGAAAATGAAGTTTTATCTGACAACTCTTAAGAGTGATCGATTGGATTACTTATGATAAACTTGTTATAATCGAAGGACAACTTGAACCTGCTAACTCCTATCCCACTAAATGGGAACATAAAGACTATATGTGCATGAACTATATATTAAATTGCCTGCCTCCAGATTTATATGATGTTTATGCAACATGTGAAACGGCAAAGGACCTATGGAATTCTCTAAAAAAAATATGGGACAAAAGATGCAGACTCTAAAAAATTTATCGCTGGAAAATTTTTAGAATACAAAATGGGGGATAATAAATATGTGGTTTCTCTCCATGAAATAATGGTTGAAGGTTATATGATCTGTGACGGTTTTCAGGTATCCACAATTATCAAGAAACTTCCGCCTTCATGAAAGGACTACAAGAATGGGTTGAAACACAAATGAAAAGAGATAAGCATGGCGGGTTTGACTATGCGAATCCGTATTAAAGAAGACAACAAAAATTTTGAGTAGAAGAATAAGGCAGCATAACTAAACTTTAAGGTTAACCTTGTTGAAGGGCAGCCGGTGAATTCTCACAAAACCAGCAGCAGCGGCAGTAAACATGGAGGTCACAAGTTACGTGATCACAAACACAAACCCAGCAGCAAGAAGGTTCATGAACATAATTCTAATTCCAAAACTTAATTTAAGATTAAGGCTCCTGCCTCTCTTTGCTACTTTTTTATGGAAAAACAGGACATTTTGCTAAGGATTGCAAGCACGTGAAAGCCAATGATAAGAACCAAGCCAATGTAACTGAACATGCTGTGGTGACAGAGGTCAACCTTGTCAACAACAAAACAAACTGGTGGGGTAGACTCTGGGGCTACCAACACATATGTTGCACTAAAGGTGCATTCTCATCCTTCACTCCAGTTGATGATGGAGAATGTCTATATATGGGTAACTCTACCACCTTCAAGGTGGAAGAAAAATGAACAGTTTCCCTAAAATTAACTTCTGGTAATATCTTGACCCTAAAGGATGTATTGTATGCTCCGGATGGTAGGAAAAATCTAGTCTCTGGTTTTGTTCTTGTTAAGAAAGGTTTTAAAATTGTTTTTGAGAGTGGCAAAGTCATCCTTTCCAAAGGGGGCTCTTTTGTTGGAAAAGGCTATGCTAATGAGGGACTATTTAAACTCAATGTATATGTGGTTGATAATAAGAATGCTTATATTTCTGATGCGTCAAGAAATTGGTATAATTTATTATGTTAATTTATAATTTAAAGAGTATAAATTATTAGTAATCTTATATTTTTAATGTTTTTCAGGTGCTAGAAAAGAATTGAAAAATACTGAGAAAAATAGAGAAATTAAAGCTTGTGAAGACACCTAAAGTGCTCAATACTTTCGGATACATAACTTTTTACTCGAAACTCCAAATAATGCCATTTTTGAGCCTAAATTGAAGATAATTTCGAGAGTTACAACTTTGCAGTTCAGTACTTTTTCAAATTCAGCCATCTCGGGGTTTGAAATCGCGACGAAAAACACTGCAGTTAATAAGGACAAAAATTGAAATTGTACTTTAATGTGGGCCCAAATCAATTTAGCTAGCACTCATTCTAGCCCAATTAATAATCTACAGGCCAACTACCCATTATCCAAGCCTAAGCCCATAAAGCATCAATTTAGCCCCAAGATTTCTAATGAAAATAAAATGCTTCACCTTATAAATAATGAGGGAGCCAACAACAACAACGGCAGCCGCAGCAACGGCAACCGTGGGGAGCAATTCGGTGCACAGTGCTTGCCGAGCACTATTCATCTCTTCTTTTTCCTTATTTTTCTTTTATTTTTACTTTGAAGACTTGAAGATTGAAGGTTTATTTTTACTCTTTAATTTAATTAATGCCAAGTAAGTTTTCTTTCAATTTTATTTGCTATTTAATTTTTATTATGCTAGCGTAAATTTGTGCTAGGTGTAGGATGAGTGTATTTAATGGATTCCCTTGCACGTGTTCATACCAATTGACTGTACCAATTTAATGCTTTAATGTTAAATACAATTCTTCCTACTGGATGCCTATTTTAATTGACAAGAAATAAATTTGGATTCTCATTATTTGTTGTTGGATTCACCTTATGATTTGTTAAAAGCGGATATAAGGTGTGTTTTGATGGATATAGTGAGTGTTTTGATTTTATACATAAGTTTGGCTGTGAAAGAATTACAATTGGATTTTATTAATTAATTAAACTTTAATGATTTTATTTTTCGCATCTAATAGAGTTGAGAGACCAAATTAGTGTGAGATAAGAGTGGAGTTTATGCGCATGAATACTTAGGAAGATGATATTAAATATATGACTCCGAAACCCTAGTTAATTAATTCATTAATTTTATTATCTTACTTAATATTGTTTAATTTAGTTCCATTACTTTAATTTTCTTGTTTTGCTTTATTTTATTTAATTTACTTTATTTTATTTGTTTGATTCTCATAAACTTCTTAGCTAGATTAAGAATTTAGTGAAAAATTAACAAGACAAAATTTAAACAAATTGTGTGAGTCTCTGTGGAATCGACATCGCTTCTACGCTATATTAGAAATTGATTCGTGCGCTTGCGAGTATTTAAAATTTATCACAACAATTTCTACCTACTTGATTGACTCTATTGATATATGACATGTTAGACTTAGACGTGTAAATAATGCTCATGTTAAAAGACTTCTATTTCTTGGCAATATTCCAAAGTCTAATATGTCATATAATTTTAAATGTGAAATCTATGTGGAGTCAAAATATGCTCGAAAACCTTATCCTAAAGTAAACATAAATTCAACTATTCTTAGCTTAATGCATTCTGATGTTTATAACCTTAAACGCTATACGACACGAGGTTGAAATAAATATTTTATAACCTTCATTGATGACTACTCAAAGTTTTGCAACTTGTATTTGTTAAAAAGTAAAGATGAGTGCCTTTTCCAAATTCATTTATTACAAAACTGAAGTAGAGAACTAGTTAGAACATTGTATTATAGTTTTTAGATCAAATAGAATAGGAGAGTATGAAACTGGATTGTTTGATAAATTTTATGAAGAAAATAGCATTATTCATGAGACCACTCCTCCTTATTCTCCACAATCTAATGGTGTGGCTAAACATAAGAACATAACACTTAAAAATATGGTGTTTTCTATGCTTAACACTTATGGTTTGCCTTTTAATATGTGGGGGGAAGCCCTTCTTACTGCATGCTATATTTTGAACAAAATTCATTTTAAGAAAGAGGATAAGACCCCGTTTGCATTGTGGAAAAATAGGCAACCTTCTTTTAAACACCTCAAAGTGTGGGGGTGCCTTTCTAAAGTTGTTGTTCCTTTACCTAAAAGGACCAAACTTGGCCCTAAGACAATTGATTGTGTGTTTATTGGTTATGCAAAAAATAGTAACACTTATAGATTCTTGGTGGTTGAATCTAAAAATCCTTTTATTGATAAAAAATAATATTTTGGAATATAGAAATGCTAATTTTTTTGAAACTATATCTCCCTTTAAAGAAAGATATGACTCATTTTCTGCACCCCGTATTAGAGACGATCTACTTGAACTAAAAGAATCAGAACGTCGTGTTGGTAAAAGACCTAAAACTTCCACCTCTTTTGGTCCAGACTTTATGACATGTTTAGTAGAAGATGACCCTACTTCAATTGCATGATTTAATTTGTAGATCCATGTTTTACCTTGTATATGCAACAATCCTTACAAAACCCATTTTATAGTTATACGTATAAACTAGGAATTGGGGGTTTTGAGGTTTATGCATAATTAGTGAATGTTTATGGGTCAGAAGCAATAGATTTACATAGATATAACAGTGGTTCCGAGTGTGGAGCCTTATGTACGAGATTTGCACCCCAAACCCACTAAGGCAGAACTATACGCAACGATCTTTGGGTTTAGAGCCTATTGTACGCATTGGTTAACGTTCGTGGTGAGAATCCTACTTAGTTACATATAAATAATGTGAAACATGTAACTTTGTAAAGTGTAGGATGTAATGACCATAATTAAACATATTTAAGCGAGCCGTAAATGTTTCGGTTAGGCAAGAATTGCAATAACTAGTACTTAGCTTGATAAATGACAAACGAACCTCGATAAGACTCGTACGGCTTTAGTTGTGCACCTTCACACACTAAGAGATATAGGATGTCGATAATGTACTAATTGGCTACAAAATGAGAAGAATAGTGCGACGATAAGGCTATGGATGCAATGCATGATAACGACGCATATGATAATGATATATAAATTATATATAATTGTATAATTGTGTATATACATGTGGAATGCCATACGTGTGATGGATGATATGATTGATAATATATATATATATATATGTACTGTTAAGAAAGGAATTGGTATATTCCTTTTGTTGCGATCACACGTTTGGGCTGGATATGATGGACCGAGTATCAGGTAGCTCCCGGTGACTTGAAAACAGCCCGTCTATTTACCACCCCTAGGTGAAAGCCCCTAAACCATGCACGGGAAAAGAGCATCGGTGTACTCCACCGGGTGATTGAAATCCCACGAAAGGAGAGCCCACTCTATGCATCTTGCTTTCCGACTGACTATGTGTCCCCGAGCTATAGAGTTTTCTCGACAAGTGGAGCAGGTCCCATGTGCCACTGCTTACCCAACAGTGAGTAACTCGGGAAGTAGTTGGGCTACTAATGGACATCACCCTGCTAGGGTGTTTCCTAGTGTAGTTTCTCTCAGGTGTTGTTGAGGCTTGTATGGGTGTTCTCCTCGTTAACTATTCGGAGTGTCGTCTTTGAAAAAATGTCCTGCGTGGGTTATCTCCGAATGATTTACATGGAAAACCAATTCCTTGAGCCACTTCCCCCCTAGAGGAGACATGGATAAGAACATTGGAATCCTTCAGGATTCGCTGGATCTGTTGTTTTGGGCCTGTTCAGCCTGCGGAGTGAAACGAAGGCATTATGTTAGAGATATGATATGAGGATTGATGTGAGAACGTTGATTATATTGTTTGTTGACCTAAAAGTCACTAATCTTATTTGGATAATATATAACAATAAAATTAATAATTGTTTTCAAAATATTACCACAACAAATAAACATTTTTACGTGGTAAAAAACCCTACAAAACCGATGGTGAAATCAAGCCTCTACGAATGTATTCTTCTCTCCAAGAATATAGCACTTTCCATATCAATCTAGACAACAAGTTCAAAGCAAGTGGGAAACCGAAGAAGTTTTTCTAAGCCTCAAAGACTCGTTTATTTTCAAATTAAGTGAGTATTTTAGATTTTTGTAAAGTTACTTGTTTGATAATCATATATAGCTCAAAAACATCATGCATCATGATTTGAATGATTGAAAACAAGTTTGAAACAAAATCCCTTGAAAAAACGCAATTTGGACAAAAATAAGTTTTTGTAATTAATTCATAATTAAATCAAATAAAGTTATTTTTATGTTTTCTCTTAAATAGAGGTCTTAGGGACATATTATTGAGGTCCTTGAAGCATTAGAATTGATTTTGAAACTAAAATGCAAAAGTCAAAAAATCGGGATTTTGGCTAGCTGGGCAGTGCCCATCACTCGACTAAGGCAGAGGCATCAGTCGAATGATGGCTTATTTATAGCCGTTGGAAAGTTTGAAAAACTCCACTTTTGACCCATAAACTATTATTATCTTCCCCAACGGCCATATACTTTTGGTAGCTATAAATATGGGTTTTAGACATGTTTTTTAATAACTTGAATCATTCTACAATATTGTGTTTTGCATGTTCACAATATTCAAGTTTTCAAGCTTATGCATTGATCATACTCTTCATTCATTTAACTATATATTTTGATCAATCTTGATAACTCTAATGTGACCATCATTTGTAAATCTTCAAATACATTTGAGAGTTATTATACATTGGTATTGTCACCGAACAATTCATTATTTAAATTGTGAGAGATTTTTCTCATAGAATAGCAAGAGGATTTCTTGTGATTGAGTGTGGTGAGAAAAATCACACTTATTTAAGTGTAGTGAGAAGAATTGAACTTGTGAAGTGTAGTGAGAAGAATTGCACTTGTAAAGGTTTAATTTTCACCCGGAAGAAAATCGGTTTGTAGTGAAATTTCTCGGGAACCTACTTGGGCGCGGACGTATGGTCTAAACAACCGAACCGCGTAAACAAAACGTCATTGTGTTATTCAGTTTAATCTCTCTAAACTCAAGCTCTTTATTATTTCTCATTTATATTTATTGATTGCTTATGTGATTGATTTATTTACATATTCCTTGTTATACTTTGCATTAAAGTTTTAGTAATTAAACTTTATTTGAAACAAATTTTATTTTTTTAAATTCAATTAAGTTTCAAAAACCCTATTCACCCCCCTTAGGGTATTTTCCGACCTACATTGTTATTATTAATGTTTTCATTATTATTGTATCATATTATTGTGAGAATCCTGACGGGACACCCCTACATGTTGTTCAGCGCATGGCGCAATTTTAAACGATTTTCGAGTCACCAGTACATTTTACGAAAAAAATAGACAAAAGTGTGTTTTTGTACCTTTTTGGGGTACAACGCAATCTGCGCAATCAAAATGGGTTCAGGAACTATGTTACGACACGGGAAGGTTTATGCACCCACATCACCCTTGCGGCTTCTAAATGCACATGTTTAATTTCATATTTTTAATCTGTTTCCTATTGCTTCACAGGCCAAAATTCGTATATATATGGGTTGTTAAATAGCATACAAATATCCTACTGGTTTTGCGCGCAAAATTGAATTTCTGGACAAAAAGTCCGTAAGGTCAATCACGCAACTCGTACAGTCAATCAAATATCTAGTACGATCAATCGGGCATCTCGTACGGTCAATCGTAAATCTCGTACGTTCAATCGCGCATCTCTCATATTTCTCTAGCTTGTATAAAACATAACATGTACAAGCATTTGTAGGCATGCAGGGGAGGTATTTTGGATCGTAATGATCTATTCTACACACAGTTAATGCAGGAATGATGGAATGGAAAGTAGTTTAGGCATGCTTTGACAGTTTATATAATTTATGTACATGATGTGAATAATTATATACACATTATTTGCAGGATATCTATACCATATTAGAATTTAGATGATACCTTCGCGGATATAGAACTTTGTTTTGGAAGATTATATCTGTGTTACAAGCTTTAATTCGTCGATCAATCATAATACAAACACTATAAACGAGTTACGAAGTTTTTACTCGCATATCTATTCTATTACATTGTTTTCTCTCTCTACACTAAGATTTTGTTAGTCTAGAAATGAAGATATAATAAAAATACAAGTTTTTCCCTCTTCTCTGCCTTTGCTGTGGGCGTTTTTGCCTAATAATCATGACCCCTTGTTGAGAAGTTGGTCTTAGCTTATATATCACTTGATTTAGCCTTCGGTACTTGATATTCTATATAGAGGATCAGATTGCCTGTACGGGCTATCCGATAAGCCGTTTCGATCACCACATAACCTGTTTCCTGTGCAAAATCAAATTGCCCATACGGTCAATGGGATTGCCTGTACGGTCAATCGCTTTATAATCGTTGGATTAAACGAATTTTTGGATATATTGTTCCTTAAGATGTTATCTACTTGCTATCAAAATTTGAGCACGATCGGAGGTAGAGAAGGACGATTTCCTGTACGGTCTTTCGGATTGCCTGTATGGTGAATTGACCGTACGATAAATGGAGTTTTAATCGTTGGATGAAGTTGATTTTTAGATATGTTGTTCCTCAAGATGTTATGTGGCTTTTGTCGACATTTGAGGGCGATCAGTGTTTATGAAGGCCTCCATTTGATTATTTGACTACATTTGGTTGAGATCATGAATTTTACAGATAACCGCACAGTTTTGGGGGATCCCACCGTTGGATCAAGTTGAGTTTTATCTTGTTCGAGCGTGCATTTCTTGAAATTATGTATCGCAAAGTCTGATTTTTCTTTATCAAAAAGCAGTTGCGTCTTGTCTGAAAGAGTCGCAAAATGGGGTGTCTATAGAAGCCCATCGGTGTTTGTACATTTTGAAAAAGTGTGCATTGTCAAGAAAATGAAAGTTTAGGTAAGATTCACATTTTGCGACTCTTTGTTCATTGAACTATTACTATAACCCTTGAATGTTGTTTGAGTGCTCTTGAAGGCTGATTCGTCCATAGGCCGATTGTGATATAGTGTATTGGTTGTAAAATTACGTAATTACCCCTGAAAGGCAAGTTAGTAAATAGAACAAGCTAGATAAAATGATAATAACAATAATAAAAGTGACTTACCACTTAGGTAGCCAAGAGATTCACCATTTAGGCAAGGAAAATGTGGTATTACCTTTTAGGTAGTTAAAACTAGCCTTGCCATTTCGGCAGAACGTTCATCTTAGAATTGGGGGAAGACTTGTTCTGCCATTTCGGGGAACTTTCGTCTTTGGTTTTTTTTTTAGAAAACTCATCCTCCTATTTCGGGGGACTTTCGTCTTTGGTTGGGGAAAACTGGTCCTGCCATTTCGGGGGACTTTCGTCTTCGATTGAGCAAAACTCATCCTGCCATTTCGGGAACTTTCATTTTTGATTGGTGAAAACTCGTCTTGCCATTTCGGGGGGCTTTAGTCTTCGATTTTTGAGGAAAACTCGTCCTACCATTCGGGGACTTTCGTCTTCGATTGGGAAAAACTCGTCTTGCCATTTTAGGGAACTTTCATCTTTGATTGGGAAAAACTCATCTTGCCATATCAAGAGAGTTTAGTCTTTGATTGGTGAAAACTCGTCATGCCATTTCAAGGGACTTTCGTCTTCAATTCGGTAGAAAATTACTAACTTGCCCCTAAAAGACAATGTTAGTAGGAAAATACAACCTTGTCAGTTGAAAATTACTAAACTACCCTTGAAAGACAATGTTAGTAGGAAAATGCTACCTTGTCGGTAAGAAATTATAAAATTGCCCCTGAAAGGCAATGCTAGTAAGGAAAGGCTACCTTGTCGATAAAAAATTACTAAATTACCCCTCAAAGACAATGCTAGTGAGAAAAGGCTACCTTGTCGGTAATAAATTACTAAATTGCCCTTAAAAGACAATGTTAGTAGGAAATGGATACCTTGTTGGTAGAAAATTACAAAGCTGCCCTTGAAAGACAATGTTAGTAAGAAAATGCTACATTGTCAGTAAAAAATTACTAAAATGTCCCTAAAAGACAATGTTAGTAGAAAATGGTACCTTGCCGGTAGAAAATTACTAAAATAGCCTTGAAAGACAATGTTAGTAGGAAAATGGCTACCTTACCGGTAGAAAATTACTAAATTGCTCCTAAAAGACAATGTTTGTAAGAAATGTTTACCTGTTCGGTAGAAAATTACTAGTATGCCCCTGAAAGACAACGTTAGTAAGAAAAGGCTACCTTGCTGGTAGAAAATTACTAAATTATCCCTAAAAGACAATGTTAGTAGGGAAAGGCTACCTTGTCAGTAGAAAATTAAGAAATTGCCTCTGAAAGACAATGTTAGTAAGAAATGCTTACTTGTACAGTAAAAAATTACTAAAATGCCCCTGAAAGACAATGTTAGTAAAAAATGCTTACCTGCTTGGTAAAAAATTACTAAAATGCTCCTGAAAGACAATGTTAGTAGGAAAAGCTACCTTGTTGGTAGAAAATTACTAAATTGCCCCTGAAAGACAATGTTAGTAACAAATATTTACCTGTTATGTAGAAAAGTACTACATTGCCCCTGAAAGACAACGTTAGTAAGAAAGGTTTACCTGTTCGATAAAAAATTACTAAATTACCCTAAAAGACAATGTTAGTAGGAAAAGGTTACCTTGTTGGTAGAAAATAACTAAATTGCTCCTGAAAGACAATGTTAGTAGGGAAAAGTTACCTTATCGGTAGAAAATTAATAAATTGCCCCTGAAAGATAATGTTAGTAAGAAATATTTGCCTATTCGGTAGAAAATTACTACATTGCCCTTGAAAGACAACGTTAATAAAAAATGTTTACCTGTTCGGTAAAAAATTACTAAATTGCCCCTAAAAGAGAATGTTAGTAGGAAAAGGTTACCTTGTCGGTAAATTTCCCCTGAAAGACATGTTAGTAGGAAAGGGTTACCTTGTCGGTAGAAAATTACTAAATTACCGCTGAAAGACAATGTTATTAAGAAATATTTACCTGTTCAGTAGAAAATTACTAAAATGTCCCTGAAAGACAATGTTAATAGGAAAAGGATACCATGTCGAAAGAAAATTACTAAATTGCTCTTGAAAGACAACATTAGTACAAATTCATGTATGATGTTTACCTTTTCTTTGCTACAAGAGTATTCAAGTTTTTTTTTCCAAGTGACTGGTTCGTGTATCTGGTGCAGTGAGGAGGGGGTCAGGCCATGATGATGTTGTCCTAGAATAGGCTATTGTTGTGTGGCGAGTACGACTTCTAATTGTACTTGGCTGAGAGGGTTATCAGGCAGCCTGTGCAGGGTTATCCACTGAGGGCGTCGGCAGACCCGCCCATGCTCATGAGGCGTCCGGATTTGGTACCGATAAGAGAGATGACCGACTTGGTGGCTGGCGTGTTTTTCGAGAAGTTTTTTAGAGGACCTGGATTTTTTACAAGTACTATGTTGCTAGACATCTGATGTTGGGACATCCACTTGTCTTGATAAAGGTCATGCGGGGCGATGGCCGTTCTTGGTGGCTACATTCCTCCTTCAGCCTAGCCTAAAGTTCTACCTCCGCCGCTGCTAGAGGGATCTCTTAACATCCTGTCGCTCCCGATGATGATAATGAGCAACAAGGCGAAAACGACCCTGCTAGTGAGGGAAATTTGGGAAGTTTTGATTTTGAAGGTGCGGAGCAGCAGCCACCACCTCATCCTCGTGGGACTTCGCCTATTGTCCCTTATGCATATGTTGCGGGTCCGACTCCACTCTTAATGACTGCAGGGTCCTCTACTCATCAGGCCAATTCTTCGCATCAGCCCGATTATGGCATGCTTTCGGCGACGGCGTACCATTTGCCTCCTATCTCGTTGACCTATCGGTATATACAGGGAGGGATTGTGCACACAAAAGAGATTTCTCGGAACACGATACACAATGAACAATACTTTCCCCTGCCTCCTAACTTGCTTGAGCAGCCTGTATAACTCTCTTCTTTATCTGTTCTAGCATTTCACTAGCATACACACTATATGTTGATACACTTTTTTCTTATATCAGGTTGTCCTGGTATACACTGCATATATTTGGGATGCATATGAGGCAGCTAGCTCATGGAGCTTTTGTATGTCAGCCCAAACAGAGCAGCTGGAGTCGCTGAGGAGAAGTGTTGGTGGCTTGTCTTTGGGAGGCACTCATTCCTGGACTTATACTCTTGTCTTTAAGAGGCACCCATTCCAGGACTTATACTCGATGCCAATCTGTCTGTCCGAGTGGGAGCCAGTCTATTCAGGGAGGCTTGATTTGTGAGGAATCGCAAGGCAGCAAGAGAATTCGTCAAGATGGGACCGAGACTTCTAGGCGTAGCCCGTAGTAGGACTAGACATGCACTTTGATTGATTAAATTTATTTATTTTTTACTTTTTTCTTCGTTAGACTTATATTCAGTTTAGAGTGATCTTGTTTTGGATTTTTTCAATCTTTTTGTTTTAAAGCATTCTTGTCTTGAATTTGGTCATCTTTATTTCTTTAGATTACCTGCACATTTGTTAGTTATAACAGATTTTATTTATATATATATACTTGCAAAATTTGTTAGTAAAATGGCCTTGAAAGGCAAATACCAACATTTAATCAATTTGACTTAATTTAAAGTACAAAACGAAATTAGATATTAACATGTAAACAATAAATGAATGAGATAGATGTAATTCACACCGTCTAATCTATAACTAAAATTGGCCTATCTTGAGAAAAATTAAGATAATACCACTTGGTACATCTTCATGTACAATGATTAGCGAAATGATAGGCGACATAGCCCGGTGCGATGCTTGATTGGCACAGTGATTGGCGATGAAGCTCAGTGTATGGCCTGACTGGCACGGATGATTGTCGATGTAGCCCGGTGCAGTGTCTGATTGGCACGGTGGTCGGCAATGAGGTCCGGTGTGGTCTTTGACTGGCACGGTGGTATCAAAGTCAATGATAATATTTGGGCCTTCGTGATGCAATCTTTTGTGATGCTTCCTAAGAGTTTTAGTTGAAGAATTTTCTTCTTTTTCGTCTGAATCAACTGTATTATTGTAATTACTACCTCTGGTGAACCAAGTTGTTGATGTTTGTAGGGCTGCAAAAGATGTTAGAGATGAGCGATAGAGCCCGGCTGAGATGTTTGACCTGCAACCAAAGAATGAGTGAGGTGATGGAGCCCGGTTCGGTGCTTTAGCACGTAAACAATGGTTGAGTGGGGCAATGGAGCTCGGTTTGGTGTTTTGGCATGCAGACGATGGTCGAGAGGGGCGATAGAGCCCAGTTTAGTGCTTTGGCACACGAACGATTGTTGAGTGGGGCGATGGAGCTCGGTTCGGTGCTTTGGCACGTAAACAATGGTTGAGTAGGGCTAGGATTGAGTGGGGTAGGGTTAAGGGGGGCGAGGTAGCTAGGTTCAGTGCTTTGGCACGTAAACGATGGTTGAGTGGGGCAATGGAGCCCGATTTGGTGCTTTGGCATTCAAACGATGGATGAAAGGGGTGACAGAGCCCGGTTTGGTGCTTTGGCATGCAAACGATGGATGAACAGGGCAATAGAGCCCAATTTGGTGTTTTGACATGCATATGATCGATAAAAAGGGTGACGGGGATAGATGCAGTGTTGTGGCATGAATATGTTCGAATAAAGGGGTAATGAGGCTCGGTGTTGTGTTTTAACATGTATGAATGATTTTTTTTAAATGCCAAAGAGGCGATGTTGTGATGCCCCGAATCCCGCTAAGAGGATTAAACCTCCGGGATCCGGTTAATCACGGGTGTCGTCACTCACAACGGCTAGGATTTGGTGCTTCGGCATGCAAACGATGGATGAAAGGGGTGACAGAGCTCGGTTTGGTGCTTTGGCGTGCAAACGATGGATGAACAGGGCAATAGATCCCGGTTTGGTGTTTTAACATGCATATGATCGATAAAAAGGGTGACGGGGATAGATGCAGTGTTGTGGCATGAATATGTTCGAATAAAGGGGCAATGGGGCTCGGTGTTGTGTTTTAACATGTATGAATGATTTTTTTTAAATGCCAAAGAGGCGATGTTGTGACGCCCCGAATCTCGTTAAGATGATTAGACCTCCGGGATCCGGTTAATCACGGGTGCCGTCACTCACAACGGCGGGTGAAGTGTAAAATTTGCAATTTATGAAAACAGTTTTCAAAAGTTACTCATTTAAAAGATGGTATGAGTAAATTACTTTTAAAACAATAAAAAAATAAATTACGTCAACACATATTTGAAGTCCATCCATTGGAAACAAAGTCAAATAAATAGTATTTCCATTACAGAAATGGTCTTCACTTTAAAATTTAAATAATGCAATAGGATTTACAATGCTTATACGAAACTCAAAAGAGAAAATTAGAAAAAAATGTTGAGTCATCCCTCTGTGGAAGACAAATATGAATCCAGGGTTATCAGAGGCGTCTAGACTTCGACATAACGTGCCAACCCAAAGTCGTACCTGCAAAACTGGTTTGGAAAATGGAAGTGCGCCAAACACGGGCTCAGTGGGAAATATAAGGTTTTTATAATATCAAGAATGTGCAATAAACTTTAAACTATCACCATGCAAATCATATGATCCCGTTTCCCCAAATATAAACTCTGAAACCATGCATAACGAAAAAATAGTTAATCGAAAGTATAATGTGTTGGCAACTATAACGGCTCCAATTATCCTACGTTAGGTCTTATCTCATCTCAAAAGCAACCAAAAAGGGCTACAACCCTAACTCGCAATGGGCTACAACCCAATGTGTTAATGGCTACAACCACTAATAAGAGGCTACGATCTCATCTCATCAAGAGGGCTACAACCCGATAATCTAAGCGGCTACAACCGCAAATGGGCTCCAACCCAATCGCTAAGGAAGGCTCCAACCCTCCAAGTAAGGCTCCAACCTTACAATTATCACCTACGTAGATAATTGAGCCAAAGCATTGAAACAATGGAATAACAATAAAAACATAAAGGGCCAACATACCAAATAATACTAATCCAATGCTATATTGAATATATATAGCTCCGTCTATATATTGTAGCTCAACAAAGTAAAATCTCATATTTGGTGATGCGTTTGTTGTATAATGCCAATTGTGTATTATTATAAATCTCTCGTTAACAAGTTTTGTGAAATACAATGATATCCTAAGTGTCTACAATATCCCCGCTAAGCATAATAAATAAAATCATTAAGGTTTAGTTTCATTTCTTTGAAACCGACTCGGGGAAAACTTGCCAAGCATTTGGCATGATCCATATTAAATAGAATAACACTTGGACATCATAAAAATACACCAATATTGTGAAATCTTATGTTGATCCCACCACCAATACAATTAAAGACAAATTCTTATAAACTTTCAAGAATGTAGTCGAATAGGTGGGTTTTTACCACTAAACCAAAAGTATCCAACAATTGGCATATGTACACTAACAATCACCAACCCACATATTTCATGAGCTAATACAAGTATCAAGATAATCACAATGCCATTCTCAAGGCATATACAATTTATAATTTAACCCATTTTAGTATAAGTGGGTTAATAGGGAAAATTGAGGATAATATGTGAACATATGAAGTCTCTTGTATTTGTATTAAATTAACCCACTAGCGGACTAAAAACAACCATTTATAGGAAGATATTCCATTAATATCCTTACTATATGATTTATACCAAAAACTATGGTTCATAACTAGAAAATTGGGGGCATTGTTCCAAATCTCAAATTGGGTTTGTATAAAGAGAAATGATTATTGTAATAGCTCAATAGCCACATAAATAACAATAATCAATAATCCATTTAAGTTAAATAACACCCAAACCCAATGCATGCATCAAACCCTAAGCTTTTAAGAAAAAACCCCAATCATGTTGAAAACACTACATACATCACACTATAAGTTTAAAATAGGTTTTATACTATTGTTCCAACATGGATTGAAGCTTGATCCTTGAAGATTAAGCGTTGATTCAAGACGAAGTAGAGTAGCCACGAATTTCCCCAGGAGCTCTAAACCCTAACTTTGGTAGAGATGAAGAAGATGAGGATGATGATGATTTGAGCCTTTAATCTTGAACCACGTGAAGAACTTACCAATAATCCTTCAAAATCTCTCTTTAATTGATTTCTAATCTCTCTCTACCTCCCTTACGTGTATGGTGCTCGAAAGAACGTTTGAGGGTGATAAAAGAGCAAAATATCGGGTCAAAATTTGTCAAACCTAACTCCCGGGCACCAATCGATCTTGGGAGCTCTCAGCCAATATTTTCACCCTCCACGATAGCCCAAGATTGATCTTGGGAAGGCTAAGATTGATCTTGGAACCACTGCACTAAGTTCATCTGATTTTTGTCCTTTCAAGCCCCCGAGATGCTAAAATCTCATTCCGGGCCAATCACAAAAGTTGTAGAGGGGAACGATAAGGAAATTTGGGCACCAATAGAGACTCATTCGGACATCAGAAAAAAAAATTATGGCCTTCCAAAGTTGGCCAAAAACTTAGAAACCGCGTAAAATCAAAACTTGCAATTTTTGCCTCGATTTCGATTCAGGCCAACCGAACTACGAAACAATTGTTCATGCAATTGTAGATATACTAATGTGGTGAAATTAACTAGTGAACTAAACGCATGTGCTACAATTCTCCCCTCCTTGGGAAATTTCATCCTCGAAATTTAAAATGGGATGAATATGAGACCGAATAATCCATAAAATTCTCAAATAAAATTTTTGGTCTCCCCCTAAAAAGGTAACGTTGATTTTCAAAAGGAAAAAACTCCAACTAAGAATGTTTAGATGATTTTTTTTTTCACAAGGACGAGTGATCAATTAGTTTTATGGCCCACAAAACCTCTCCATCGAAGCATCGAATCAAAACTACAATAATAACTCTAGATACAGCTCCGTATCACTTGAAATTTTATATATAGGGCACGGAGTGACAGGGCTATGGGTCCCTCGTTATCCACAGGGTCAAGTCTACCTTTAAATGGCATCCAAAGCCAAGCTTGAAGAGGGGTTTTCGATACGCCACACTACGTGGACAGATAAATAGCAAACTCTTTGTGAGCTAAATGATGTTTAGTCATGTTATAAGCCTTCAAACGCAAAAATCAACCCCAAAATGTGAAATTCATAGCTCGAACCAAATACCATCCATAAATTATGGAGTAATACTTAATTAAAGACGTAAACATGAAGTAACTGGTGAGGAAAAGGTGAAATCATGGCAATTCTAAAGTTCACTAGGTTCTAGTAGTCGCGTAGAACCAAGATTCGCGATCACTACCTCAATTTGCATTCGGCTCATCCGAAATGCAAAATAATCACCCAAGCGAATTTGGTTAAGCTATAGGAATTTGTTTCGGACGTCTGAATCATTAAACTCAAAGTGGAATCGAGATTCACTACCCAAAGTAACTTCTCATCCTCAAGTCTAATTGCGTTATTGCTTAAGTCCAATCAAGGTAGAAATGACATGTTTAAGCGATAGTAAAAGCTTCATGGCTATACAAAGATCAATCGATATAGCCACCAGTCACACAACCATCATGTTACCACTAATCAAATCACATCCGGTTCACCCGAATTATGAAACACCATGCACACACGCACAAAATGGCTATCATAATGTGAAAAGAAATGATTCATTCCTATATGTTTCCTATGAAAGTTAAGTTTGTCAAGCAAGGTACTACTCGAAAAAGAATTTGGTCATTCGCTTAACATAATGTTGCTTCACGCATTATTTGAAGCAAGGTCAATGAATGAAACTCAGATCCAACACATTAGCCCATAAGCTAACCAACCATTGGTGTCAAAAATTCGGGAATCCTCCACGAATCCCTAACTTATATAAAATAAGGATAGCGTACATATGCATGATATGCCTCTATACGGCTCCATAATTTCATAAGAGTCTCAATCCAATAATTTCTAACCAAGAAGGTGCAACACACGCTGCATATTACATCCCAAATCAATTCCCATCTCGGGAAGGTTTGAGTGGTTCCACAATTATCATGAGAATGATAAATTTAATTAATCGACCACCAACTTAAATTCCTCCTTTAAAGAAAATGAGGAGTTCTAAGAAAAGCGAAGTTCACTATTGCCATAGTTCACACTCAAGGAATGCAATTCTACTTAACCGATACCCACAAGTCGACAAGGACATTCATCTTTGCATTAAGGTGACCAACTAGTGATCCACCACACTAGTAAAAGTCGGTGGTGAGGTTTTTCCAATCTCTCACATTTATTGATTACCCGACGTGATCGACGCCGACTCTCATCATCAGGGGTTTGGTCACCATCTTGTACTACCAAAGGCTCAAACTTGGAGCACCACCTTGGTCTTTACACTAGAACTTACAAGAAAAAACCAGAGGATATTATTCAAGTGGTCACATGGTTTCCATGATCGAGATGTAAAGTACCAACCACTCAAGACTCATGTGTAAACGCATTACTCTACACAGATGGGATCTCATTGTTTTAGTATTTTCAACCACCGCGAATGGGTATCTACAATGGTAGTTAACTATAGCTCTCAAATAAGGAGAATGAAATTTCACTAACTCTAAGGATCAACCCATGATCAGCCATTGAGATTGGCCACCAAAGGCTCTACTAAGCTAACACTCCCACAAATGGCTTAAATTCTCCAAAA
The DNA here is from genome assembly GCA_021464415.1 of Lonicera japonica. Lineage (NCBI taxonomy): Eukaryota > Viridiplantae > Streptophyta > Magnoliopsida > Dipsacales > Caprifoliaceae > Lonicera > Lonicera japonica. The sequence continues at coordinate 36,699,825 of CM038467.1, forward strand.
TTTAACCATTCACTAATACAATCCTGCAAATTAACAAAACTTAATTATATAATAATGGTCAATTATGAATTTTTTTCTGTAAATAGTCGGCTACAAGCAGGTGGCTTCCCTTATAAGAACCTACCGACCTCACAGCTCAAAGAAATCTTCGGCCAAAGACGTGGCTCCATGCCATGTCAGCGACATCATTTTCTATCGAACCTCCTTAACTAAAAGGAATGGGTATCTTACGTTAACTAGAGTTCGCAAATAACTCTTCAAGAAAATGAACTTAAAAAAATGCTAATGAGTGGCACCCCAGGTGTAATCCATTAAGGGTCTCTATTCCTTCGACTGGGAACTTAGGCGGGTCTTAAATACACTGAACATAAGGACCGGTGAGGAGGTCCACGTCCACTCCTACTCTGAATTCTAAAAATCTGGGGCACACGACTAGCCTTGATTTCGCTTCTAATTTCCCACTTGGGCGCTAGGGAAATCCTACAATTCCATAAGGAGAGGATATACGTATAAATCGAACGGTTCCTCACACTAAGAGGTCTCTAAAGATCAGGCTACCCAATCACGCAACATCTACTCTTTTAAAACTAATCACGTGCTATCGCTCTCATAATTTCAACACGTAGTACTCAGGTACAACTGTAGATAAACCTCAAGGATAACCAACTATGAGGCTCACCCCTCATGAAGATCAAAAAATGCAATGGGTGAACACAAGGAATGGGACTTTAATGACCACTCACTAAGGGTGTTCCAAGTTTTAGCTTCCATTTACGACAGTAGACCGGAGTCTTATAAAATAGTCAACCGTTGGCTAGGCGAATAACTATAGTATAATTCAACAGTCTCCTATTGCTAGTCCAGTTGCAAAACAAATCCCAAGTACAAAATTGGAATTTGAACAAGAGGGAGATAGGAGCCAAGGATTGAAATATTTGCCAAAAGAGTTCCAAAAATAACTTTGAATCAAGAACTTTGTGAATCGAGGTAGCCAAGACCAGCTAGCATCTTATTCCACAATTCTCCCATTTTCCAAATAACCTAAAGGTAAGGACACATAACGCACAATAATACAATTGTGAAGAGGGATACCACAATGGTCTATCTCTCTAAACTCGAATCTACCCATGAGACCCTGCAAAGAAAATTGAACCTATACCTCTGATACCAACTTGTGATGCCCAGAATCCAGTTAAGAGGATTAGACCTCCGGGATCCGGTTAATCATAGGTGCCTTCACTCACAACGGCGAGTGAAGTGTAAAATTTGGAATTTATGAAAACATTTTTCAAAAGTTACTCATTTAGAAGATGGTATGAGTAAATTACTTTTAAAATAACAAAAAAAATAAACCATCCATAGGAAACAAAGTAAAATAAATAGTATCTCCATTATATAAAGGGTCTTCACTTTAAAATTTAAATAGTGCAATAGGGTTTACGATGCTTATACGAAACTCAAAAGAGAAAATTACAAAAAAATGTTGAGTCATCCCTTCGTGGAAGACTAATGTGAATCCAGGGTTATCAGAGGCGTCTAGACTTCGACATAACATGCCAACCCAAAGTCGTACATGCAAAACTGGTTTGTAAAATAGGAGTGAGCCAAACACGGGCTCAATGGAAACTATAAGGTTTTTATAATATCAAGAATGTGCAATAAACTTTAAACTAATGCCATGAAAATCATATGATCTCGTTTCCCCAAATATAACTTTGAAACCATGCATAACGAAAAAATAATTAATCGAAAGTATAATGTATTGGCAACTATAACGGCTCAAATTATCCTACGTTAGGTCTCATCTCATCTCAAAGGCAACCAAAAAGGGCTACAACCCTTAACTCGCAATGGGCTACATCCCAATGCATTAGTGGCTACAACCGCTAATAAGAGGCTATGGCCTCATCTCATCAAGAGGGCTACAACCCTCGTCTAGTACCGGTACTCCGGGCTCCAACCCTATAATCTAAGCGGCTACAACCGCAAATGGGCTCCAACCCAATCTCTAAGGAAGGCTCCAACCCTCCAAGTAAGGCTCCAACTTTACAATTATCACCTAAGTAGATAATTGAGCCAAAGCATTGAAACAATGGAATAACAATAAAAACATAAAGGGCCAACACACCAAATAATACTAATCCAATGCTATATTGAATATATATAGCTTCGTCTATATATTGTAGCTCAACAAAGTAAAATCTCATATTTGGTGATGCGTTTGTTGTATAATGCCAATTGTGTATTATTATAAATCTCTCGTTAACAAGTTTTGTGAAATACAATGATATCCTAAGTGTCTACAATATCCTCGCTAAGCATAATAAATAAAATCATTAAGGTTTAGTTTCATTTCTTTGAAACCGACTCGGGGAAAACTTGCCAAGCATTTGGCATGATCCATATTAAATAGAATAACACTTGGACATCATAAAAGTACACCAATATTGTGAAATCTTATGTTGATCCCGCCACCAATACAATTAAAGACAAATTCTTATAAACTTTCAAGAATGTAGTCGAATATGTACACTAACAATCACCAACCCACGTATTTCATGAGCTAATACAAGTATAAAAATAATCACAATGCCATTCTCAAGAAATATATAATTTATAGTTTAACACATTTGAGTATAAGTGGGTTAATAGGGAAAATTGAGGATAATATGTGAACATATGAAGTCTCTTGTATTTGTATTAAATTAACCCACTAGCGGACTAAAAACAACCATTTATAGGAAGATATTCCATAAATATCCTTACCATATTAGTTATACCAAAAATTAGGGTTCATAACTAGAAAATTGGGAGCATTGTTTTAAATCTCAAATTGGGTTTGTATAAAGTGAAATGATTATTGTAATAGCTCAATATCCACATAAATAAAAATAATCAATAATCAATTTAACTTAAATAACACCCAAACCCAATGCATGCATCAAAACCCTAAGCTTTTAAGAAAAAACCCCATTCTTTTTTAAAACACTTCATACATCACACTATAAGTTTAAAATAGGTTTTATACTATTGTTCCAACCTGGATTGAAGCTTGATCCTTGAATATTAATCGTTGATTCAAGCCGAAGTGGAGTACCCACGAATTTCCCCAAGAGCCCTAAACCCTAACTTTGGTAGAGATGAAGAAAATGAGGATGATGATGATTTGAGCCTTTAATCTTGAACCACATGAATAACTTACCAACAATCCTTCAAAATCTCTCTTTAATTGAGTTCTAATCTCTCTCTACCTCCCTTATGTGTATGGTGCTCTAAAGAAGGTTTGGGGGTGATAAAATAGCAAAATATCAGGTCAAAGTTAGTTAAACCTGACTCTAGGGCACTTAGATCGATCTTGGGGGGGTCCAAGATCGATCTTGGGAGCTCTTAGCCAAGATTTTCACCCTCCACGATAGCCCAAGATCGATCTTGGGAAGGCCAAGATCGATCTTGGAACCATTGCACTAAGTTCATCTGATTTTTGGCCTCTCAAGCCCCCGAGATGTTAGAATCTCGTTTCGGGCCAAACACAAAAGTTGTAAAAGGGAATGATATGGAACTTTGGGCACCAATGGGGACTCATTCATACATTATAAAAAAGTTATGGCCTTCCAAAGTTGGCAAAAAACTTAGAAACCGCGTAAAATCAAAACTTGCGATTTTTTCCTCAATTTCGATTTGGGCCAACCGAACTACGAAACAATTGTTCATGCAATTGTAGATATACTAATGTGGTGAAATTGACTAGTGAAATAAACGCAAGTGTTACAGATGTAGTGTATAACTTGCATGAATAAATTTTTCTTTCTTTTAAATGCCAAAGAAGCAATGCAGTGTATGACTTGTATGAATAAATTTTTTTATTTTTTTTTAAAATGATGAAGAGGAGATGCAGCGTATGACTTGCATTAATAAATTAAAGATGGCACGATTAGTCCAGTGTTACAAATTAACAAATGATGGGGCCATTACCCCAGTATAGTGAATGAATGAATGCATGATATGGCGATTAGCCTGTGTAGCGAATGAATGATTGCATGATATGGCGACTAGCCCGTGCATTAAATGAATTGGCGATTTGACTAGTGTAATGAATGAATGAATAATTAGGTGATTAGCTAGTGTAATGAATCAAATAATGATGTGGCGAATCGCCTAATATATTAATGATTACGCCATTTGCTGGCAAATAAGTTAAATGAAAGGTATGTGTTTACCTATACTTACCTGTGATGTATAAGAAGCTCGACGCGCTTGTGGAGCAATTAAGCGGCTAAAGCAAATAAACACAATCGTATGTAATAGCAATAATATCAAGATAAGAAAGATCACATTTGCAAATGATTTTCAAAATCACTTGCTGATTACTTCTGTTAAATTTCGAAGGATGTCTCACATCTCTCGAGAGGATGAAATCTTGAAATGATTGATTCAATGTTTGTTATTTTGAAAGAATTCAATTATTTATCATACGCGAATTGGCATGATTAATTTTCAAAAGAATTTGAATTCTTTTTTTTTTAAAACGCGTGAATAGACGTGAAACTCCCTTTTGAAGGGATTTCATTATTTAAAAAAACAGAATTATGATTCAATTCTGATTTTTTAAAAATTGTTGATTAAAGAAAGCGAGGGAGCAAACTCTTTCTCGTCTATGGCAATGCCACGATTATTTTAAATTTTCCTCAGGGGAAGAGGAAGAAGTTATGTCATGTATCAATCAATTTTGACGATATTTAAACTTCTCTTATTAAAGCATGTCGTGCGTTAGTGTTGTATCACACTTATTGTTCTCAAAAATTCAGTAAAACTATCTTTATCTATGCATTTTTATCAAATGACACGATAGAGTGTGAAACTCAAGTGGAGACTATCCCATATTCTATTCGTCTGTTTTTGTTTTTCTCTCTCTTTTTCCTGAAACAAGAAATGACTTTGTTTCTTCTTCTTTTTTTTCACCCTCATCATTTTTTTTCATTTCATCCGCTTAGACTACACTAGTCAAAATTGCGATTAAGAGTCTTTTTCTCACTTTTGGTTTCATCACCCAGCTTATTTTCAACTGTTTCATTTTTTTTCTTTGTATTTGCTTGGTTTGACCATTTATTTCTCACTTCCTAAATGGAAACATAGTCTCCTTTCAGTTTTCAATAACTGTTCATGTATAGGCGATCGCATTATATCAACTTTTTACACGCGATAATTACTGAATAAAATAATTGTGATAGTGCTGTGTTTATATTCCAATGCTCGAATAAGTGGTTTGTATTTCGTTAAAATTGATTAACATGAGTGTGAACTACCAATGGAATGGGATTTGGAGAAAAAATCTTTAATGTCGCGATTTTGCCTTATCGGAGAAAGCGATGCGATTTTAACCGTGATGTGGTTAAACGATATTTTTGTTTTATGGGAGTTGAATCACATTTTTGGTTTCAAAGAATGATTGATTTTATCAAAGAATAATGATTTTTAATTTTTAATGACTTGATTCTAGAATTGTATAATCAAATTATACAAATTAATTGATTTAAAGAATGGTGGAACTTACTTGTCTATAAGGATTTTTTTTTGAAAGAATGTGACTTTATACAAGTAAATGTCTTTTTTTTAAAAAAGAAATAAAAATGAACGGTATAACACATGCGACGCGTGCGAAAGAAAATGTATAGTTTGCATATAGATATTTTTATTTATGAAAGAATCTTTTATTTATCCTGATGTCAAAATTATGAAATACCGGATGGACCGGTAGGGATTTAGAAAACAGAGAATCTATAGGCTTCTTTTGTCCTATGTATGCTGTGGTTATACAATCTCGGTTGAAAATTGGTACGACTTCTCATTGGCGTGGTTTCACGATATAGACTGAGTGTATGTGTGAACAACCATTTGATATACCCTAAATATATGTGGATTGGCCTTTATGCCGTCAACTCATTAAATACTTCACATTTCGAAAGATGATCTGTACGCATGGCGCTCAATCTGATATACACAGAGTACTGTAATATGTCCCACGATATACCTCCAACCCGTCAGGTTAATCATTAATACTGTGTTGAACGATACTCAGAGGGTACGAAACTGAGAAAAAGCGAGGGCTTATGCTTTAGCGTTTGTCAACCTGTAAAGTCGGCATGCTTCTACATTAGGCCCCCGGGTATGAGGAGGTATCATATATGCATGCAGTGCAGGTGCACAAAGTGTTTACAATTTTTTTCAATTTTATTTGGGAAAATATATTTTTTGGTTTTTCTTAAGGAAAAAATATCAACATAAAAATCAACCTAGCATGCTACTATGTTTTCGGAGAATCTTAGCATATGTCTGAGTTGTCACAAAAAGGCTGAAATTGGAACATAACATGTAAAAACAAGTTATAATATATGTGTATGATAAACATGAAACAGATAAAACATGATAACAAGCATATGCATAGCATATAATCTAATTCGCCTAAATAGTCCCCAGCAAAGTCACCACTGTGAGAATCTCGACGGGACCCCCCCCCCCCCCCGCATGTTGTTCGGTGCATGGCGCGGTTTTAAACAGTTTTCGAGTCGCCAGAATGTTTTACGGGATAACGAACAAAAGTGTGTTTTTGTACCCTTTTGGGGTACAACGTAGTTTGCGTAACCAGAATGAGTTTGGTAATTATGTTACAACGCGTGAAGGTTTTAGGTACCCGCGCCGCCCTTTCAACTTCTAAATGCACATGCTTGATTTCATATTTTTAATTTGTTTCTTACTGCTTCATGGCCCAAAATTCATATATATATGGGTTGCTAAATATAATACAAATATCCTACTAGTTTTGCATGCAAAATTGACTTTCTGGACAGAAAGCCCATACGGTCAATCGAAAATCTCGTACAGTCAATCGAAAATCTCTCATATTTATCTAGCTTGTATGAAAGAGAACATGTACAAGCATTTGTAGGCATGTATGGGAGATCTTTCTGGATCGTATTGATCTATTATACACACAGTTAATGTGGGAATTATGGAATGGAAAACAATTTAGGCATGCTTTGACAGTTTATATATAATATATATATACATGATATGAGTAATTATATAAAAATATGCATTATTTTAGGATATCTATATCGTATTAGAATTTAGAAGATACCTTTGCAAATACAGAACTTTGTTTCAGAAGAATATATATGTGTTACAAGCTTTGGTTCGTCGATCAATCATAATACAAACACTATAAATGAGTTACGGAGTTTTTACTTATGTACCTATTCTATTACAGTGTTTTCTCTCTTTATAATAAGATTTTGCTAGTCTAGAAATGAAGATATAATAAAAATACAAGTTTTTCCCTCTTTCCTGCTTTTGCAATGGGTTTTTTTGCCCAGTAATCATGACCCATTGTTGAGAAGTTGGTCCTGACTTATCTAGCACTTGATTTAGCCTTTGATACTCAATACACCGTACAGAGGATCAGATTGCCCATACGGGATATCCGATAAGCCGTTTCGGTCGCCACTAACCTGCCTCGGGTGCAAAATCAGATTGCCCGTACGGTCAATGGGATTGCCCATAAGGTCAATCGCTTTATAATTATTGGACTAAGCTGATTTGTGGATATGTTAATCCTCAAGATTATTTACTTGCTGTCAAAATTTGAGCATGATTAGAGGTCGGGTAGGCCGATTGCTCGTGCAGTCTTTCGAATTGCCCATACGGTGGATTGACCATACGGTCTTTCAGATTGACCGTACGGTAAAAGGAGTTTTAACTGTTGGATGAAACTGATTTTTTGATATCTTGTTCCTCAAAATGTGATATAGCTTTTGTTCAAATTTGAGGGCGATCGGTGTTTAAGAAGTCTTCCATTTGATTATTTGACTACATTTGGTCAAGATCATGAATTTTACAAATAGCACGGATCCAAGTTGAGTTTTATCTTGTTCGAGCGTGCATCTCTTGAAATTATGTATCGGCAAATCTGATTTTTCTTTTTCGGAAAGCGAGTTGCGTCTTGTCTGGAAGAGTCGCAAAATGGGGTGTCTATAATTATATCTATTGTTATATTGTTAATTATATTGCCTCGGTTATGATGTAAATGATATAAGAACGTATGAGGAAACTAGCAAATGAATCATAACACACATAGGAAATCTTCGGGCCTTTCAGAACGAACTAAATGTAAAGTGGGAATGAATAATAACTAATGTGGTGAGTCCACCGTAGCATGACGAACCTTAGGAATGTGGTGTTATAGTGAGGTGGCTTAGATTACCGATCCTCTAATGGTATGAAAGTACATAAGAGGTTTACTTTACAAAATTCCTAGGGTGAGGCCGGATAATCGGGTAGAGCTTCTTGTGGCTAGGATAGGAATCCTAGTAAGGTTCGACATGCATTTATGTGTGGACTGCATAACATTACATCGTTTTCAAATTATCATATTAAAGTAAAGTATCTATTTTCTATATAAAACTGCACGTGCTTGTGTGTGCTAGCTGTATTTTCTATATAAAAACTATATAGTTCCTACTGAGCACGAATTTGGCTCATTCCCTATTTTCTAACAGCTTTATAGGATAGGCTTTGGGGTTGGAACCCAGTTTACAAGTCTAGAAGCCTTTGATGTCCACTAACTGATTTCTAGTCCTTTCATGGGAAGGACTATAATGTATAACTGTTTTACTTTCATCGTATTGTACATGAGACTTTGTATAAAGTATTCACTTCGGTTTTACTATATGAACAATATTTTATGTAAATTTGTGTGAATGTTCCTAGATGTGAAGTGGATTTTAAATGTGATTAGCTATGGATGTACTTGTATGAAATAGTTTTGAATAATACAGGTTGTAATGTCCTTTAAACAAACTCCGCATGCCAAATTTTTCTGAAACAGAACTTTCTATGAATCATATTTTCTTAAAGAATTTTTTTTAAAGTAGTGATTTTTACATTTTAAACCCGCCGTCGCTCACGACATCCATGGTAAACCGGGTCCCGGAGGTGAAAATCTCAGAACGAGATTCGGGGCGTCACAATTCAAGTTGGGGGAATTAGATAAAATTATTAACTTTGCTAGTCCTGCATATTAAAAAAAAATTGCAATGGTTCTTCAATTTTTATTTAGATTTCTTTTCTAGCTAATGTGCTAGCGATGACGAATTCGTCTTAATGCTTTATATGTGCATTCTTAGTTTTCATACTATCTTTATTAATAGAAATTTTATGATTTTCGATCCTCATTATAATTGTGCACATATGACAATTATTACATGACTCAATGGATGAGTGAGTATAACTAAAATTTTCTGAAGAATATAAATGTAGAGACTAAATAACCCGTGAGTATTTGAGCCAGTCTTCCGTTCTGAGGATTTTTACATCAACTCTAAATTTTTTAAAAGTCGTACTTTATTGTGTAGTATCATTATTCTTTGTTTTAATTGAACACTAGAAGGGTTACATCCATGAAATGAAATTTTAATTAGGATCCTTGATACTACTTGATTCAAAGAGCTACCATAGGAAGTAATTTAGGCCATCTTTGGTAGCCAACAAATTAGCCTTATCCTACCTTTACATATATATATCGCTAGTCATCCCTTTGAGCCTTATATATAGTCTTTCTTTGTTAAACCGATATCCTTACCCTACTCCAATTAGGAATTTTAACCCATATTTATCGCCTACCCTTTGTCTAAGAATATGTTGAGATTATTTATTTTATGTATTGGCAATAATGAAAAGTGAACCTAGGAAAAAGTGAAAAACAGAAAAATGTGAAGGAAAAAAGTTATGAAATCTCCTCCAAACATCAAATAAATAAATGAAAAAGGGAGAAATAAAAAAAAGATAGAAAAAATTAGAAGAGAAGAAGAAGAAGAAGAAAGGCAGCTCAAATGAAGTCAATGTTAAGCCCCAAAGTGTCAATTTTATATCTCAATGTGTTTCTTAGATCTTTGAACTCTTATATGCCCTTCATTTGATAACCCTTACCCTAAGCCTTACGTTACAACCCGAAAAAAGTCCTAAAGATCATTTGGAATATGGTTTAGAGGTGAGAGTGGTGAAGGGATTTATTTATGCATTTCTTTTTTCTAGTGGGATATATCCATTCATGGGACTTGTATTCTTTCATTTATAGCGTTTTTCAAATATACATGTGTGAGGCTTTTAAATATGCATACATTTTCTCTTTATTGCCTGCATGTAATAAAGGCATTTATACCCTATTCTCGAGTGTTTCATTTGTTGAGTGTATATCATGTGAGGAATTGAGACAAAACATAGTTTGAATGGTATTTGAAAGTTTTGCTTTCTTTGAAATCAATGATGTTATGTTGTTGTCAATTCACACACCTGCGATGAAGATTGGTGAGAAAGAAATATTTTATTGATCTTGCTAGTTTGAGAACTTTAATATTGCATGTGTATCAAATTGTTCTAGCATGTGGGTGTTTTGATGTCTTTATTGAGTTAGTCGCATTGATGAAGAATAGGAATCAAATTTTTAAAAAGAACCATTGCAGTTGAATTATATTGGAAACCTTGGGTTTTAAAAAAAATATAATTTATTTTTAGGTTTTTACCTTGCTCGAGTACTAGCAAAGTGTAAGTTGCGGAGAATTTGATGTGCCAAAAAATTAGTAAAATTTATTCTACTATTTTATACTTTAAAGGATATATATATATATATATTATCATTAATCCTTATCATTTTAGTGTTTTTCAGGTGTCAAGAAAGAATTGGAAAAGATTGAGAAAAATAAAGAAATTAAAGATTACAAAGACACCTAAAATGGGTCAATACTTCCGGACGTATAAATTTTTACGTGAACTCCAAATAATGCGATTATTGAGCCTAATTTAAAGATAATTTCGAGACCTACAACTTTGCAATTCATCATTTTTCCGAATTAAGCCGTTTCAGAGTCCGAACTTGTTACGCGAAATTCAGCAAATTAATAATGGCGAAAATTCAATATACTCAAGTTTGGGCCCAAGCCCATTCCTGCATCCATTCAAGTGAGCCTTAAAGGAAGGAGCAACCAGCAATATATTGATATAATGGGCCCAAAGCAATTTAGCTAGCACTCATTCTAGCCCAATTAATAATCTAAAGGCACTACCCATTAGCCAAGTCTACGCTCATATTTATTAAATTAACAAAAGCCCATCAGCCATCATTAAAAACAGTTATAAAAGGAAACAATGTGGACAATTCTTGGAGGAGCCAACAGCAAAAGTTGTTGCGAGCACTCTCTTTTCTCTCTCTTTGTCGATTTATTTTATTTAGGGGGGTGTATTGGATTTAGAATCTATAGGATTTTAATGGACTTTTAAAGTTCATGGGTATTCAATTAAGATTTAAAAAAGTCTTTTAAAATCTTGATGTATTCAATTGAGATTTAAAAAAGTTTTTTAAAATCTTGATGTATTCAATTAAGATTTTAAAAAATCCATCTAAATCTTATGGTATTCAAAAGTCTAATGACTTAGTAGGATTTTAATTAGTGGTGGATTTTGGTGGATTGTAAAGCCTTTTTTATACATAAAAATCCATCTTGAAATCTTCTCATTTACCCAGAGATTTCAGATGGATTTCTAATTCTTTTAAGAACTTTACTCAACATTCTCCCCCTCTCTCTCTCCCCCCTTCCCCCTCCCCCTCTCTCTCTCAAAATTCAAATTTCTTATTATGTGATGAACACATTATAATTTATTCTTCGTCCCTATAAAGTCTTTATTCTCTCTTTTACTAATGTGGTTATCACGCGCATTAACATAATTTCAAATTGTTAGACCGCTAATTATCGTTCAAATTTTTAAAAACAATTCATGTCAATTTCATTATAAAATACTAGTGGGTGAGAAGTCTAATTTTGTGGGTGCAGTATGAATTTTTATAATGTATTTCGTTAATTGTCTTTACATTTTTGATAATGTTACTTTAAACTCGTAATTAATTTATTTTATTGTTTGTCTTTTGTCTTTTGATTTTTTATTTTTTATTTTTTTGATGAACTTATTAAAATCTGCATAAATTCATGGACTTATTAAAATCTGCAAAAGTCCATGGACTTATTAAAATCTGCAGAAATCCCAAAGAATCCATGCATTAAAATATGTCAGATTTTATATGGATTTAAAACAATCCATAGACTTAACAGAATCCACGGATTTTAAAAAGTCAGTTAGAATCTTTTAAAATCTGAATTGAATACACCCCCCTTAATTTTATTTTCCTTTTCTTTTTCTTTGGAGATTTGAAGATTTGAAAATTTAATTTATATTAATGTCAAGTAAGTTTTCTTTTAATCTTATTTGATTTTTAATTTTATTTATGCTAGTGTAAATTTGTACTAGGGTTAGGATGAGTATACATTTAATTGATTCATTTGCATGTGTTCATGCCAATTGACTCTATCAATTTAATACTTTAATCTTAAATACAAATCTTCTTATTGTATGCCTACTTTAATTGATAAAAATAAAGTTGGATTCTCATTATTTTTTGTTGAATTCACCCTATGATTTGTTCAGAGTTGATATAGGGTGTGTTTTGACGGATATAGTAAGTGTTTTGATTTTATGCATAAGTTTGGCTGTGTAAAAATTATAATTGAATTTTATAAATTACGTATACTTGAATGATTTTATTTTTCGTATCTAATATAGTTGAAAGATCAAATTAGTGCGAGATAAGAGTCAAGTTTATGCGTATGAATACTTAGGAAGATGATATTAAAGATTGCATCACCCTCAGAAGACTAGCTACCCATTACATCATCTATGATGGTCAACTGTATAAAAGAAACTTAGGCGAGACTTATTTGAAGTGCCTGGAAGACAAGCAAGCTACAAAAATTATAGAAAGAATCCATGATGGTGAATGTGACCCTCATATGAGAGGCCACACGTTGGCAAAAAAGATCCCGCGACAATGGTATTACTGGACAACCATGCACCACGACTGCAGCAAATATGTTCAAAGATGTCAAAAATGCCAAAAGCTAGCCAAAGCTCAAAAGTTGTCGCCTCATGAGTTATATATTATAACCTCTCCTTAGCCTTTCTCAACATGGGGGATAGATGTAATTGACAAGATTTCCCCCGAAGCCAGCAATGGAAATAAGTACATCTTAGTGGCCATTAATTATTTCACTAAGTGGGTAAAGGTTGAAGCATACACCAAGCTCACTGCTCACAAAGTAGCTTGTTTTATTCAAAGGAACATTATTTATCGGTATGGGATCCTGTGAACACCCCAATCCACGACTCTCGTGCGAATACTGATTTTCTTTTAAAACAATCATCTTGCATTTTGAGTCATCATACATGTAGAAGACTGATAGGAAAGACTCCAATTCCGGACGCGTTAGGAGTCAAAGATAACTTTTGTTGCCTCTTCGTTTACTAGGACGGGGATCGACCTGCCCGGTTAGGTCGCAAGGTGAGGGGCAGCGCCCCGTTAGAAAATCGAGTTTTTTTCCAAGTATTCCTGTGCTTTTTTGTGAGCCAGCCGCATGCACCAACCGTATGGCTACCTGCCAACTGTACGGTTGGCACGTCCTAACCGCAGCCCCCTGTCGCACACCCTAGCCGCACCCCATACGGCTACCCCTGCGGTTGGCCTCTTTTGGAGCGTTTTTGGCAGAAATTTTGCTATAAATAGGACCCTTGGGATCCCATTTTGGGATCATCAACACGGAATAGTGTTTCTAGTAAGTGAAAACTCTGTCAAAATCTTTACAGAGTCATTTTAAAGAAATTCTGAGAGAGAGTTTTAGAGAGAGCGAGTCTTAGGGAGAGAAAGTCTATAGAGAGAAAGCTCTAGAGAAAGAAAGGAGCAAACAAGCAGGTTTTCTTCTTCAAAGCGCATCAGGTACGTCTGTCTACAACTCTCCTTAATTTCAGTACTGCAATTAAATTCATTTTTAATATAGAAAGTTAGATAACTTGCAAGGAAGTTCATTGCTTTCAAAATAAATCCCTTTCTAAATTTTACAAGAAATCTAAAATCCGTTTTGACACGTTTTCAAAACAAACAAAAATACAAAAACAGTTTCCAAAAGAAAGGAACTACGAGACTCTGATTTCATTCTACGAATGAATATGTAGGCGCTCGCCAAGCTCGAGTCTGATTTTAAAATATTGTTTTAAACTAAAATTATCCAGAAAGGACTATTTTGAAAACAATTCAAACTACTTGCAAAATATCTAAAATAGGAATTAGATACATGATCCATTAAAAGACCGAAAGGGCAAATTGGGTGCCTAACACCTTCCCAATTCGTAACGTAGTTCCCGAACCCTAGCAAAGTAAAACTTCAAAATAAAACTCTGGTTTCAAACGTATGAAAGATAGTTCGTTTTTGAATTATCCTTCGTATGATCTTTTGTTTGTTTTTTCGTAAAACAAACTGGCGACTCTATAAAATACGTTTTAAACCGAAACCGAGAACGAGGACTGCCCCTCTCGGATCGCGGGTCCGAATTCTCACAGATCCCTCACGAAATCATCTCGTATAATGACAATCACTTCCAAGAAGAAACAGACGAAGTCCTTATTAAGTATGGTATCCAACGCCATCTCCCCTCTTCGTATCATTTTCAAACCAATGGGGTTGTAGAAGTAGCTAACAAAAATCTCAAAGTTATTCTCAACAAGATGACAAAGAGTTGTCAGGATTGGCCCGAAAAGCTCTCCTTCGCACTTTAGGGCTACTATTCAACTGAGAGGACATCCACAGGTGCTAGTCCCTTCTCCCTAGTCTACGGAATAGAAGTTATGCTGCTGGTGGAAATTGAAATTCCATCTTTAAGAATAGTATTAAAAAGTCAAGTTGCAGAGGCAGATTGGATAAAAGCACAGTTCGAAAAATTGGCTTTGCTTGACGAAACGTGATTGAAAGCAACGTACCACCACTAGGGATATCAGCGATGAGTCGCCTAAGAATTCAACAAAAAGGTCTGTGAGCATTACCTACAAGAAAGGGACTTGGTGCTCAAGGAATTTCGGGAGCCAACCAAAGATCCTTGACGAAAATTCAGCCAGACATGGACCGCCCCATATATGATCAAAAGAATCTTGTTAGGAGGAGCTACGCTTCTAACTAACTTGGATGGTGAAGAGCTCTCGCAATACATCAACATGGATCGGCTTAAGAAGTTCTATGTGTGACGGATCTCGCCTTTCAAGCCACAATCTAAGACATCATCATCCACCCACTTTTCCTTTACTCTAAGAACTACATAGACCTAATCCTTATAATAAAATAAAAAAATTTGGGTTCCGACTCAAAATAAAAAATCGAGGTACGTTGGTAACCCAAGGCGAAATCTTGGGCCCAATCTAAACCACCAACAAAAAGTCATTCCCCCTTACTATGCATGAAAGTGTTAAGAGAAATTCAAACATCATTCTTTTATTAACAAGAGACCCCCAGGAAAATCGGAAAAGGCATTTTATTACACAAGAAGGAAATACATCAAATAAGGGAGGAAATAACAACAAAAGTACAATATCTAGGGACTCCATTCGTGATCGTTGGAATCATCGTTAAGGCTTAGCGAACCGATCCAAGGGCCTTCTAAAGTGCGAGCATTAAGGAAGGGGTTGTCTACTTGTTCACATGACATTTCTAACCACAAGGTCGTGGCCACATTTTTATCCAGAGGGGGAATATCATGGGTCCTCCCTATCAAAGAGTGCACGCGAGATCTCATCTCCCAATGATGCGATTATCCCTCACTCGCACTCGAAAATAATCCTGATGATGTCCAAATTGGCACAAAATGCGGTGAGGGTAGTAAAAAGAAGTAAACTTGAACCCCAAGACCCTCACATCCGCACAACCAGTTGTGTAGACCAGGATGGTAGGAAAAGTCCATCAATAAATTACTCAACGAAGGATAGGGATTGCATCATCAGAAAACCATGATGACCATGCAAGGTAAGCTTGGTCGAAAGAACCACCAAATGAGCGAGTGACTTTTTTGAGGAAAAAGTTTTCAGCTAAATGTGTATTTGTGTGAGGATTAGCAATCAGTTGAAATCTCTCCAAAAACCACATGAATAACAACAAGGAGCTCCCACTCATAACAAAAGTCGCATCAAGCCAGTGGAAAGTCTCACCAAAGATGACCGGGACCAGATTAAAACCTTTGTAAGCCCCATAAACTACACCAATGATACTAAGGTGAACTTCAAGACTCAGGTGGACAAGAAGCACATCCACAAAAAGCAAGATCAACGCCATGTTCAAAAGCCCATTTTCATAACGCTCATCGTCCATATGCCCTAGGAAATACTCCATGAGAGTTATCATTTTCAGAGTTCCGTTGCGAATAATTGCTTCGGTAGCTTTTCGAGTCAGGCCAAGCCATTCGTGTAAAAGACGACTGACATTCCTTCCCCGAGAAGGAACCACCAGGTCAACAAGGTGACTTATCCCCAAGAGGCAAGGAAAATCCTCAACCGTAGGACAAATTTCATCCATGTCAAAGCGAAAGACATGGTAGGGGACATACCAATGATCAATCACAACTTGCATCATTGCCCAATTAATTCCTTGCTTCCTCTATCGGAAAAGATATTGAAAACTTCCAATATTGAAAGTCTTGGAACATTCTTGAAGTAAGGTATAAAAAAGGTTCCTCGTGGAGAAAAATTTAGTATTGACATTCATATATATTAAAAAAGAATAAAAGGTGGCAATGAAGGAAAAGAAGATAAAGGAGAGAACTAGAATAAGAGAAAGATGGATGAAAGAGAGAAGAGAAGTATACTACATTTAAAGAAAAAATTCGGGTACACTGCCGGTCGTCACCACACGAAGTGCCGGCCGTCAGCCAAACGAAGCGTCGGCCGTCAGCTGCCTATACCAAAAAATTTGAAAAGGGAGACATAAAGAACTGATAGAGATTCTCGGACTGAGATAAGACGTACTTTTACCCAGAAAATTTAAGGTTGTCGCGGATACAACAAGAGAACAAAAAAATTTGAGGTGACAACTGGTAGCACCCAAAGCGCGCGCCAGTCGAAAGTAAAAGGTGCCGATCAGCACCAGGATGTGCAGGCCAGAAGAAGTAGGCATCAATCATCACCAGGACGTGCCGGCCGAAAGCAGGAAGTGCCTACCCAAGAAAATCTTCAAACAAGACATCAGTAAGCAACGATTCCCCAAACGATTGACCAATCTGCCACACACCTAGAAATTAGGAAAGCCCGTGTCCACGTATACATGCATGATTCTGTATTTTGCACATCAATTTATGTAAAAATTTATTTATGACATTTGACAAATTACTAACTACATTTTCTTCATTGAGTACACCGCATGCACTAAAACGGATTAGTAGACGTGAAAAATTAATAATAACTATCATAATAAATGGTGAAGGTTAATCCAATAAATGTAATAATTACATAATAATGAACGGCAAATATAAATCAACAACTATTTATGAACATCCTAAAAATGGAATATATCCTTTAAGAACCCCATCGTCACCGAGAGAGGGATACCCGATACCACTACCAACACAATGAGAAAAGGAGCCGTCACCTACACCGTGGCTCTTCTTTGATCCTCTCCCTCTCCTGACAGATGCTTCGTCCTCACCTACTTGACCAACTGAATTGGAAGTCTCTCTGGAACGGCAAGATCTACTCCGCTCGGAGATATCCATTTTGCTAAAAACATTCCATAGCTTAGCCAAGATTTGATACGTGCATGGCCCATGAACTGGCCTGCTCATATAATGTTTGAACATTTTAAAGTCGATTTGGATCCAAAGGGGCATTAACTTGTATTTGTTTGGTTGTAAATAATTTTTTTTTGTTTGTTTGTTTTGCCCGAACTACATCCGACTGGATTCCCTGTCAAGGAATATGTAGGCAGCCTTGATAATTCTTCTCAGGCACGGTCATCTACACTCTATATCACTTCGTCCCGTGTGGCCTTGTCAGAACCAAACCTGTAAGTAAATGAACTCTTTTTTTGCTTAGAAGACTTTATTTTTTTTTCATTTTGGGTAAAAACAATCCCCAAAATTGTAAATAAAATCACCCAAAATGAAAAAATAAATAAAGTACAATATTTCTAATGTCGAAAAAATTGTACATTACCCAAATTATAAAAACGGGTAAAATACATTGTATTTTTTTAGTAATTTACCCTATCTTTTACTTAATATTGAATCTGCCCGTACTAAGGAGTAAAAGAAGTAGTCAAACTAATTTTAACTCAAAAAGAGATGTGCTATAATTAAAAAAGAAAAAAAAAACGTGTTTTTTTAGTGAGGCCTGTTAATTGATTGGATTTAAATCGAATCACGATAAATTTAAATTTATATTTGTAAAAAGATTTGAATTCAATCCAAATCGAATTATATAATAGATCACCAAAATATTATATTTTCAATTTTATTTAGATTGGATATAATTTGATCAATTTAAAATTTTAATTACTTTGTAAGCAAATAAAGAGATAATGAGACTAACAGAAAACACAACAGAAAAAATCTTATTTAATATTTTTTAAGTTAAGTTATTTCTTATAAGCATATCTTAATACTTTAGTATATCTTAATAATAACCACCGAGTTTAGTCCAGTGGTAATAACATTGAGATCAGCGGTAGGTTCGACATAGAGTTTTACAAGTTAAATTCTGCTAGTTGCAAAAATATATTGTTGGTGGCCAGTAACAAATAATAGTAAATTTAAGCATAAATATATGACTTAGAATGGATCGAATTTCAATTTGATTAAATTATTCTTATAATCATATTTGATTCACGAATCAAAAGCCTAAGGAGTTTTGATAGAATTTTGATATACAAATCAAAATTTATAATTCATATCTCAGTAAATAAATTGGGTTGGAATCAAATTTGGGTACAAATGGAATCCTTTTAATAGACCTACGGCACCCATTGCCAAAGAGTCGTGCTCTAATTGAAGTCCCTCACCCACTGAAAAACCTTAAATCGCCATTTTTGTTTTGTAGAAAGAAAGTGCAAGCGAAGGTCTGAAAAGCCCCAAACAGTTTACAAACTCTCTTTCTCTCTCGCATGGCTATATCTCACCAAGGTCGAAAAGCACCAAACAGTTACAGATTCTCTCTCTTTCTCTCTCTCGAATTTATCTCACCAGGCGTTAGCTTATGACCTCAGACAGTTACAAACTATTGGTTGAGGATAGGAACAATTTCAATTTCAATCTCATTTCCTTTCCTTTTTTTCTTTTGTTGAAGATATGATGAAGAATGTGACTTTGTTTTTGATTGAAAGATGATTCATACGAAATAGGTTTATTTCGTTATTAGGATTATTGGCCTGGAATTATTTAGTTGAGTTTTTTTGTTGGGAAGTGTGAAAACGAGTTAAAAAGTTAAATTTGAATTTTGTTGAAATTTTTTCAACCAATTTAAAAATATTTATGAAAATTATTCAAAAAATAGTTGCAATGGAATGATTAGGTTTTAAATATATTTTTTTATTTAATTTAAATTTTTAGATTTAAAATTATAATATTTTAAAAATTTTATAAGAGAAAAAATAAAATAAAATAAATTTTAAGACATATGAAAATAAAGTTGATTTTTTGATAGAAAACTAAAAAATGATTTTCTAGTTTTCTACAGAACAAGAGCTTACTGTTTAAAATTTTGTTGTGTACCCAGATCTACTAAAGGTCACAAAAGGGAACAGTTAGGGAACAATAATATCCTCTCACAATAATAATAAAAGAAGTAAAGAAAAACCAAAATAAAATAAAAGAGCAAAAGACAAAAGTACCCTCTCTCAATCCCTTGGTTCACTACAAATTTGTTTGTTATTATTAGAATAAATGTAACATGTTTATTTTATATAATAATATTATGTGTAAATGATTCTCTACTAGATTAATGTTTTGTTCCTCTCAAAAGTTAATTGCAGTGGCTAATAAAATTAATTTGATGCAGGCATTTTTTCCCTTTCAATTCTCCCAAAGTAGAACAACTTAAAGGGATTTTTAAATTCTTGTTAAACTTGTAATGAATCACCATTATATCAAAATGAACAATTGTTGCATTAATATTGCGAGATTCTGAATATTTAAATTCAGGTTTGGTGGGGTTTAATTTGTGTCTTACCGTTTTGGGAGTCTTTGTAACCAAGCAATTCTCGGTGCAATTTGGTATTCTTAATTTCCAATTGGTACCAAATAAGGCTTCTTAAAAGATTTTTCCTTTTCAATTTCTAAGAATTCCTTTATTTTCTACTATAGCCGTGTGTCCAACTGCCCGATTTCTGTGGCTGATTTCTGCTTGATCCCTGCCAATCTTCCGAACCTGTGCTCTATCTCGCTGCAGCTGCTTCTGTTCTGCCTTTTTTTTCGGGTATGTTCTGCTTTTGTTTATAACTTTATATGCTACAACTATGTTTTTGCGACTGCTTTTAGTTCTCCGTTTCTCCATCTGTAAAGGGTACCATTCGGGACTCTTTTGCCTCGTTGGAGGCTGCACATTTTGTTTGTGGCTGTGTTTTATGTACCATGTATTTGCAGCATCTTATCGACAACTCCTTTTTGTTATAATATTATTGGCAGAAGTATGGTTTGTGGTGCATTTATTGAAGCCCTTTTCTCTACTTCTTTTAACCTCATTGAGGTGTCCCCATAGTTTCTTTGTTATGAACTAGGTGTTGACAATTAGAGAGAGAGATGGGAGAATAAATTCTATTGATAATTATGAATGAATACAAAGGTCCCTTAAATAGGGATTGAATGAGCTGTACATGGAAATAAAATAATATCCCATAATTCTAGGAATTATGGTGGTAGTCAACTATACCATTTATACATATACCATATCTATATATCCTACCATATCTATATATTCTAATACCCCCCTCAAGTTGGCACACATATATCGAACATGCCCAACTTGCTAATTAGCTTGGTGAATATCTTCTTTGTCACGGCCTTGGTGAGAATGTCAGCTAACTGATCTTCGGAGCGTACATGAAGAACATAAATAACTTTCTCTTCTAACTTCTCTTTGATAAAGAACCTATCCACTTCAACATGCTTTGTTCTGTCATGTTGAACTGGATTGTGTGCGATATCACATGCTGCCTTGTTGTCGCAATATAGTACCATGGGTTCTGTTGGAGGAAAACCGAGATCTGTCAGTAGCAGTTTCAACCACAATAACTCTTGTATACCGACTGCCATTCCTCGATGTTCTGCTTCTGCGCTTGATCAGGATACTACATTTTGCTTCTTACTTCTCCAAGTAACCTAAATGTGAAGTACCCTGAAGTAGATCTCCTGTCACATATATTACCTGCCCAATCAGCATCAGTGTATCCTTCAACCTTCAGGATATCCTCATTTTTCTGGAATAGAATTCCTTTTCCAGGAGATGCTTTAAGATAACTAATAATCCTCATAACTGCCTGCATATACTTCTCCCCTGGATTATGCAAGAATTGACTAACGATACTCAATGCATATGATATATCAGGCCTTGTATGTGCTAGGTACATCAATCTTCCTACCAATCTCTGATAGCGCCCTCTATCGACAGGTACTTGATCTGTTTCGACTTCTAATTTCAAACCTTCCTCCATTGGAGTCTCTGATGGTTGACAAGCAGACATCCTGGTTTCATTCAGTAAATCTAAGGCATACTTTCTTTGAGATAGAAAAATGCCTTTTGATGATCTAGACACTTCAATCCCCAGAAAATACTTTAAGCTCCCAAGATCTTTCATCTCAAACTCCTGAGATAAGAGTTTCTTCAATGCCTGTTGTTCTTGAGGGTCATTTCCTGTGAGCACCATATCATCTACATAAACGATAAGAGCCGTAATCTTCCCATGGCTCCTTTTCAAAAATAAAGTATGATCAGAATTACTCTGGCTGTATCCAAACTTTCGCATTGATCTCGCGAATCTCCCAAACCAGGCTCTAGGGGATTGTTTTAACCCATATAAAGATTTTTTCAACTTGCAGACTTTATTTGTATGCTCAACCGGGATCTTACATCCAGGTGGGAACTCCATATATACTTCCTCCTCTAAATCTCCATGTAAAAAGCATTCTTCACATCAAACTGCTGTAGAGGCCAGTCCAAATTTGCAGCCAATGAGAGTATCACTCGCACCGTATTAATTTTTACGACTGGCGCAAATGTCTCCAGATCATCAATCCCATGTGTTTGTGTGTAGCCTTTTGCAACTAGTCTCGCCTTGAATCTTTCAATTGTACCATCTGCTTTAAATTTCACAGTGTACACCAACTTGCAACCCACCTTCTTCTTTCCTGCTGGTAATTCGGTTAACTCCCATGTGTCATTTTTCAACAAGGATTTCATATCCTCATCCATTGCTGATTTTCACTTAGAATCACATAAGGCTTCATGCACACTGTTAGGAATAGATACAGAAGATAATTGATTCACAAAAGATTTGTTAGATGCAGTTAACTTATCATACGACACATAATTGCTCATGGGATATTTGGCTTTGCTGGTAAAATCTGGGTCATATGTGGGTTTAGGTCTACCTCTATTTGCTCGGTTAGGAAGTTTCTTTATAGGAATAGAATGAGATACCTGGGAGACTTCAGTTTCAGGGATATTTGAAGAGAACGATTGGTTCTTCGCGTTATGCGGAGATGGAGACGACGCAACTTCACTAGAAAAGACTTCAGTTGTTTCTGTTAGCTCTGCGGTTAATGGGGTTTCGGTTGTCTCTGCTATTGGTGGTGAACCTGAAGTCAACGTTGGAACTACTTCTATTGAGCTTGTCTCTTCCTCATTAACATTCCCAAATGACTGAACTTCCTTATAGTGCTCCCCCTGAAGTTTAGTCTTGTCAAAATACATAGTTTCTTCATGAAACGTAACATCCATGGTGACGTACAGTTTCTGCGTAGGAGGATGATAACACCGATACCCTTTTTGAGAGACTGCATACCCGACAAAGATGCACTTGAGAGCGCGAGGTTCAAGTTTATGCCGTTGTTCCTTTGGTAAGTGGAAAAATGTTACACATCCAAACACCCGGGGAGGAAGATTGGACACTGTAGGGGCCGAGACAAACTTAGCTAGAACTTCGAACGGTGTCTGAAAATCAAGTATAGTGGAGGGAATGCGGTTTATCAAATAGGCAACCGAGGACAGTGCTTCGCCCCAATATGAGGTTGGTGTGTTTGCGCCAATCAATGATGCCCGAACCATTTCCAACAGATGACGATTTTTCCGTTCGGCAACCCCATTTTGTTGAGGTGTATAAGGACATGTAGTCTGATGAATGATGCCATGGAGTTTGAAGAATGCCTGTAACTCCGTTCTCATATATTCACCACCATTGTCACTGCGGAGAATTTGAATAGTAGTGTTATACTGTGTACGGATCTGTTTATGAAATCCTTGGAACAAACCACTAACTTCACTTTTTGATTTCATGGGACAAATCCACATCATTCGAGTGCAATCATCAATGAATGTGACAAACCATCGTATACCACTTAAAGAAGAAATGTGAGATGGACCCCATACATCAGAATGAATAATCATAAATGGAACTGAACTTTTATTTAATGAAGGTTTAAATGAAGTACGATGGCTTTTAGCCAGTTCACAAGTCTCACAATGAAAGACAGAAGAATCAACTTTATTAATTAAACTAGGAAATAGTTTCTTTAAGTAACCAAACGATGCGTGTCCTAACCGACGGTGCCATAACCAAAGTTCATCAATAATCTTCTTTTCAGATGTACTAGTGTTCAAGGCTTTGTGCAAACGATCTGTACTGTTCAACTCCAGGTCCAGGTAGTACAATTTTCCACGCCTAACGCCATAACCAATCGTTTTCTTCGTCTGAATGTCCTTAAAAACACAATGAGAAGGCCAAAATATGACAATACAGTGTAAGGCATTAGTTATTTGAGCAACAGATAATAGATTATAATCTAGGGATGGTACTACTAAGACAGAGCTTAGGTTCAGGGTGTCGGAAAGATTGATTGATCCTTTTCCTACTACAGGAACTGGAGCACCATTGGCAGTGGAAACAAAGGTCTGAGATAATGGAATTAAGGGAGTAATCATGTTTGAATTAGATGTCATATGATCAGTAGCACCAGAATCAATTACCCATGTATTATTCAAAACAGAGACAGAATTTAAAGCCATACCTGATGTACTTGTGGTGGTGAGTAAGCCTGGGGCCTGTTTGTTACCTCCCTCTGTGGTTGGACGTGTTTTGCAATTGCGAGAATCCTTCCACCAATCAGGATAGCCAATGATTTCATATCAGCCCTTTTTTGAGTGTCCAGTAAGTCCACAGACAGAGCATGGAGGGTATTTGGAGTTGGAGCCCCGAGAGTCATTTGGCCGGTTACCAGAGCGCTTATCTGAATTTCGCTAAGTGGAATTGGATGGGGCTTGATTACGGGCTACCATAGCCACAGTGTATGTTATGGGGCTCATTGTTTGTTGTTGAAGGACTTCACGACGAACCAGGGCATATACCTCTTCTAGTTCTGGCACCGGATCCTTTCGCAAAATCTCACCCCGGATCTGTTCAACCTTCTGTACAACTCTACATCAGTAGGACTTTCCATAATTACCTTATCACGGTGGTCCAATTCGCTAAATATTTCTGTCAGCTCCCCATAAAATTCAGATATTGATCGCCCACCCTGTTTGGCAGAAAAGGCTCATTGGTTAAGAGAAAAAACCTGTAGTTCATCAGCCCCATCATGAAATGCCGTAGATAATGATTTCCAGATTTCACGTGCCGTAGGAATGCGAATGTAGCGTTTCATGATTTCTGGTTTCATGGACATTAAGAGCCAGTGTTTGACGCGTTGATTATCGGGGTACCATTTATCGAATTCCGGTGTTCCTTCTTTCGGAATTGAGGCAGAACTTTGAATGAAGGAGAATTTCTGTTTCTCTGCGATGTGCATCTCCATGAGTTGAGACCATATATCATAATTTGTCTCATCTAATAGGAGGCCGATATTGAAAGAGGAGCCCTCAGTTTGAATGATGAGAGGGGAATCTTTTATGGATGAGCCAATTATTGAAGTGTTTTCGGAAGCCATTGAAGTAAGACTGAACACCTAGTGATCGAGGTCAAATCTGGAAATTCTGAGGCCGCGGCTGTGTTCAGAACGTCGAAAAATGCCAGGAAGGACTTATGTGGTCAACGGTCAACGGTCGTGGTCAACGGTCAACGATGACGTGTCAGCTGACGTGGCGGACAGGCTGACGTGACTGTAGGGCTGACGTGTCAGCGGCAGCCTATGTGGAGGCACGTGGACGTGGCGGAAAAATTGGTGTAGTATACTTTCGGCGCGTGAGAGCTTCAATTGAGGTGTTTCTGACGGTTTTGGGATCGTCTATTCGAGACGATGATGATGGTATGATTTTTGGTTTGATTAAGTCTTGGTACGTGATGAACGAATGAACAGAAGATAGATTTGAGCGTAGGGTTGAGGCGGCTGGCGGCGTGGTGGTCTGGGGTGGCTTCGTGGTGTTTTATGGTGTTGTGTAAGAGGGTTTCGTGGTGGATGCTTGGTGGCTGTGTGGTTGGGGTAGGGCGGCTAGGGTTTGGGTTTTGTTTTTTCCCTCTGATACCATGTTGACAATTAGAGAGAGAGATGGGAGAATAAATTATATTGATAATTATGAATGAATACAAAGGTCCCTTAAATAGGGATTGAATGGGCTGTACATGGAAATAAAATAATATCCCATAATTCTAAGAATTATGGTGGTAGTCAACTATACCATTTATACATATACCATATCTATATATCCTACCATATCTATATATTCTAATACTAGGTCCTCTGGTGCTGCCGAGAGTTG
Organism: Lonicera japonica; assembly: GCA_021464415.1. Lineage (NCBI taxonomy): Eukaryota > Viridiplantae > Streptophyta > Magnoliopsida > Dipsacales > Caprifoliaceae > Lonicera > Lonicera japonica. The sequence continues at coordinate 36,725,689 of CM038467.1, forward strand.
TCCGGCAACATTATTTTGGCCAAATTGATCTGTTTGGTCTCATGATCAACCTTATAAGGGTACATGTTGTTCCCACCTGTGCACATGTTGTTTCCGGTTTTAGCCCATGTTGCATTTTTTTGACATGCACCTTTCAGGTACAAATATTTCAACAAAATGCTATTGTTTAATTGTCTTTGGTCAAACATACCACCATATATAGGAGCGTGGATTAGTTTGTGTCCTATTTATACCCACTTTGGTAGTCTTTGTAAACACACGATTATCAATATGCCCTCCGGTGGCAACCACTCCCCTCTGTGCCAATCAAACTTATCCTCAATCCCCTTTGATGTACAGTGATCACCTTCAAGAAACCAATCAATCTTGACCAACACAACTGGCAACCAGTGGCGTAGCCAGGAATTCGAAGTCGGAGGTGCACAATTCGAGCCGATCGGTGATGAGTGGGAGTGGCTGAGTGGTCGCTGGACGAAGTCACCGCTCACATAGTGTGGAGTGAAACGGTCAGACAGAGCGGAAAAAAAAAAGAGAGAAACAGGGGAGAACTGAGAAGAAAACAGAAAAATAAAGGGGGAGAGTGAGGTCTTGGATCTCTCTCCTCCTCATTTAAGTGTATTTCAATTCTCAAAATGCCCCTCAACTTTTATTTCTTACAATTGCATACCCTCAACTATAAATTTATGTATATAAATCTCCATTTTATTTTATTTTTTAAATCCCGAAATCGTCGGGGGTGCGCACGCACCCACTCGTCTCTATGTGGCTACGCCACTGTTGGCAACCAATGGCATTTGTTCTAAAAAGGGTTTGGATAACTAAAATCTATTTGTCTCTTACCTCTCTAATCTCAAATCAACTGTAGTACCAAATGGTTTTTCTTCAATGTCACTGGCATTACCGCATCTTGTGTCTAAAATTTAAGAGAAAAACTGTATACGTTTCACGTTTCTCATCATTTCTTCTATTTGCTTGCACTCTTCCACACATTGAAGTTTGAAATCGTTATCCTCTTCAAGGTGAAAGATTTAATTTTCCTTTTCATTGTTCATAGCAACCTTACTTGAGTTCCCCTAAAATTTTGCCTCGTGGTGATGGATGCAGAAAATGAAATTGGGACTTCTCTAACTGCATCTGAAACCCAATAGCAGCGGATCTGCTTACAAAATAATTCCATTTCATGAATTGTGTTACTTGTTGATTTTAATTTTCATCTTTTCACAGTAGCATTCAGTTTCATGTTAACTTTTCTGGGGCTTCTTTAGACTACGGGGTTGCAAGCTACGATTTTTTTCCACATTTTGCCCAATGTTGGTTTTGCTTTGATCAGAAACATGAAATGTCTTGCAAAAAAACGACAGATTGGTTTCTTTCATAGAAGCAAACATATGATAAAGAAAGGAAATAAACTTTATACATTACAAGTCGATATTTCTTTGATTTGTTTTAAAAAGTTGAGAGGGAGGAATAGTTACTATTATATTGCTTACAACAGTATTCCTGTATGTTTTTCTGGTTGGATGTATTGGGCTTGATGTGCTAATTTGTGAATGGGAGGATTTGGTTCAGTTTGGAATTTTAGATGTTATTTTGACTGGATTGAATATGTTTCCAAATTCTAAGAATTCTGAGTTTACTAGATCCATCTTCAAATCCTCTTGCAGCTGCCTACCATAATGTTTCCTGGTGCATGCAGATTGGAAGGTCTAAATGCACCATTGGGGTTTATTCTGGTGCTCTAAGAGGCCTGGATACCCTAAAGCAAACACACAAACATGTATATGTATGTATACGTGTGTATGTGTTGTCTATTATTTTTATTTTTATTTTTCGAAACTTTTTCTTTTTAAATAAATAGGGTATGTTGCTAAAAGATTAATGTACAAGATGATGGTGGATAAGAAGTCCTCAGGTAACTAATTAACATAAAAAAAGAAACACAGAATAAACAGTTAGTCAAATATGATAAAAACCATTACAACATATACATCAGAAGCTACATTTTAGCCAAACGTAGCACTTTAGGATCCCCTGCACCATATACACGAATCAGCTGAAATTATCTCAAAGGCCCGCCCCTAATTGAGAGCTGACAAGGACAGCTTTGTATCCCCAAAATCTTAAAAGAATAAGCCCATGCTTCTTCTGTGGTGGGATGCGTGGGTGTATGTAGGCTTAATACTAATGTCACCACTTTTTGTTTATGTTTGATATTAGTGTAGCCACACTTAATGTATCAGTTCCTTTGAAATTAATGGCATGGTTCTCGTGCAGGTAACATAATGTATGCTCGCAAAGAGTTTTCTCTATGCACTTATGCAGACATTTGGAACACACGTCAAACCTTTTCTTTTGGCAAACGATTGCCTCTATTCCTGTACACTTGTCAATTTGTAATGATCCACATCCCACCGGTTGCGTAATGTGCTGGCCCTTGACTTGTATGTGGGTTCAATGAACCTAAAATACAACTTGGGCTAGCAAAGCCATTTTTGGCAAGAATCGGTAATGTTATACAATTTGTATTATCTTGTTCATATTAAGACTATTAGAGTATTTCTGCACATGAGGACTCCTTTCGACTCCTTTTTCTTTTAAATTGTCTGTGATTCGGTGAATGGTCAGTCCCCACCCTATAACGTGTTGTATTTCCTATGAATTAATATATTAAACCCCCCCAACCCGTCCAAATGAGAGAAAAGGAAGTAGGATATGTATGTAAGAAAAAATGGTGGCTTTCTGTACCATCATTTTTGAAGTGTTTCCTTCACGATTTATTTTTCTGTTGTTCTATTATACGTGACTTTCATTCGATCCCTTGCAGATTGACACCATTTTCTGCTAATAGTGGTGGAGCTTGAGTGTTTTGGAGCTTTGTCGAATGGCTGGTGTGAGTTCTCGATCTTTCCTTTTTTCACGTGGATGTAGCTATCACATCAACATGATTTTCAAGGATGATACAGTTAATACTTTTCCCGTTCGCCTTATTGCTGATCTGAGGCAAGCAGGATTTCTTACGCTTCAAGGCGACCAAATGATAGATAGTGCCCGACACTCCAACCTTTGCATAATCATCATCTCCAATGACTATGTTTCTTCCGGAGGGCACCTAGATGAGTTTGTCAAGATCCTTGATTTCTATGGACCCTCAAGAATTGTACCTGTCTACTATAATGTGGACCGTTCTGATGTTAGACATCAATTGGGAAGTGTTGGAGAAGCATTTTCTGTGTTTGAATCGGGAAAGGAGGATGATGTAAGACCATTGCGAGAAGCACTCAAGAAATTGGATAAAATCCCAGGTTACTACGTTGGAAATGTGGCTAATGGATAATTTCCTCGTAGCTCAGGCTCTCTGCCTTAGAGATTCCTTCTTGTGCATAATTATGTCCCCACCCAACACACACACCCAAAAGGAGAGTATTTCTAAATTTATTAAAATCAGAAAGTTTGACCTGTACAACTGTATTTTGTTTACTTGCAGGGGTCAATCAGAAGAAGAGTTGATCGAGAAGACTGTAAGGGAGATGGGAGTTAAAGTGTATCGCGTGGTCTCCCCCCCAAGCCCAATACTCGATGGACTTGATTCTCGTGCCCATCCCATTAATCGTTGGTTGAAGAAAGATACTTGACCAACTTTATCTGTTTGGCCTCTCCAGGGAAGGTTCAAATTACACTAGGAAGTTTAACATTCATCCATAAATTTTTCTCGGATTTGTAATTTATCAATTCCACCATTGAATAAATTATTTTTATTGTATTTATCAAGCATGCAAAATTTTAAATCAATCCGATTTTTGTAACCATATACTTTTTGTACTTATTCTGAATTTTTGAAATGTTCATAACAATTCAGTATATAACATGACTATGATGAGAGACTTTTGCATCTCTTAGGCTCCGTTTGATAGTAACATGGAAAATGAAAATAAAAACAACTAATTTGGGTGAGAAGATGGAAAATAAGTTGAGGCATATGGTGAGATCTTCTCCATCTCATACTCATTTTTGTGAATATATGTCCTCCATCTTCTTTTAATATTTTGTAGAAAAATTTTCTCCACCATCACCCAGAGAAAATTTTGTCATGGAAAAAAAACAAAAAGTAAGAGTTAATCTCACTACATCCCTCAACTTATTTTTCATCTTCTCACCTAAATTAGTATTTTTTATTTTCATTTTTCATGTTGCTATCAAACGGAACCTAATTGATTTAATTTTTTGCATGCATTTTTGAGATATTATGATTAACTAATTTAAAGGTTAAATTGATGGATTATGAAATTGGGAGAAAGTTATAAACGCCCGTAAAACTTCATTATTTAATACCAGTAACTTGAACCTTTTCCTTTACCATATTCATTGTATATAGATCTATTGAAAATTATTGTTATTATTATTTTGATACAAGCGATGACAGATCCTGGTGAAGCTTAAGGAGAAAATGGCTGGGGGATTAAATCGTGGCGCCCCATATGAATAAATTACTCTTAATTATTGAGGTAAAGCCCAAATCTTATTAAAAATTATTATTTGACTTAGTGCCTGTTTGGTTGAGATTTTGAGTTGAATTGATAAAAGTAGGTTGAGAAGTGAATTTGGTTTTTGTTGGAGTCTTTTTCAACCAATTTAAAAAAATTCAAAAAATAGTCTTATATATTGGATCTTATTTTATATATTTTGATGGGTGGGTATTAAATATATATATATATATATATATATATCTAATTCTAATTTTTGGATTTAAAGTTATAGTGTTTTGAAAGTTTTATAATTGAAAAAATAAAATAAAGTAAATTTTGAGAAGTGTGAAAATAAAATAAATTTTTATTAAAAAAACTAAAAAACTGGATTTTTAGTTTGCAACCTAACAAGAACTAATAGTCTACAATTCGGTACATGTCTCATAAATAAATTATTTGATATGACCTTACTTATGTTGAATCAAGAATTTCAGACAGAGAATTTGTTGTTATTTTTTTTTTTTTTTGAGTAATGACAGAGATTTATTTAGATATACTATAAAATTTGAGGTTTAAACTTGGTGTCAAATAAATTTGGTGGTGCGTCGAACAACTTTATAAAGAAATCATTCTATTACAATAGGAAAAAATAAATAAAAATAATCATTAACTAGTTTAGTATTACATAATCTATAATATAATAGAGTATTAGGTTACGTTTGGCGCGCCCGATAAAAAAGTAAGATCGGATAGAATAAAAGTCAGAATTAGTTGGATAAGAATTATATGAAATAGGATGGGAAAGGAATAAAGATTCGTGGGATCGGACAGAATAAGAACTAGTCAGAAAAGATTTAATAAACTTTGCATTTAATGGGGTCTTGAATTACAAATTCAGATATTATACAACACAACTAACTTTTATTTTAAAAAGACATGTAATTTTAATTGGTGTTTACAAATTTTTTTATTTTTTATTTTTTGCTAATGCAAGTCTCCTATTTATAAATGATTTTCGTAAAAACTCTTTTGAGAGAAAAGTTTTACATTGCATACAATATTTACGAACTATACATTAAGTATAGTTTGAAATTCTAATGTAAATTTTACCTTTTCTTATAAATACGTTTATTTAATAAAAAAAATAAAAATACTATATTATACATGAAATTAATTTTGTTAGTTGAGTTACTGTGATTTTGGGTGGTCAAAATTTTCATTAATCAATTTATTTATTTAAAGGGCGTGAAGAAGAATATTAAAATAAAAATAAATTAATTAAAAATTTATTTTTATATTCGTTTTGTTATCTGCTAACCACATGATAAAATAATACCAGTGTTTTAAAATTCGCAACTCGTATTCGAGGCGTTTTGCTAGAATGAGGCAAGGCATATGCCTCGAGACGGAACGAGGCATAAGCCTCAACTTTTTTTGGAAAAAAAAATATAAAAAGTTATAAAATAATAAAGCGAAACAAAGTTCAACAATAATAATTAATAATACTAATAGTTCAACAAAAAGTAGAATAAAAACATCAAAGTCATCTCATGATTCATCATCAACCACCTACAAAACAACGCAAAACAACACAAAACAAGTGTTTTCAAACCAAAAGTTATGACAAGTACAAAATAATTTGTCTTACACAATATTAACAAGGTTATATAACAATAATACAATATTGTGTAACCATTTGTTAAAAATAAAAAAACAAGAGAAACCATTAGTTCAAAAAAAAAAAAAAGAAGCAATATTAACACTTAAAAAAAAATAGAGTAAACATTTGTTAAAAAGGCAAAGAAACCATTTATTCAAAAAAAAAAAAAAAAAACAAACAAAGAAACCATTAGTTAAAAAAAAATTAGCAATATTAAGTAAAAAAAAATGAGTAAATTTGATAGGAAAAAAAAAAGCAGAGAAACCAATTATTCAAAAAAATAGAGCAATCGGTAGATTCAGTACCGGTAAGTTCGGATTAGTGAGGGATGGAGAGAGAGAGAGAGAGAGACAACCAGATTAGTGAGTGCTGAAGGGAGAGAGACGACTGGAGGTGAGCGGCGTAGAACACAAAGGGAGGGAGTGAGTGCTGAGCGGCATGAAGGTAGAAACGGAGGGAGCTGAGTGTTGTAGGGCTTTTTTACAACTAATAATAGTAATAGAAAGTTCAAAAAAAAAAGGTAAAAACACACCTGTTGATGACTTGTCCGCCTCACACTCAAGACTCGTACGTTGCTGTTTGTACCCCTAACTAGTACGACTCGGTGCACTTCTCCTCCGCCTCGCCTCAACTTGTACGACTCGCTCATTTTTTAAAACATTGAATAATACCTCCTATAAGGGTGGTATAGTTTTATCTGGTTCTAATAGGATAAAAGGATAATTAATCCTGAGTATAATCCTATCTCGCGTTGCACCAAACACGGGATATGATAAAGATATCATATCCACCATTGCACCAAATACATGATAAGATTTATTTATTCTATCCTTTTTGACAACAAACACCGGATGAGATTAATTAATTCACTCCTACCCCTAATCCCGCACGACAAACACACCCTTAGTATAGTGGTGAATGATCCCATGGCTATAAATCACTTAAATAAAATCTAAGTGTTATAAGTGTATTGTGGAATATAGGTAAATATTAACCAAGAGTAAGAATATTTATTTAACACCCTCCTTGAACTTTATTTGCTATAAAATCTAGTTATTTTATTAGGCTTTTTGTCCCCTTTTTTTTCAGTTTTTTATTTTGGATCATTTGGATTTTGGGATCCATAGTTTTGGCAATCTTGAGTTAGGGAACAACATTTTTCATTTCTTGGGCTTTGGGGTCCATTTTTGACAAAATCTTGAGTTAAACGCAAAAAACTAACAGTCAATGAGAATTGGTGCATGAACTTCTAATTTTTCCCCTGACTTATTGTAAACAACAGAACGGACCCTAAATGGTAAAATGATCAAATGCAAACCTGTTAGTTGCATTTGTGCGTGAACTTCCATTTTATGTTGTTTCTTGTTTCAAGTTTGTAACATAAAAACAAAGCAAACTCATATAACCAAACAGACTAAACTCATATAGTAAAATAGCTCAAGCAAAAAACAACTAAACCTTCAATTTCAATAAAAAAATATGGAAAAAAAAACGAGTACATCAGAAACCCCCTCAATTTCAAACAAAATGAGTACATGAGAAGAACCAAACAACTTTCATCAGAAGAACCTAGGACTTATACGTATTCAAACAAATTCCAAATAAATCAAACTAATATCTCTAAAATTACTGATTAATACAAACAAATTTCATATATTCCAAGAAAAAAACCCTCAAATTTCACCTATGCATGTATGTAGTCAATCTTATCAAAGTAAAGGGAGACTTACGGTAGTCCTGCGCGCTTGCATCATCACTATCAATTTCATCTACGCAGTCGGTTTGGAAACGAGGCTGAGAATCCCACCATCTCTCCATTTGTGGCTCTAGGCTTACCTTCAAACCAACCAAAGGATGCAAGATTGAGTTTAAAGAAAAAGAAGAAACATAAATATCTATGTTGGCTTTTGGGCCTGTTGGTTTAGCCCAACAGGGACACCCATAGTGGGCCTTAGGGTTTCAAAGCCCTTTAAGCCTAATGATATATATGTAGGTCTTTAGACCTAAATAACAACACACAATACACAACAGAATTAGAGGCGGCCGTCACCTCTTCTCAAGCACATTCTAGGGTTCCTTGTAGAGAGTACTTGAAGCTGTGGGCACAGTGTGGTCGTTCGTGTAACGCTACACAACGCAAGTATCGTAAGGCCAATCGCACAAGATCCAAATCAATCCGCTGCGTATACAGGTATGGGATACTTTTATTGTATTATTTTTCCAACATTGGTATCAGAGCGATATGATTGGTCTTCATACACAATCACACATATGCAATCTCTTGTATATATGTATGTATGATTTTCGTAGGTAATGATCTGATGTGTTAACATATATATATATATACTCTTAGGAGAGTTTTTTTTGATTTATTAAAAAAATAAATAGTTTTTTGTTTTTTTTTTTAAGAAAAACAGTTTTTTTATTTAAAAAAAAAACAGTTTTCTATTTTTTTGAAGAAAAAAAATAGTATTTTGGGTTATTGTGGTACCATGCATTTTTTTTGATATAATTCACCGTTATATATCATTGTATTGCATGTTTTTTACCTGTTTTATATATAGTGGGAGTGTAGTGGTAGCTTAAAGCTCTTATACAATTTTGCGCATAATTTAAATTTAAATTTAATAATATCACATGATGGGGGAGATGATTTTGAGCGTAGCGATCTTTCAATCTCGTGTCATGTGTGAACTATTAAATTTTATTTAAGATTTGTGCTGCAAAATATTATGTGTGCTGTGCTGAAAATAATATCCTTATTAAATATCCTTATTTTTGCGCATATTAGATGACTTCTAAGAGCATTGTTGCTGACTTGAACAAAGGAGAGAAATTGGATGGTGACAATTATGATATTTGGCACCGTAAAATCCACTATCTCCTGATGAGCAAGAGGTTTTGGAAACCTTGACCTAGTCTTTGACTCCACCACCGGAGGATGGCAATGGTGCCCAACATCGGCACGATTAAGAGGCCTACACTCAGTGGGTCAAGAAGGATCGTTGTGCTCGCTTTGTTATGCTTAGCAGCATGCACAATGACTTGATCAGCTCGTTCGAGGATTATAAGACTGCTCGAGAAATGTGGGATGCCCTGAAAGTTAAGTATGGTTCCACTTCAGCTACTAGCTTGCGCACGTTGACTTTAAAGTTTGACTCATATAAGATGCGCTCTAACACCCCGATGAAGTAGCATCTTAGACATATGTCAACTATGATCCACGAGCTCAAGGCAACTGGGAACAACTTGAGCGATGAGCAGCAGGTTCAAGCTGGGATTCGTTCTCTACCTGATTCGTGGGAACATATGAGAGTCAATATGACGCACAATGAAAACATCAAAACTTTTAATGATCTTGAGCGTCATTTGGAGTTAGAGGCGGAGCGCTTGGAAGCTACTAAAGCTAATAATTCCTCTTATGTGGTTCACTCTGGTTCGCGCAAGGCATCTGGGTCTAAGCGCAAGAACCAAAACAACGGGAAAAGGAACAATGATGAACTTGCGCCTAAGAAGGCAAACTCTACCAAACGCAAGCGGGGCAAGCGTGGTGGTAAGAAGGGCAACGCCGACAAAGTATGTTTTAACTGTGGCAAGGAAGGTCACTTCGCTCGTGACTGCACTGAGCCGAAGAAAGTACTCTTAAGTTCTAATTCTCCTTTTGTTTATGTAACAAGTCATGTTATGGTAGCTCATCCTTCCTATGATTGGATTGTGGATTCAGGAGTGTCCGAACATGTCGTGAGGGATAGAGTTGGATATGTGGAGTACCGCCGAATACCAGCAGGAAGCAGAGTACTTTACGTGGGCAATGGAGAAGTTGTTCAGGTTATAGGTATTGGTACCTACAAGCTGTGCATGCACGGTGGACGCGACCTATTGATCCATGATGAATTGTTTGCTTCTAATATTCGACGAAACCTTTTATCAGTTTCTGCTTTGCTTAGGCTAGGATTTCGAGTAGTTTTCGAGAACAATAATGTTAGTATTTTTAATGTAACAATTTTTTATGGTAGTGGTTTTATTTCTGATGGATTATTTGTTTTGGATATTTGTCATTCCAGTAATAATAATTCTATTTTTTGTGACTTCTGCTGATAATTCTACAATTTGGCATGCTAGACTTGGTCATATAGGCCAGGACAGAATGAATCAATTAGCTAGAGAGGGCTTATTAGGTCAGCTCGCTAAAGTTAGTTTGCCCAATTGTGAGCATTGCTTAGTAGGAAAGTCAACTAAAAAACCGTTTGGAAAGGCCACTAGAGCATCTTTTCCTTTGCAATTAGTAAATTCAGACATCTGTGGCCCACTTAGTGTGAGGGCAAGGCATGGTGCTAGCTATTTCATCACATTTATAGATGATTACAGACGTTACGATTTTGTATATTTGATCTCCCACAAGTCTGAAGCATTGGATTGCTTTAAGCGTTTTATGAGGCTGGTTGAGAATCAAAGTGGAAGGACCATTAAGGCTCTCCGTACTAATCGTGGACGTGAGTATTTATTTGAGCTATTTAAGCAGCTTTGTGATGAAAAAGGTATTCAGAGGCAGTTAACTACTCCATATACTCCGCAACAAAATGGTGTAGTGGAGAGAAGGAATATAACCCTTTTGGATATGGTTAGATCGATGATGGCGCAAGCTAACCTCCCAATATCTTTCTGGGGGAATGTTATCTTAGCTGCTGCCTACATCCTCAACCATGTGCCTTCTAAATCTGTTTTATCAACGCCTTATGAGCTTTGGACCGGCAGAAAGCCTGATTTAAGCCATTTTGCGCCCATGGGGCGCGGTGGGATATGTTCACACTAGTTCTCATTCGTATGAGAAACTAGGCCGTAGGGCACATAAGTGCATATTCATTAGATATTCTAAGGAATCTAAAGGATATATGATACTTGGTGAACAAGAAGATGGAACTGTTTCTGAGATTGAGTCACGAGATGTGGATTTCCTAGAGAAGGAATTCCCCAAAAGAGGGGACGTGGACAGAAACATTAAGTTGTTTGAAATGGTCAAATCAAATGAAGGCGTTTCAAATCTGAATGAGGATGTTGAGAGCGACTCGCTTCCTAGTGGGAGTGTGCGACCTTCTAGTGTAAGTGTCCCTCCATTAGAGACTGATTCCCAAAGTCCAAACTTGCGTAGGAGCAATCGTGAGAGTATCCCACGTCGTCGTTTTGAGATTAATGGGGCAGCTTTCACGTATACTTCGAAAGATGTAGATGAGCCTAGAAATTATCAGGATGCTATCATATCCCCTGCTTCGGCTGAATGAAAAGTTGAAATTATTGATGAGATGGAGTTTATGAGGAAAAACAATGTCTGGGACTTGGTAGATCTTCCGCCGGGGCGAAAGACTATTGGAAACAAATGGATTCTAAAAGTCAAATGCAAGGTTGATGGTTCCATTGATAAGTATAAAGCTCACCTTATGGCGAAAGGCTACACCCAAAAGGAAGGCGTTGACTATGAGAAAACTTTCTCACCGGTTGTGAGGTTTGCCTCAATCCGCCTCATTCTAGCTATTGTCGCTCATATGGATTTAGAACTTTTTCAGATAGACGTTGTTGACCTAAGGTCTTAATCTTATTTTGATAATAACAATAAATCAATCATGTGTAATTTAACATGTTTCTTGATATAAGTATATACAGTTCATTTACTTAAAAAATTCAAGAAAAACATGACAAGGATCAATCTTTCACTATTCAATCATTGGACAAGACAAGGAAGATCAAATCTCTCAATGCAAATCATGAAGTACAAAGGATCAAAAGACTATATGAAAAGCTTCAAGGAAAAAGCTTCAAATGAAGATCAATCCGAATAAACAAATCAAAGCATTCGAAGACTCGTTAATTTAGTAATTGAGTGAGTGCTTAAGATTTATGTAAAGTTACTTTATTGATCAAATCCCTATAGCTCAAATGTATTCATGCATATTTTAAAGATTAATTCAAACAAGCTTGAAATTGAATTTATTTGAAAAACATCATTTTACAAAGACCAAGTTTCAAAATAAATTCATATTAATTTTAAATGATCATATTTTAAGCTCTAATAAAAATATATATCTTAAAAACATATCTTTGAGGTTCAAAAATTATTAGAATTTTATTTGGAACTAAATTGTTAAATTGCAAAAATATTTTTATTTTACATTTAAAATTCGCTCAATTTTCGCACAGTTTTGATCTAACGGTAAGATGGAGGCCTTCCCAAACTCCGATCATTTTGAAATTATTATAGTAGTTAGACAACATCTCTTAGAAATTTTTACTAAACTTTGAGCATGATCCAACGGTCAAATTGGGAGAAATTAACAAAAGAAATTTGAATTTTTTGTCAAAACAAGCTGTTGGAAAGTTTGAAAATGTATACCTTGGAGCCAAAACCTTTCTTAATCATCCCCAGTGGCCATATGGTTTTGCAAGCTATAAATATGAGGTCCTAGACATGTTTTAACACACTTGAATCATTCTACAAACTCATTTTACATATATACAAAGTTATTCAAGTATTCAATTCATTTCATTAATCATATTCTTCATTTTTGAGCTATATACTTTGATCAATCTTGATAACTCTAGTGTGAGCTTTATTTGTAATCTTCAAATACACTTGAGAGTTATTGTATTGGTGTGTATCAATACAAACAATTAATTATTCATTTCAAAAGAGAGTTTGTCTCTTTGTAGAGCAAGAGAGCATATCTTGTGAAAAGTGTAGTGGGTATAACTACATTGTGAGTGTTGTGTGCATACCAACATTTGTATTGAGGTTTGATCTTCACCCGAAGAAGATTGAATAGTGGAAGTTCTCGGGAACTAACCGAGCGCGGACGTATGGTTGAAGAAACCGAACCGTGAGGACAAAAAGTCTTGAGCTTCAAATTGGTTTAATCTTTCTAAACTCAAGCTCTCTTTTTATTGCTATATTATTGCTTGTATTTTGAGATTGCTTATTTGCTTGTCTTAAGATTGATTACTTAAAATTTATTATTTTCTTGATATTGTTGCTTAGCTAAGTTGCTTTACTTAAATATTTTAAAAAATGTTTTAATTTCGCATTTAGTTCTTAAAACCCTATTCACCCCCCTCTAGGGTCATTATCCGACCAACAGACGTTAAAACTGCATTTCTCAATGGAGAACTGGATGAGAAAATCTATATGGATCAACCTGTTGGTTTTATAGCTAACGGGAAAGAGCGCAAAGTTTGCAAGCTCAAACGATCCATTTATGGGTTGAAGCAGTCATCTAGATAATGGTACCTGAGATTTCATCTAGCCATTTCTTTAAATAGGTTTACGATGATCGAGAAGGACCACTGTGTGTACGTTAAACGTTCTGGGAATAGTTTTTTTATTCTCTCTTTGTATGTAGACGACATACTATTAGCTGAAAACAACAAGGAGATGGTTGTCGCCACACAAACGTGGTTATCTTCAAATTTTTGAAATGAAAGACATGGGCGATGCAAGCTATGTGCTCGGAGTTAAGATCCTAAGAGATCGATCAAGGAAACTTCTTGGTTTGTCTTAAGAGACTTACATAAGAAATGTACTTGAACGGTTTCAGATGCAAGCTTGTAAACCCATTGACATTCCTGTTGAGAAGGGTAATACCTTAAGTCTGGATATGTGTCCTAAGACTCCTGATGAGAAGGAGAAGATGGCTCGTGTTCCGTATGCTAACGCTATTGCTAGCCTGATGTACGCAATGATGTGTACTCGACCCAACATTTGTTATGCAGTTGGTCTTGTCAGTAGGTTCCAAGGGAACCCAACTATTTTTTTCGTAACATGGTTGCGCAAAAGGAGGTGGTCCTTAAGCATATCTCTACTAGTCGCATGGTTGCGGACCCCTTGACTAAGCCTATAGTTAGAGACGTTTACCAGGCTCATGTTAGGAGTTTAGGGTTACGTAGGTTGTGATTGTTTGCTTCCTGACCATAGAGGATATTTGATGTCGTTGATATTACTATTAATAAATTTTTTAAAATTTATTGCTCTTATGTTATTGTCTTAATATAACTGCTAGCACACACATTACCTATGGTTGGGATATCATAGTATGAGTATGTCAATAGGTATAGATCGACTCTCTCACACGAGTGATCGCCTTTGGCGCCTGAAAGGCGAGCAAAGATGAGACACGTCAGGCTTATAGCGCTGTGATAGCGAGCTGAGCTGACATTGATTAAAGTGTCGACTTGGAAAGGGCCAAGATAGAGTCTTTCGAAGATTGAATATGGATACCCCACTATCCATATATAATATGTGAATAGCCGGATGCGAAATTTTAACTAGGCGCTGAGACGAGCGAGCAAGTAGATCTTTTGGGTTAGGCGCTTGACAGCGACTGAACTAAGATCTGTACGGTGTTTGATAGTGACATACGCTCTGTATTGAAAGAGAACTCCACTGTAACATGTAAGTCATACTACATGTGCTTGGTGATCTATATAAGGAAGTGAAAGAATGATCCCTGCTTCTTAACTGTGTGAGTCCTTATGGATTGATACAATATGTATGATCCTCTACTATTTTTGCCCTATGTGACTTTTGACTGTATAATGAAGAGGAAGTTCAGTGTATGCTACTTTGATGTGTGTATCATATGGCTAAGACTGATGCGGCCTAAAGGGACATCGTTGGGAAAGCAATTGAATATAATCTAAGTGATATGAGAGCGAAAAGATGACTGTTTGGTAGCACGTTCAAGTTTTATGATCACTGGTACCAAGTTATGTCGCTTTCTGAGAGTAGCGACGTAGCTGTGAGAATAAAACTGAAGAGGTTTAAGCATTGATCCGAGATGTGACTCCGAGGGATTGGAGATGCTTAATCTGAATGTGGCTAAATAGGTCAGGGGTAGAACGAGACACTATGGGGATGTTCTATGTCGGTTCTTTGCGAATTTGGCATAGTACTCCAAAATTTCATTTTTAGGTGGCTCGCGGTCGCACAGCTCATTTACTAAGTATGAACGGAAAATCTAGAATGGTGCAAGGAAGAATGCGATTATTTGCCCACTATATGCGAGTGGGAGATGTTGGCTTTTGTGCCTGTTGCTTTAGCCCAACAGGGACACCCATAGTGGGTCTTAGGGTTTTAAAGCCCTTTAAGCCTAATGATATATATTTAGGTCTTTAGACCTAAATAACAACACACAATACACAACAGAATTAGAGGTGGCCATCACCTCTTCTCAAGCACATTCTAGGGTTCCTTGTAGAGAGTACTTGAAGCTGTGGGCACAGTGGTGGTCGTTCGTGTAACGCTACACAACGCGAGTATCGTAAGGCCAATCGCACAACATCTAAATCAATCCGCTGCGTATATAGGTATGGGATACTTGTATTGTATTTTTTTTCCAACAATCTTAACTTTCAAATCCGCCTCGGTGTTGAAATTCCTTCACCTTCATTTATATTGCCCCAACTTTTGAAGTTCCGAACCTCAATCTAAGTACAACAAACCCATCATCCTCGTTGGAAGGATCGAGTACCATGCTCGAAGTTCTTTAGTTGGTTGCTTCGAGCTTCGGTCTTACCTTTAAAGATAAATCCAAGATAGTGATCGGTGACTAAAAACCAGTAGCCGAAAAAAGTCCCATCGATGATACGAAAAGGAATCGGAGTCACTTTACCGGTGGATATGTACACGATCTTGTATGTAAACGCTGTGAAATTAGGGCTATGAAGATGAAGATATGAACGAGGGAAAATGGGGATGAAATTTTAATTTTTTTTTTGTGGGTTGCCGGGGGGTGGGGGGGGGGTTAGGAGGAGAAGAGAGAGTAGTTGAGAATTTGGTACCCTTTTTTATTTTTTTCCCATTTTTCTAATTTCTTTTTTTGTGCAAAACGAATATAACATTGTAATAAGCCAAGGACAAAATTGAATGTTCAGGCACCAATTTTAATTGACCGTTAGTTTTTTGCCTTTAACTAACAGTTATGTCAAAATTCAACCCCAAAGCCTAAGAAATAAAAATTGAGAACCCCTAACTCAAAATTGCTAAAACTATAGACTCAAAAACCCTGACCATTTTCTTTGAGTAAACAGCCCATTTGGCCACTGAACTTTCAATTTAGTACCAATTTGCCCACTTAACTTTAAAATGAATCACTTTAACCTTTAAACTTTTTAGCGAGTACCATATTACCCATTCCGTCCAAATGAGGTGTTAAAAGTAACGCAATTAAGCCATGTGCCTAGCACATGACTTCATTTAATGGAAAAATTGTCATTTTACATTAAAATTACACCAATAATCTTTTACAAGCTCAAAGGGGATATGTGGTGGCTTCATCATCATCCACTACCAGCATATAAGGCCTTTCTCTAGGCTTTAATGCCAACCCTGCCATCAGTGGTGGCACTATTGCCGCCTGCAGTCCCAATGCTAGAATGTGGTCATCATCGTCCGGACAAATAAACTACAGTCTAGCGCCAGAGATGGGAATGGTTGGTCTCCTTGATGTATTTGTAGTTGCTCATGCATCTTCCTTCCACCACCATAACCACGAGCAAACCCTCATCTCCGATCCCCACTCCATCACGGCATCCAACGCTGCCACGACCCTCAAAAAGCTTTGATACTAGTTCTAATCATCAAGGTATGACATAGGTAGAGAAACTCATCGACGTTGGAAGGACCATCACCGGAGTTACTTAAAAACCCATTTCAAAACTAGATCTAGAGAGACAAACTTGCCGACGTTGGAATGACCACCACTGGCGTTCTTCAAAACCTAGATTCAAAGCAAGAGGAGAGAGAGAGAAAAATGAGATTCAAAGATATAAATAATGTCATCGGAAGAAAATCGTAAATGGGGAGGTGAGCTATGAATTGAGCTACTCACTGCAAATATTTACAGAGGTGAGTTATGAATTGTCACCTGAAAATCTAAAATGAATTTAGTTGAAATAGGAATTTAATGCAAGAAGGCGAATTGATTTGCTAAATTCAGAAGGGAAACTAGGGAGATTAAAAAAAAGGGGGTAATTGAGGAGCAACTCATCAATATAATGTTTCTTTTTCTTCTCCTTTTAGTAAATGTTGCTAGGCTCATTCAAGTAAAGGTGTAGAAGACTTTATCGTAAAACGACCATTTTTCCTCTAAATAAAGTCTTGTGCTAGGCACATGGCTTAATTCCATTACTTTTAATACCTCATTTGGACAGGATGGGCATTATGATGCTCGCTAAAAGTTTAATGGTTAAAATAATTTGTTTTAAAGTTAAATAGTCAAAGTGGTATTAAATTAAAAGTTTAGTGGCTAAATGTATTGTTTACTTCTTTTCTTTTTAACTAATAATTTTCTATACCTTTTTTTTCTTGCGTTTGGATTTTTAAAATAATCAATTGAGAGATAAAAGGCAGAGCAAAGCTAGGTGAACGGCAGGTCAGAATGTCAGATATAAGGCTTTTATTTTTTAAAATATTAATTTAATACTTTTTAAGATTACACTTTTAATTTAATTAATTGAAATACATACAATCTTTTATTCTTTCTTTTTTATTCACAGGATTTAGAGTATCTCCAATAGACATGTATAAATCATGTCACATAGAATTTGTATAAAATTTACACATTGTGTATAATTTTTGGTGCAACAATGGTATTGTGTAAAATATGCCACATCATCTTTTCTGTAAAATGGGTGTGTATTTTACGCATCTATTTTACACATCCACCTCATTATTTTCTCTCTCCAACTTTCTACAAAAACTTTAAAATAGTATAATTAAAAATTAAAAATATATTTTGTAATAAAACTTATATATTTGAATTCTACTCATCAAGATCTTTAAATCAATACCCACTTTGACTATTTAATTATAAATAAAAAATATTTATAAAAAATGTTGAATGTTATATATTTCATGTGTTTTCATATAATTGGTGCATCGTAATTTTACATAAGATTATAAGTATAAACTATTGGAGCAACAATGAGAATGTGTATAATTTATGTATAAAACAACTTTGGGTTTAGTACCACTTTGAGAGATTTATGAGTATGAACCATTATTATAAGTATGAACCATATGGATTGGAGCAAAAATTACTTCATTTCAAAAATAATTTTCTTTTTTGTTATGTAATTTTTTTTTAACGTGATGTGCCCTTGTGCACGGGCATTAGTAGAGGTGTCTTCGGTTTTGGTCAGGGTAAAAATTAAGGTACCCTAAACTCAAACCAAATATAAAATTTCAGTTTCAGTTTTTAAATTTTCTAGACCTAAATTCGAACCAAACGTTTCAGTTCAATTTTTCAGTTTTCACATTTTTTTTTATATATAAATCAATTTAACATAACAATGGAAAAGTAATAGTAATGTAAGATTTCTTCATATTCAAATTAAAGTCATAGATTTCTAGAAATAAGGAGAAAACATATAGAAACCATGTTATATATTTAGTTATTATTTTATTTGTACATTTACTATAATAAAATACATTAAATAAAATGATGTATTATCTTACCATCATATATATGATAAAAAAAAATCTTAACATCATGTTGTTAATTTAATAATAAAAACACGCATTAATAACCTTTTTTTTAAGATGATCACAACATGCAATTAATAAGGAACATATTCTTATAAAAGTTTATCTTTTTTGTATCATAATATACTTAACGTGTACCCTTATAATATATAACATGCTTAATTTTCTTATATATAATTCAGTTTTGAACTAACTAGCCCTAAACCTAATTCAAATTATTCGGTTTCGGTTAATTTTTGTTCGAGATTTTACGAATTGATCTGAATCAATTAAATACGTTTGGTCAATTTTTAGATTGACCTTAACACGCTTAAACATTACCCCAAGTACTTAAAACTTGAGGGTGTCAATCGTAAATGATATAAAATATATGAACAAAGTTATAAGGGTGTGTTTGGATGCATAGTTTTAGAGTTCTATTAGAATTGTAATTCTGTAGTATTACAATTCCAAGAATTGCAATACCATTGAATTGCAATACTATTGTTTGGATTGTACATAGTTTTCATTTGAAATTCTAATAGAATTCAAAATTTATTTATTTGGCTAAATTGTAAAATTCATTTGAAATTTCAAATAAACAATAAGGCGGTGATAGTTGAGATTCATTTAATATATATACTTTATATACATATATGTATATATATATATATATTATATTTAATGTGTATGTACATGTATGTAATATATATACACTTGTATATGCAAAAGTCTTTCATAAAGAGAAAGATTAAATAGGTGAGGTGAGGGGTTGCAGGTGTATATTTGTAATTTATATATATATATATATATATGTATGTATGTATGTGTGTGTGTAGCTACTCTTTTTTTTTCTTCCTGAAACAGAGGGTGTTATGAGCCTGTGAAGGCTTGCTTTGGTGGGTGGGTGGGTGGGTGGGGGGGGGGGGTTAAGGTTTGTTGCTGCTGGAGTGGGGTGAGGTGGGGGGTGTACGGGGGTGGGGGTGATATGAGTGGTCATGGTGAATTATTATTATTTATTTATTTATTAATATTATTTTTTACAATTCAATAAAAATTGGAATTAGAAAATTCTACTATTTTTATGGAATTCAATCCTTTATAAATTGTGGTTTTAGAATTCTAATAGAATTCCAAAACTATACCTTTTAACACATCCAAACAATAGAATTTTAAAACCATCCCCCAATTCCAATTCTGTAGTGTAGAATTTGTTGTGTTTTTTGCTCGGTTCCAAACCCAAGAAAAAGATGAGTTTTATTGGGAAATCATATTGTTCGCTTGAATGGTGCAAAAGAGGATTTGCGGTTCTGGTAAGGTGCAAAAGCACTTTTGCACCCAGAAAATTGCATTCTGGAATGGTGCAAAAGCGCTTTTGCAGTTACGCGGGAAAACTGCAAAAGTCGTTTTGCAGCTGGGCGAGAAATATGTTTCCTTATCAAACTTGGTTTCCTTGTTTATTTTGGTTTCTATTACCTTGTTAATAGTTTCCTTATTTACGTAGGATTTTTGTTACCTTATTCTAGATTGGATGGACTCTATTATATTGTTATATATAGATAGAATCATTCAATAGATTAGGGCATGAGAGATATTCTTCTTTCTGTGGGATTTGTGGGAGAGTTCATCTTGTTGTGAGAGAGGGGTTAAAGGGCTGTTGATTTTCTTCTTCTGTGAGAGCTTTGAGTGCAATAATTCTTGTAATAGATTTTGTAATTGTTTTCAAAGAATTAGTGAAATCTTCGTTTGTCGAATATTGTGTGTTCTATCATCTATCTTCTTGCTTGTTTTTTCTCATCAATATTATCTCTAGTTATTAATATCCACTATTTGAATTACGATCCGTGGCGTGATTTATTGTTAATAATCACAACAGAATTGGGGTTGCCAAACACACCCACGTTTTTAAACTGCAGAATACAGGCCAAGGCCCAAAGCGGTAGCGGTAAACGCGAGGCTCATAATTGTTCGTGACTTTTGGAAGTTACGGATTATTATGTGGGCCTTTTCCTTTTTACTTATTTTGAAATGGAGTAAAATTTATTTGTTTTTAAAATAAGGGTGTTTTTTTAAAAAAAAAAATATTTTTACGAAATAAGGGATTATTTATCAATAATGTTTTAAAATAATAATTTTGACCAAAATTTCGTTTTGTGCAAACTTAACATTGAAATCCAAAAATTTTAATGTAAATTTCTTTTGCATGATATGTTTATATTTTTTCACAAGTATATATTTTTTATGTATCACTCAGATAACTTTAAAGCAACGTCAAATAAATCCCAATATGTAGTAATGTATTTGAAAATAAGGAGTACAAACTTTTTACATAACCCAAAAAAATTATCATGTGTGTTTTATCAATAAATGTGTTTAAATTTGTTACTTTTTGAAATAACTCTAAAGTTCTGTCCTAAAATCTAAAATAATTCGAGAACACACATTTTTATAATGTATTTCACCGTTTTTGCATTTTTTTTAATTTGTTATTTTAAAGTTGTAATTATTTTATTCTATTATTTGTCTACTGGTTAATTTTTAATTTTTTTATTGTTATAAAGATAATCAATGGATTTATGAAAATTTCTAGAAATACTAAATAATCCATTCTTTAAAATCTGTCAAACTTTGTATGGATTTAAACAATCCATGGATTATAAAATCAGTCATAATCTTTTAAAATTAGAATTAAATACAACTCCTTAATTTCTATATTTTCCCAAATGATAATATTTTTTTCACATAAATATTGTATAAAATTTATAGATAAACAAAAATGTGAAACGTATTATAATTTCTATTGCTTTTTGAAATTTCATATGTTTATATATAGTAAAATTTATAATATGTTTAACGACGATAAAGGAACATTCAAGCGTTAGTAATGTAGGCAACATAGTTAGCATATAACTGGCCACTCGCCAAAATTTGAGTATTGAGAGCCCAATTTTCTCAAAGACCTACTTTATTTTGTTCGCCTTAGGCCCCAAATAGCCTTCAGCCGCCTCTAAACGTTGGCTCAATGGCAATAACCAACCATTTTCCATCCAAAGGTAAACATCATGGGGTTTGAAACATCTTGGTTAGGTGTTTTCTTTTTCTTAAAATCCGTATGATTAAATTTGCAATTCGAGCTTGCAACAAGGTAAAGGGCATTGCCAATGTTAATTTAACTCCAACTATCCACAATATCAAGTGATTAATTGTGAATGGTTTCAATTTTGGTAATGAAATGGGCATCCTATATTCATGGAAAGCTTTACTCTTGACATCTAAGATGTCTTGTCAATGTTTGATTCGGAAATGAATTCTTCCTTCCAAAAACGTGGATTACCTCTCTATATTTGGTTCAAACGATAATATGAATGAAATACGTGTGAATTATCAAGATGTTATTCATTTTATAAAATAAAAAG
Source organism: Lonicera japonica (assembly GCA_021464415.1). Classification (NCBI taxonomy): domain Eukaryota; kingdom Viridiplantae; phylum Streptophyta; class Magnoliopsida; order Dipsacales; family Caprifoliaceae; genus Lonicera; species Lonicera japonica. Next base: position 36,747,736 of record CM038467.1, read on the forward strand.
ACGAGTCTTAACAAAAAGAATATTTTTCCTTTTATAAAGAATATAGATGAAAAAAAAATAGAAGTTGTGTTGGTATGTAAAATTCATATTTTGGTCTTAGAGAAGAAATATTAGGATAAAATTTAAAAGAAACTTGAGTAATCCTTTATTATCATTCATTTAAGAGGGAGAATTTTAAAAGAATACTCCATTCTTAGAATGATGCATTAACCAAATATCGAAATTCTTCTAGAATAGAATGTAGCATTCCACGAATGATTTAAAACTCGAACCAAACGAGCCATTATGTCAAGCTCAAGGTCAAGATTTATGTCAAAAAGATCTCACTTTCATACTTTGATTAATAACTAAGGGTCCGTTTAATACTAACATGGAAAATATTAATAAAATCAGTTAATTTTTGTGAAAAGTTGAAAATTAGTTGAGGAATGTGTTCTTACTTTTGACTTTTTTCATGAAAAAAAAATTCTTTGGTGGTTAAGAAAGAAAAAAATTCCACCAAAAAAAATAAAATATAATAAAAATGAAATGAAAGATGATGCTGCACATCTACTCATAAAAATGAGTCTTATTACATACTTTAACTTATTTTTCAATTTCTCACATAACTCAAGTATTTATCTATTCATTTTCCATATTATTTTCAAACAATGCCTTTAAACTAGAATTTTGTATCACTTGAAAGGAGTGGAATGTAAATAAAAGTAATTAAGAAATGTTAGAAAATTTATATTTTCTAATTTATGTGGACAACATATTATAATATTTCAATTGTATTTGCTATTTAAATTAATGGACTAATTTTTAGTGGTCTAATTAATTTTTGGTGAAGCCCATAAACTACTCAAATAAATGTGGGCCGAATGCGTAGATACCTTATATAGGCTTATTAGGGTTTAATGGGAATTCTAATTAATTTGTATATAAAGAAAATATTAGGGTTATGATCCCCAATACACCAAATCAAAATACGGCTCCCTTCTCCCCATCTGGAAGAAAACCAAAAATTTTCCGCTCAATCCGTATTGTTATTGTGATCAATTATCGCATTCCGTATTTGTTTGTCATGGATCCAGGTACGTGATTTAATTGTGTTTTACTTAAATCTTGATGATTTGACATGATAACTTAAATGATTTAATTTCAACAAGTGATATCAAAGAAACATCATATTAAATTATTAAAATTTTAGAATATTTATTATTATATAAGATTCAGTTATTATAATCGAAAATAAGGATTTATATATATATATTATGGGACAAAAGTCTTTCTGCCATTGCCTTTTTGCCTTCATGTCCTTTTGTTTATATATATTTTTTTAGATTGATGTGACATGTTTGTTTTTTATATATATATATGATTGTTGGATCCAGAGATATATATGTACGCTGTTATGAGTTAATATATATAAATACTTTTGATTTGACCTTAACCGCCCACTCAGTTCAATCTTTTAATACCATCATTAAGGATCCAGCCTTTAATCATTAAAGTTACAATTTTGATAAAAAAAAAAAAAAAGGATCGACTTTTCTTGCGCCGAACAGTTGTTTTAAGAATTGTTTACCTTTTCTTTGATGTAACATAATTTATTTATATATATATATATAAAAGCATTATTCTGACAGTAGCTTTGTTTGTATGTATAAATATAAGTTTATTTAATATATATATATATGTGTGTATACAGAGCCGGTTCTGGGGCAGGACAGGACAGGCAGGACAACCGCGCAAGGTCTAAAAGTGAGGAGGGGCACCAAATCTTTTAATATGTGTATATATATGTAAAAAATATTTAATTAATAAGGTATCTTTTTAAGAAAATAATTGCAATTTTTTCAATCAATATTTGGATTCTTGTTTAATGTAATAAAGTTAGTTTCATTGGATGACGATGAATTGAGAAGATCTTACATAAATCTTGAAAATACTTTAAAAGTTAATATTTTTTGTGTTAATGAAAAGTACTTTTGTTCAGAATTACTAGTATTGCAATTAATGTTAACGAGTAAATCATATGAAAAAAATGAATTGTGGACATCCATTAAAATTATGGAGATTGCAAAAGATATATATATATATATAATTTCTCAGTTTATAAATTATTATTGACTTTACATGTGACTGTAACATTTGCGAAGATGAGTTTTTCTAAATTGAAATTATTAAAATCTTACTTGTGAACCACTATGAGTCAAGATAGATTGAAAGAATTAGCAATTTTATGCATTGAAAATGGTATCTCATGACGATGGAGATATAATTGATTATTTTATTGCTAAAAATGCAAGAAAAGGTCATTTTAAATTATTGTTTTGGTCGAAATTTCATTGTTACTTTTATTTTGTAGGTATGTTTTAGCATATAATATCATCATCTAGAAGCTTTTTGTAAGATGAAATGCACATGAAGATCAAAGATGAAGCATATAAGTGTTTGAATTATTTGTTGTATTGGTTTTGATAGCAAGTAAACTCCAATATTTTGAAATCAAGCTTGTAAACATTGTGAATTCTTAATTATAATGTGTTTTTTGTGGAATATAAATTAATTTCATTAAAATAAATATAATTTATTATTTTAATATTAAAAAATCAATATATTTATTTATAAAAGGGCATCATTTTAAAATTTCATCCGGGGCCTAAAACTGGCCAGGACCTGCTCAGTGTGTATAAAATTGATTTGACCCTTTATATTTTTATATATATATATATATGAAGTTTAAAGACAGAGCCTACAGAAACTTCTTGATCCGATTTGATGGATCGGTGGAGGTTGTACCGATTAAAAAAAAAAAAACTGCTCAATGTGAACAGTGAGCCGTGGGTTACCAATATATATAACTGATGTGAGTTGTACTTTGTTTAATATATATGATATAATATATTTGGTTTGATTTAACAACACTTTTGTTTTGATTATATATCTATGGATAAAGAATTATTTATTTAAGGTAATAATATTTATTATTCATGCAATCAATAATCGGCCCAAAGAAAGATTATTGTTTGGCCAAATAATATATATTATTTATTTTTCAATATTTGTGTGATTATTATTTATTCATTTAATAATCAGCCCAAATGAAGGTTATTATTTGGCAGAATAATAAAAACACATGCGAGAATAAATGTGTGATAATTATCAGGTTTTCATATGAGCAATAAGTCAGTCTAAAAAAAGATTTTTTATTTGACATAAATTATTATCAACATTTGATTTTTGTATTGAGAGTACCTATTACAGTTTCGTTTGGGTACGCAAGCCCCAGACTGCCAGTAATCCAAAACTGCGGTACGCGTCAATGTGTGAAAGATAAGGTTTATGCTTTGCAAATCTCATTAATACAGAAAATTTATTTTTTTATCATAGAGATGCAAAACACAAATTGTCTGATATTTTAAAATAGATGAATTGAAACGATAAATTGCCAAAGTAACCTCTATCGCGTAAATTTGTTTGTTTTAGAATATTAAGAAGTGTGTAATTGTTATTTATGCAAATAATAATTAGCCCAAAGGAAGGTTATTGTTTGGCCGAATAACATGTACACTTGTGGTAATAAATATAATATGACAAATCAAGTTTTCCATGTGAATAATACGTCGGCCCAAAGAAAATCCTATTATTTGACAGGATTTGTCATTCATATTTGATTACTGCGTTGAGAGGGCCAATTACAAGTTGATGTTTCTATCCAAAGACTAAATATCAATGTTGTACTAGGTATCTTATGATGGGGATCCACTATTGATAATTTGAATAATTGTGTCATTCATATATATTATTTGTTAATATGTTATGACATGTATATTAATTGTAAGTTTGTAATTTTTATAATTTGTTCTCTATTCAATTTTAAGTTATGCTTTATATATCTGCTAACATAAATTCGGTATCGGTGCTTAACGGCACAAATTTTAAGAATTGAAAATAGAACGCTTCTATTCCAAGAATTTTTGGGGCTTTATGAGAAAAATGCTACTTAGTTCCTTAAATAAATTATATAAATATTTTGCTAAATACAAAAAGGTTGAAGCAAGTAACATTTTGATTAGTTTTGTTTCAATAAGGCATAAGAAAAAGGAACATAAGGGAAGTACATTATGGAAATGTCTAATATCGCTTTTAAACTAAAGGCATTAAAGTTAGGGCTGTCTAATGACTTGCTCATGCATCAAGTTCTTTATTTCTCTTCCCGCACAATACAGTTAGTTTACAATGAGTTACAATACTCATAAGGATAAATTAATGATTTCTTAATGAGCTCATATCTTACAGTGTGCAAGAAGAATAAAAGATTTAGCGATAAAAGACAGTGGTTACTCATCTAGCAACCACCTCTAAAGGACAAAGGATAAAGGATAAAGGATAAAAGTTAAGAAGCTGCAGTTAGAACAACACTATAGTAATTGCAAAAGAAATATGATAAAGAATTTGTCAGTTACTTTTGCAAGAAGGATAAACATAGTAATGTTTCAAATACGCCACTTAGTGTGTAAAGTAGGATATACTTTCCATTAGGGTTTGTTCAGTAGTTAGTTTAACTTATGTACGTGTGATTACTTAGTGAGTAAATTTTAAAGATACTACTCACATAAGTGTGTTTAGAGGTTACATGTGGAGCCAAAAGCCAGTTGATGTTGAAAGATTCATCTATCAGGGCAGTGGCGAAACAGTTACAGTTGAGGTTTTAAGAAATTTTAAGTTACTATTAAAGACTAGTTACTTTTGGATTTGGGAGAGACTTATATGGTATTGTCATTTAGACATAATTTCTATTTTCATTTGGACAAATACGGTTATTATTGTTCATTTGAAAATAATAAAGTTAAGTCTTTTTCAAGATTCAAATATTTTATTACTATTTCTTTAATTGATAACTTATATACGGATACAATCACGTCATGTAATGAAATCTTGTAAATTGATTCACGTGATACAAAGCATAAATTAACTTATAAGAATTCTTCCATGTTATGGCACAAGCATTTGGGATAAATCTCTAAATAGAGAATTAAGAGACTTGTGGAATTCTCGAAACCCCTTGATTTAACAGATTTTAAAATCTGTATTTAATATGTAAAGGAGAAATGGACAAACATAAGGAAACTAAGTGCCATAAAGAGTTCAACTGTCTTAGAACTAATTCATGCGAATATCTGCGAACTGTTCTCTACGGCCTTCTGGAATGGTTAACAGTATTTTATTATGTTCATGACAATTATTAAGGGTACCTATATTTAATTAATGAGAAGTTACAATCCTTAAATGTTGTTATGACTTTCACAGTCGGAGTTGAAAATTAACTAGGCAAGAAAATGAAGGCCGTGAAATCTGATCGTGGTGGTGAATACTACGGTAGATATAACGGATAAGCTAAACAACGTTCTGGACCTTTGTGAAATTCCTAGAGAAATGGCGAATCGTCTCACGGTACACCATGCTAGGCAAACCTAGTACAAACAGTGTTACTGAGAGATAAAACAGAAGTTTAAAGATATGATAAAGAGTATGATTAATCATTCTTCTCTACCATAATGACTCTAGGAAGAAACATTTAAGACTATATCATTAAACAGTGTTATATCAAAGCAATTACTAAAATAGGTTGTCCAGCTGTAGTAAGGCTATAAAGAAAAGAAATTGGACTAAAAAATAATTAGCTGTTACTTTGTTAGATACACTGAAAGATCGAGAGATTATAAATTTTATGATCTCTCAAATAAATCCTTTATTAAGACGGAAAATGCCAAATTTCTTGAGATTATTAAGTTTGAGGGGGAAGATAAAGTTAGAAACATTATCTTTGAAGATGAATTTATTCAAATTCCAAGTACTGCTATTGACAATGATTTTGAACAAATTTCTAACATTACTTCAGATGCAAATTAGGATCATCAGACAATGTTGAAAAAACTTCCTATATAGCAAACTCAACAATCTCAAGAATAAGTGAAATTAAAGAAATCCATCTATGGCCTTAAGGAAGTTTTTCGTCAATGGTATTACATATTTCATCAAGTTATTATCTCATATAGTTTTAAGGTAAATTCGGTTGATGATTATTTATATCATAAGTTCAATGGGAGTAACATTATCTTCCTAGTATTTTATGTTGATAATATCTCTTTTGTATTAGGAATACAGATACATCGACATTATTGTTGGATATCCTAGGGTTTTCACGGAAGAGACATATCGAAAGAATTCTAACCAAATTTGGCATGAAAGACTGTCATTCAGGAGATACTCCCATTGTTAAAGGAGACAATTTATGTCTCAGCCAGTGCCCCAAAATAAGGTTGAAAAGAAAGAGATGCAAAAGAATCCTTATGCATTAGTTGTAGGGAGTCTGATATATCATCACATATGTACGCATCTGGGTTTAGCGTTCATAGTAAGGATATTTGGTAGATATTTAAGTAACCCTATGATATACCTTCGAAAAGCAGCTAATTAAAGGGTTATACGATATTTAAAGAGAACAAAAAAAATTATATACTTATGTATCGAAAATCAGATCAGTTGGAGATCTATGGTATTCTAATTTTGATTTTTGGATGGGATATAGCTGTACAATTTTGTCACTAGGCTGCAAATTATGGATAGTGTCGAAAGACCACTAAAGATATTTTGTGACAATAAATTGATTGTGCTATTTTCGATAACAGCAGAAAATTTTAAAAATCTAAAGCACATAGATATTAAGTTTCTTGTTGTTAAAAAATAGTTCAGAGTTGTCAAGTTTATAGAGCATATACGTACAAACTCCATGATAACGGATCTGTTCGCTAAAGGCTTAACACATAAGGCATTTTATGAGTATATTGCTTATATGGGATTTGTGTTATCTGATAATGTGCTGGTTTAGTGGGAGTTTGAATCATATATGCTATTTTATTTAGACGCATACTTTCTGCAGAATAAAGAAGATGGTTTATTTTCGTCTTAACTCTGAATATTTTTTTTTCTTCCATTGTGATTTAACATAAAGTTTGGACGATTAATGTTTATCTCGTTAAAGTTGGGTCAGTTGAAAATAGGCATGTTTAAGATCACATTGCATGTAATTTCCATGCTACTCGTCAACATTTGATCTATGATATTAAGTGTATTAGTATAGTGATAATCATGGTTTAGTCACGACCTTACTGTGATAAAAGTTGCAGTAATTCTATTACTCGTACATGAGATAGACCAGATTGTTTAAGGAGAAGTCTAAGGATAAATAGCATACGGATGCGCGCTTAAAGAATTCTGTGATATAATTATTTTCGGAGTAATATGTAGCCCAAGTGGGAGATTGTTAGAAAATTTATATTTTCTAATTTATGTGGGCAACATATTATAATATTTCAATTGTATTTGCTATTTAAATTAATGGGCTAATTTTTAGTGGTCTAATTAATTTTTAGTGAAGCCCATAGACTACTCACATAAATGTGGGCCAAATGTGTAGATACATTATATGGGCTTATTAGGGTTTAATGGAAACTCTAATTAGTTTGTATATAAAGAAAATATTAGTGTTATGGTCCCCAATATACCAAATCAAAATACGGCTCCCTTCTCCCCATCTGGAAGAGAACCAAAAATTCCCATCAAAAAACTAAAGATATTTGGTTGAGGAAGACCGTGTACCCGCTCGATCCGTGCTGTTATTGTGATTGATCATCGCATTCCGTATTTGTTTGTCATGGATCCAGGTACGCGGTTTAATTGTGTTTTACTTAGATCTTGATGATTTGACATGATAACTTAAGTGATTTAATTCCAACAAGAAATCCTATAATCAAAAAAACTTCAATAATTTAAAAAGAACAAAAAGACCAAACTTACACAAAATTAAAAGATTGAACTACAATTTATTATAAAATGTTAATTTTAAGAGGAAAGAGATCTAAATCATCAAAATAGATTGCTCAAGATGAAATTAACTAGTTGAAAATACCAAGTATATCCTACATTACCACTACATAACCATGGAAATAAACAAATTAAATTATTTTGCTGGAATGAAAGTGCGCGGTTGGAAATACTAAGTATCCCTGCTGTCTGTTTCAAGTTACCACTTCGCGCAACTGCTCCTTAATTTATTCTAACTTAATGATCACTAAATTTCGCTCTTCTCTTAGCCAACACTTCTTATGTGAAATTCCCACCAATTGTGAAAGTAAAATGACTCCATTACCTTTTCCATAACGCGACACGTGACACATCATTCTTATTTATTTGGAAATTTGAGATGATGTAAATAGCAAGGCTTGTGAAAATAATGTAGTTGAGGGATATTTAGGACTGGGAGATCGAGAGCATAAAGATTGGAAATCTTGACAGTTTGTGGATCATAAAAAGCCCTTTCTTTATGTCAGGATGAGAAGTTCGAAAGAAGCTAAATTCTTAATTTTGAACGTCCTAGAAAGCAAATCTTGAACTTTTAATTTCAGATAAATGTTGTTCAGAAAAGTTTAAGACAAATGGGTAGTGAAAAGTTCAAAAAATGATAATTGTAAAATTATTTTGGAATATTTTTTCGGAAACACCATACATTCCCTGCCAAAAACCAGTCACTTGAAAGGAAGGCAAAGGCTAAAGTACAATCATCAAATTTAGAACAAGTTCTGAAAGACATATATATTTAGAAATGCCTAAGAATGACTTTATGTCGTGATTGGCATCATCCTTATTCTCGTAACAAATAAGCCATGGGCTCGATCAACCATGAACATGGTATTGAACACTTTATTGTATCTATCTAATATAGTGGTTATGTCCACTTATTCGTGATGGTCGTGTATCAGACCCGTTGTTGTTCAATTGAAAAATTAAATACCAAATTTTCGGGTAAATTGCAAGGAAAACTTTAAAGTTTGGGGTCCATTTCAACGTCGACCTCGAAGTTTCAATTGTTCCAAATTAAACCCTGAGGTACAATTAGTGATCCAATTAAGATCTTTTACTAACTTTCATTTAAACCACCAAATGGCGATCCACTTTGGCACTAAGTTGGATATTACGTGGAGCTAAGATGGAATATTATACCGCTTAAACTTCTCACGTGTATAGTACGTGGCTTGATTTAGGAGGAAAAAAAACCCTAATCTATGGTTAAGCTTGATTAATAGAGAGACCTTAGAAGACCTTAGAGACAGAAAGAGAGCGATAAAATGAAGTTATCGGTGATTAGAGAAAAAGCTTCCAATGTGTATGGAGATTTATCATTTGAGGCCACCGAACGAGAAAGTTCAGCCTGATTATGGTTAGTTTTGTATGATTTCAAATTAAACAAGTCATTTTTAAACCCTAGTTTAACTTTATTGTATAAAATACTATACTTTTGTTGAAGAATCTTACTTTCCAGCAATTTATTTATTGTGTGTGATTATTTTTGTGCTTTTGGGTTGGGCATTTCATAGTTTTGTCCATGTGTGATCCCATGAGTAATTTTTGTTGTTGTTGGACTTTGTATATGCAATGCCTTTTTGGTTTAAAAGTGTATATATTACTACTTGTCAGTGGGAGATGGGGTGGGGTTGGTGTTGGGTGTTAATGTCGAGACTCATTAAATTATTGTTGGGATTTGTGTTTGTTTATAAAAAATAGAAACATGCATTATATTATTTTGGGTTTGTCTAAGATTTAGGGTTAAACATACTAGAGAATGATAATTTTGTTTAGTTGACTTTATTAGCATTCTAAAACAATCTTTTTGGTATTTTTATTTGTTTCTTGTGTAATTTTATTTTACAAGTGATTTAGATGACTATTTTATCATAAGGTTTTTTCACAATGGTCACTTTGAACATAGGTTCTGTTTTAGACACATATATGCCAACTTCAAATGTGATGACAACAAGGGGCTTTTATTGAAAAATAAGTTGTATATGTGTGCCAAAGTAACAACAATGGCACAGTTTGAGGATGGGATGTTGGACATGATGAACAATGATGAGAAAGCATTTAAATAGCTTTCAAAAGGCCACCAAATCAATGGTTTGAAAGCTAATTCAGAACATGGCCCAAGTCTGATATGTTGTTAAACAATCTATGTGAAAGCTTTAATGCTTTGATTCTAAATGCTAGAGGCAAACCTATTATGACCATGCTTGAAAATATGATACATGTAAACTTTCTAAGATGCCAAAACAAACTAGTTTCTTGTGTCCTAAAATTCAAGATATACTAGAGAAGACCAAGAAGGAGACTTCACATTGCATTGCAGATTTGTAAAGCCTTGTATTTTCATTTTTATGCAAATTCCTCTCTTAAGTCGATTTAAGGCAAAATCTCCATTGGATGAGCTGATTTTTGTTATGTAGCCTCCTTAGCTGATCCAAAAATTTTAATAAGTTATTTTAATGATATTAAGTATGCGTGCATGATTAGAACACATTTTCAGAAGCCCTGGTCGAATTTGGTGGCTAAAGGTGAAAAATCGAACATTTGTCGAAATGAGTTTTTGACCTACTTTGAGAGGCCATAACTTTCTTATACGAAGTACAAATGAGTCCTTGTTTATACCACCCTTTAGGTCTTGATCCATTCTACAACTTTCATGTTTTGAACGAAAACCAATTCATGCTTCTCGTTAGTCAAAATGGTGTGCGAAGTGAGCCAATTACAAAATCTGGTTTTATCGGTAACATTATTGCAGACTGCTGTCTTCTATGGATTTTTGGAATTAATCCATAAAAAATTTGGAGAAAGTTCCTCTTGTGAAGTTGTAGATCTTTGAATTACCTTTCCGTTGATATAAAGATCACCCCAATCGGAGTTCTGAGCGAAAAGTTATGACCAAATTACGAATAGAGCTTCGGGTAATGGGGCCTCTGATCGATCAGAGGGTTAGCTCACCTTTCATCTCCCTTCTTCCCCCATTCGAACCAACCCCATTTGAGAGAGATAGAGAGAGAAAATAGCGCATATTTGGTGAAATTTTGAGGGATCATTGACCATGATTCATCAAGATACAATACTATCATCAAATCATCATCACCATCTTCATATTATTCTCTATTTTTGTCTTCCACCATTTCTAGGGTTCTAAGCTTTGGAATTGGGGGTTTTCAAAATTGGTGTTTCTCCGGCTCGGATCATCGCTCAAAGCTCGAAGGTTTAGCTCAATTAAGGTGGGAACACTATTATTTAAACTCTTTTTTAACTATTATGTGTTGCATCCTTCTTTGCAAATCAAAATTAGGGTTTTTCCTTATGAACTTGTTGATGTATGCATACATGGAGTTTTGGGGTGAAATTTGTTGTTCTTTCCCTCGATTTAAAGATGCTTTTGTTATAATTTCATGTTATTATGGGTAAACCTTATTATGTGTTAGAATATCATAAGCCCGAAGTGATACCCACTAGCGCGTATGCTCAAATTTATGGTTATATACGTATATACATATCATTTTATGATTGAGAAAATGAGGATTTATACAAAATATGACTAATATCATACTTTGATATGAATTTAGTACCCTTAAAACTATATGTAACTATTCCTACATATATTATTGAGTCAATAAGGGATTATATTGATAAATGTACAATTAGAGAGGTTTGGAACACATCTATTATATCGTGATGGGATATATATTGTTCTTATGAAGTAGACGATATACACGTGCTATCGATTTACTAATATCATGACTTTGGTGGAGAACTATTATTTTAACAACAATCTTATAATATATCTATCTTACTCCTACACTTAATGAATTGTGGTTCAATACTTGATTTCGTTTCTAAACATTATGATGATTATATCCATGAGACACTTATGCCACTGAGTGGATTAGTTGTTTTATTCATGATAGTTAATCAAGCCTAGAAGTTATCACAAATAATTTGCTAACTCACTCATTGGAGCTTTTCAAGTGCTACATGGATATAATCATGCGACGATATTGGTTTCTTACATGGCACATGTATATTAGATACGTCTTAAGTCGTAAGTGTAATTGCTGTCATTAATCTATCTACCTATCACGTATACATATTTGGTGATCCATGTAGTGCGGATATAGATCATATATTTGGTGAGTGATAACTACATAAGCTTTTGGTAAACGAAGTTACGATTTGGGGATATTTATATACATAGAGATGCGATGTATGTATATGTTAAGTACATATGAGATTGATGTGTATATATATATATATAACTTACTTGATATTTACTATTTCCATAAACTGTGCTATTTTCAGTACAAACAGGCACTAATAGTCTATGGGGTTGACTTAGCCTTGGTGGCTACATCCCCTGGTCCGCGTAGAGGGACCCCGCTATATTAGCGGCATACTCTATGATCCGTGTAGAGGGATCTTGCTTTGGGAGCAGCATACTATATGGTCCAACTAGGTGGACCGCGCAAGGCACCATACCCTGCACATCTAGGTGGTCCACGAGGGTACCAGCCTTGGAGGCTGCATACCCTAGCCTTGGGGGCTTAGATTACGATCGTTGTGCACAGTCGAAAACATCTTATATGTCAGATGTGAGATAGTGGGATATGAGATAGACGAATATGAGATAAATGGATAAGAAATTATGATTTAAAGATTAATGCCTACGCTCATCTCATGGTTTTATTTATCGATGATACAATTTTACTATTTTTCTATTTTGGGTTTGGGACCTCATGTTGTGTGCATAGCATGGATGTATTCTATCTATACATATATATATATATATATATATATTGAGCCACTAAGACAAGTTGGCTTTACAGAGCAGCTTAGATGCCCATCTTTAATGGGTGAAAACTCGGTGTAGTATTCTATATATTTTAAATATTGCATATCTATATAGATGAAGAATTATTTTATTATTCTCATTATCTCACGTTGCATGTGAATGACAATGTGTAGGTTCTTATTAAAAATCCTTATAGTTCCCACGGAGCCCGTATTTGGCTCATTCCCATTTTTCAAACCAATTTTGCAGGTAATTCTCTTTAGGGGCAGCACGAGTACGAAGTATAGACACCTCTGATGACCTTAGACTATTCGTAGTCGTCCGTAGACGACTTAGCTTTTGTACCATTGTTGATTTGTCTACTTGTATAATTAACCCTGTAGTCAATTTTACTCATATGTAATGTAAAGCCTTCTGATTGAAGTTGGGACCTCGTTGGAGGATTTGTTTGATTTATTTACTAATTAACAACTTTACAAATGTGGAGTTCATATTCTAGGAATCAACTTTATTTTATAAATTTACAGGTTTGGATTTGTTAAACTTAAGAACTATATATGCCAAAATTTTCTTAAATGAGGCTTTATATATAATTTGGTATGGAATAAGTTTTAAATTATGCACTTTAAACTCGCCGTCGTGTACGGCACCGTGATTAACCGGGTCCATGAGGTCTAAACCGCATAATGGGATTCAGGGCGTCACAAGTTGGTATCAAAGGAATAGGTCCGATTTTCTTCATGGGGTTTCCTGGTTAGTGTTCCTCGATATCTATACATTTTCGTGCGATAGGTATTCTAACTGTTAGGCTACTTGAAAAATGAGAGAATTGTGATGTGCGATGTTAGCTTGTTTCGGCTACATTCGTTCACAAAGTTCTTGTTATATGTGGATTGTTGACCTCGTTTGGTAACTAATTAAATCCTTGGTTCTTAATTCATTGTTTCATAAATGCGCCTTGTACTCGGGATTGGTTCTTTCACTCGATAAGCTACAGGTGACTATTGGTTTGGGATGAGCCGGAGAGGACGCTAGGAGATGGGAGATGAGGTGTGTTTCTAAGCACCTAATAGAGAAGCCTGAGAGACCTATAACAGGGCCAAACCATGAGACCGATAATGGGGTCTACCTGGAGAGGTGTGCTTCCAAACATCTAATAGAGAAGCAATAATTAGTGTATGATAGTACGAGAGAGTATTTTGATGTTATGATGTGAGACATTAGAGTGTGTGAGCGTGCATTGGCACGAGTAAGTGAGTGTTTAGGAGCGTGAGAAGTCTGGCACTAGTGGTCTGGGGTGAGCCGAAGAGGACGGCTAGAATTTTAAAAGGGGTGAAAGAGGTCCTGGACAATGGTAAAAAATGACCAATGGTATTTTTTTTCTTTAAGGTGATAGCCAAGGTGATATGTTGTTGTTTTGGGTAGTAGTGGGGTCATTGATATTAATTATAAAGACTTTTATTTGGTTTGTAAAGTAGTGAAAGGTTGCTTTTGGTTGGCAGAAGATTGTGAGGGTAGTGAGTTGGGATTAGAGTATTTAGAGTTAGGGTGGTGGTATAATAATGAGAACAGTATGGTGATAGTGGCAGATTTAAGAGGCTAGAGACTCACAAGAATGGTTTTGAAAAGTTTTAAGGATACAATAAGGCGAAGCGGTGAGGAAGCAACGCGACGAGGTGGCAAAAGGATTCTATTACTAGCTATGGTCCAACAGGCGACAAGATATATTGCCTGCTAGCAATGGTAGAAAGTCAAAAGGATCTTACACCTTTGATACCATCTATAAAATGATAATTTATATATATAATTGGATGAATAAATTATTAAAATAAAATGAAGGAGCCTTATTAAGGAATACATAATAATCTCATAAATATATATATTCAAGGGGATTAGGGGAATATTAAGATTGATTATGTTAATTACTTCCCTAATATAAGATATTTAATTATTTATATATGTTAATAGGTAAAAAGAGTTTGAATTTAGTTGTAATGGCCGGGTTAGAGTTTTTTCTTTCTTTCTCAAGAGGAGACATATTAAAAATGCGACTAAATTTCGGTCTTAATGTTCGTAATAGAAAGTTAAGAGTTTTTCTAAGTGTAAGCAAAATAATACAAGTATTCCATACCTATATACGCAGCGAATTGATTCAGATCGCTGTACGAAGGTTTTATGATACTCACGTTGTGTAGTGTTACGCAAACGACTACCACTGCGCCCACAGCTTCAAATACTCCCGATTGGAAACCCTAAAATGTGATTTGAAAAGAGACATAAACCGGTCTATTGTGTAACCACACCTTTAGGTCTCAAGACCTAAATATATATATATATATATATTAGGGTTAAAGGAGTATAAAATTCTAAAGTCCACTATGGATGTCCTTGTTGAGATTGGGCTGTCCCAATAAGCCCAAAACCCAACACTAAGAGACAATTACAATATAGATCGATTGCACTACAATAATAAGCTTAACTTGCCAAGTATATGCATCTAAACTTAATTAACCAAAGGAAATTGAATTTCATTCATATATGTGAAAAGGAGAAAACAAAACATTTACAAACCCTCATGGCATCACAAGCTCTCATAAAGTCCTTACCATATCCCTCAAAAATATAATAGCAGCAACTAATCTATTTATTAAAAAATCTATTTCTCAAATTGCCGTTGAAGCTTCATGTGCATGTGTTCTTTTGTTACTTGTGATTGAATTTGTTTGGCCATCCATGAAAAAAAAAAGTAAGACAGAGGTTTCCTGCGGGTTTCACATGATAGAGTTGAGAGAGAGAAAGTTTAAGGGATAGGTTGTGCATTGTCATTTAGGTGGCGTTTGATAACAGAACTGAAAACTAAAAACTGAAACTGAAAAAACTGTGTTTACTTCTGAAAATTGTATCTGAAAAAAGTGTTGTTTATTTGAATATAATAAATCTGAAAAGTGAATTTTTTTTAGTATGACAACTTTGCCCCTATTAATTTATTTGGATAACATGATTCTAAATGAAAATAAAAAATACCATATGATTTAACCTTTTTAACCAGGCTAACCCATTTCATTTATGAAAATTCCTAATCACCATTACTTGGCAACAACAAAACCAATGCTATGTATATATATGAATAATCTAGTATACACACACACACATATATATATATATATATCTATGAATCATCTATTAACCGAGTTCACCAGATGGTAATAATCCCAAATAACCCAGTAATTTAAGCCGGTAAAATTTATCAGATGATGGAGTGTCCATCGGCCAAGGGTGCACTCCTCAGCCCATATACAGAATATGGACAATGATTTTTTTATTTTATTTTTTAAAAAATAAAAACAAATTATCAACCAATACACATTGTAATTATAAATAGTGGTCAGTTTTTAAATTTAGGTTTCTTTTATTATTTTTATCTCCTTGTTAGCAACTTACCATTACCTGTGCAAGTTAATTTATGCTAAAATTAGTTTTTTAGTTGAAAATAGCAAACATTTTCAACAACGTTCTCTATTTTAAAGAGCATACTTTTTAAAATAAAAAGCATGTTTTAAAATAAAGAACGGTTAATTTCAATAATACTTTCTAAATATATTTATTTATTATTATTTTTTGAATTAAGTTTGTTATTTAATCATGAAAATTGCTAGGCGGAACAAGGAAATAAGTCAGCTCTTGATTTATTGAAATCAGATAAGTATTATTTGGGGAAAATATAATTAACTTTTAAAAGGCAGCTGTTTATTGGTGCTGGGTACGTGGAGCACTCAATATTTTCTCCGCTGCTTTTGTTTTGATTTTGTCTACTTGTCTATTTCTTTACGTGAAATAAGGGCAAAGAGACAGACAGCCGTCCACCACCACTTAAAAGATATAAGGTATTTTTAATGATAATTTTTATTTTTTTATTTCTATCTTGTGTGTCAATAATATTTTATAATATTTTTATATCTATTAATAATATATTTATATTGCTAGAAAATGATAGAAAAGATAGTCTTCAATGGTGATTTTTATTTTTGCATTTCTTTCATACTTGTCACTTATTTCAGCAGAGAGAGAATGAGTCGTTTTTATGACATCTAATGAGAATGCGTCATGTCATATAAGAAATTTCTAACACCATTTATCCGTCAAATTTTATGACTATTATTACTATTGAGTGCTTTTCTGCTTATCACATACTCAGATCTATGGGGATGGCGAGATGCGAACTTTGTTTTTGGTATCTTTTGGCGCACATGTATTTGCGAACACTCTAATTCGTGATTCTCATTGAAATTTAATTTATTTAAAAATAAATAAAATATAGAATATTTGTTTATAATATTTAAATAAATATAAAAATATTTTTTTTAGAATTTAAATATATATAAATAAATAAAAATAATGATAGAAAATTATTTTTTAAAATAAATAATGATGAGGAGTTTTTTTGAAAAAAAGTAAAAAATAAAATTAAAATAATAATACAAAAAAATAGAGTACCCGTTGAAATGTCAACACCAGCTATACATGCACTAACCATGGGTCCCATATTAATAAAAAGAAAAATGAAATGTACATTTATATGTTTGACTTCTCGTTTGTATAACACACAAGCAGCCGCACATGAGGAAAGGAAGCACGCGGCAGGCTTCAACTGCATGCGGCAGGCACGCCATGTTACATAGTGGTCAGTTTTTAAATTTAGCCTTCTTTTGTTATTTTTATCACCTTGTTAGCAACTTAAATAAAAAATATACTCTTTAAAATAGAGAGCAGTTAACTCAACAATACTTTTTAAATAATTTTTTTTTATCATTATTTTTTGAGTTAAGTTTGTTATTTTTTTTGGTTTCCCAGAGTATCCACCGCTCGACAGGGGAGACTTAAGGCTGTTCCATGCCCAAGGCAGGAATCGAACCCCCGACACTTGGTTAAGGGAGGAGGAGCCCTTACCGCTCCACCACACCCCCTGGGTTGTTAAGTTTGTTATTTAATCATGAAAATTACTACGTGAAGCAAGATAATAAGTCGGCTCTTGATTTATTAAAAACAGAGAGGTACTTGAAAATATGTATTATTTGGAGTAATTAACTTTTGAAAGAGCATCTTCGTACAGCTATTTTATTGGAATTGCACATATAATTTTTGTGGAACCGGCAGGTCTGAGTTGGCAGTTGCTTATTGGTGCTGGGTACGTGGAGCTGCTTTTGTCCTGTTTTTTGTCTTCTTGTCTATTTCTTTGCTTTGAAATAGGGCAAGGAGACTTCTTGTATTCATCAGACAGCCGGCCAACACCAATTAAAAGATATGAGCTTGGTTAGTCTTCTCTCTTTGCTATTTCTCCCGTTATATGATTTTCTTGATTTATTATTCTATTTGTCTATAGTCCTCCAGTACCTTTTCAAGTCTATTATTACTATTGAGTGCTTTGCTGCTTATCACATACTCAGATCTATGGGGATGGCGATCGATCTTGAAAAAAAGATTGCTCCCACTTTGATTGAAAAAAAAAGAAAGAAAGATGGAGGATAATAATAGTCAACTAATCAAACCTTTGGTAGTATTTTTAGAGCCTGGTCCTTATCTTGGAACATTTCTCGGGTGCGGTCCATAATTTTTTTTTTAAGAGATGCTATCCTTGTTTTTGGTATCTTTTGGCACACATGTATTGTATCCGTGATCACTGGGTCACAAGTATTGTATTTGTGTAACTCGGTCAGAGGTACCGCATCTCAGAGAATTTATCAGTCTGACCGATACCTGTAACCGAGAAATACTATACGTGTGTATCTAAGTCCTTCTTAGAGAAAATTACAATACTTGGGACTTTTAAAAAAAAAAAAAAAAGAGTTAGTGGATCCATCTTAATATTTTGTTGTTTTTTAAAAAAAAGGGCCAAATCTTAGAAGCTTCTATTTTTAGGTGGTGGGCTGGGATAGTAATTGATATGAATAACCCAACTGTATAAAAGTTGCAACTAACATAAACCAAACAAATCAGAAAAATTTAAGTTCCATCAAACACTTATTTGATTCTCTCTTCACTCGGAGTTTATGTAGCTCTTCCTATTGTCGATTGGAGAGAAATAAAAGTAGAAATCTCAGAAAGTACTTGTAGAAGGAACTTAACAGCACTGATAGTTGTTATTCATTCTTTCTGTTAAATAACATATACATGGTTGCATACATACGAATTTATGTGGACATATAGCTGCTTATTCACGGCCACTCTATTTGCCATCAATTGGCGGGAGGGCCAATTTCACTTCTCTCCCAACCATACCTGACTGTTTCCTTTCTGTTTGTTTATTTTATTTTTTCTTCCTGAGTACAGCCGTACAATCTTAAAACATTAAGACCAAGATAGTCATTATCGTGTATCGTTTTCCGCAAAATAAGTACCCCGTATCATAATGTTTTATAAAATACACTATGATTTAAGATATATAAATAAAATTATTTTTATACATACATAATATGCATATGTGCTTGTCTATACATTAAATCAAACACAATTTCACATTTAATCTCTCTGATTATTGAAGGCTTGATGTTTTAAACAAAAAACACTCAAAACATCATAAAATCAAAAGAATGAAAAAATAAATAAATAATAATTTATAATTTTTTAAATAAGAAATATCTATATTGTGTATTAAAAGAATTTCATATAAAAATCTGCAAATGATATACGAAATGAAAAATATTTATACTATACAGCGAAAGAATTTCAAGTAAAAAATATGCAAATGATATCATTTGTAGTAAAGTTATGGAAATTACAATAAAACAAAGAATTATATGATAGAATTATTAAATAAAATGAAAGAACTGAAAAACAAATTAGACATCAAGTTTGTCTAGGTTACTAGTGCTAAAAGAAAAGAGATAGAGACGCGACCATGTATCTATGTAGAGAACAAATTCGTAAGAGAAAAAATCTTAGAAAAGGAATCCTAGGAGAGAGAAAATCGTAGAATAATTGACTATAGACTAAGATGCTGACTACATCGCTCATCTTAGGACTCAACTGTTTGGTTTCACCCTTCTAAGGTATTTCAGTTCAAGCGGGAAACAAAACTTTGCACTGAAATAGCGGAAAAAAGATTATCCTAAGATACACCTATGCATTCACAATACAATGATGTGAATCGCACGATACACCCTAAATTGCACTACAATGATGTGTATCGCACGATACACCCTAAATTGCAATACAGTTCACGATACATATCGATTTACGAACAGTATTTCCTTGTATATAGTTTTGTATATTATGCACCTTAAAGGTCCGTTTGATAACATGGAAAAGGAAATAAAAATAGTTGATTTTTGTGAGAAATTGTAAAATAAGTTGACACGCGGTGAGATGTCTATTTAAAAATGTGCATCATATTTGACGTGATTTGATGTGTTTCAACTCTTTGCTAGTTGTGAACATGAAAAAGTCAAATTTGAACTATGATAGTTTTCCTTTCCTGTTATGAGTGTTTTAACTTGCCATCATCCTCATTAAAAACCATGAATCATCCTCCTCTTTGTGGTGATACTTCAATTGTTGCATTTGCTTTTTTCTTTTCTTTCAAACGTATCGTTAAAGTTGTGATTGGTTTGATTCCTTTATTTACATGGTCATCTTCTGTAAATATATTTGTATCCTAGATCATTTGTGTAATTTTAAGTACTGACGTTTCCTGCAACTCTCTTTGTGGTGCGGTGCAGGGTCAGGTTGTACACTTTGGTCGTTTTCATCTATCAGAGGAGCATTTGTAAAATGGTGGCTGCAAGCTGTAAAGAATCAACTAGTTTCACATCTCATTGTGCTTATGATGTGTTTTTAAGTTCTAAAGGAGTGGACACCCGGAAATCTTTTATCGACTACCTGTATGATGCTTTGAGGGATAAAGGGTTACGTACATTTAGAGATGATATTGACAACATATTAGAGATAGGAGAAAATATTAGTTCGGAGTTGCATAAAGCAATCCGAAAGTCGAAGGTTTCAGTAATTGCCTTGCCGAAGAAGGAATATGCATCTTTGAAACAATGCCTTGATGAACTTGTCAAGGCCCTTCAACACGAGATAAACCCTGGACATGTAGTTCAACCTGTTTTGTACGATGTGGATCCGTGGGAACTTACCGCGGAATCATCATGTTCAAGTAATGAAGAGCGACAATCCAATAATGCAGAAGAAACTGACAAAATAAAAACGAAACAGTTCGGCAAGGTTACAAAATGGAAGCCAATACTTCAAGAAGCAACGGGTATTGTAGTTGGGAGGGTTCTACAGAATCAATCTTATGGGTATGTTACTCATTCGTATAAAGATGGTATTTGACTATTAGTTAAAACAAAAAATTATTATCCTCACTTTTCAGTATTTTAATTTTTGAACGTATTTTTCTGATATAGTTTAACCATCTTTTTTTGTCTTCTACAAATCAATTCAATCGGTGATTTTACTTCCTCTGTCAATTGTTTACTTGCTGTGTTGTTTCCTTTTCTTTTTTCCTTTGTGGGGAAGAGATTGTAACATGGTTGTGTTTTGTTTTTGCGTTATGATTGTGATTTATAGGCAAGAGTCAAAGTTTATTAAGAAATTTGTTGAAGATGTTGTGGATGAATTGGGTCCCACTGTCTTAGGTAACCCTCCATGCCAGTTTGGATTAGGAGATGGAGGAGGAGACATTCAATTAATCTGTGGGATGGGTGGAATTGGGAAGACCACCCTAGCGAAGTTTTTGTACGATTCAAACTATGAAAAATTCGAGGGCAGCAGCTTTGTTGCAAATATCAGAGGAACTTTGTCGCAGCAGCCCAATGGTTTAATTCATCTACAGAAGCAACTACTCTCAGATATACTAGGGAAGGAAGGAATAGAGGTGTCAAGTGTTGATGATGGAATAACTAGGATTAAAAATGAATTAAGGTATAGAAAAATTCTTATTGTTCTTGACGATGTAGAGCATCCATACCAATTAGATGGCTTGCTTGGAATGCAAAGTTCGTTTTGTCCGGGAAGTAAAATTATCATAACAACTAGGCACAAGCAGTTGCTCAAGGGTTATGAACCATGTAAGTTATATGAGGTTGAGCAATTGACCGAGGAAGAGTCACTTGCACTCTTTCATTCGCACGCCTTTGGAGAAAAGCATCAGGTTGAAGACTATGAGGATCTTTCAAAGAAACTAGTACAGAAGTGCGGTGGACTTCCCATGGCTATTACAGTTTTGGGCTCTTCTTTGTATGGGAGAGGTGTACTTGAATGGCAAATGGCACTAGAGGAATTGGAAAAAGCTTATTCTGATTCTCAAGATGATATTCTCGAGAGGCTTAGAAAAGTTAGCTATGATTTGTTGGGAGAGGAAGATAAGGCTTTGTTCCTTGACATAGCATGTTTCTTTGTAGGGGAGGACAAAGATTACGTAGCTACGATACTAGAGGGATGCGGTTTCTATGCAGAAATTGGGATTCAAAACTTGATTTATAGGTCTCTCTTGACGGTCAATGAAGAAAACAAAGTGAGGATGCATCAATTGCTTCAAGAAATGGGAAGAGAGATTGTGAAGCAAGAATCACCTGAGGAACCAGGTAAGCAGAGCAGGTTGTGGCATCGTGAGGATGCATTTCATGTATTAAGCAGTAGCAGTGGAAGAACAAAGGTAAGGAGGATTCTGTGGTTGTGGGTGTGACTCCCTACTTCTCATGTGTTTAATTTGTGTTTATTTATATTTTTCCTTATTATTATTTTTAGGCTACAGAAGCAATAGAAGGGCTTGCGCTTGAGTGTCATGCGTCCACAGACAAGGAATGCTGCCATTTATCTGGGCGACACCCCATGTCTTCTTCTTTGGCTACAATGCCATCAGTAAAAACTGCTGCATTTTCGAGAATGAGAAAATTAAGATTACTGAGCCTCCATAATGTAGGGCTGACTGGAGGGTATGAAGAATTTCCAAAGAAGCTGAGATGGTTATGTTGGCGTGGGTTACAACAAGGATGTACGGACAAACTCATGCAGGTGCCTGATATTCCAATGGATAATCTGGTCGCTCTTGACATGCAGCATTGCAGCTTCACACAGGTTTGGAGTGGAACAAAGGTATATGATATGTAAAGAATAAATGGCTGCTTCTTTTCTCCGATTTAAATTAATTAATATTTTGATGAAGCTAATTGTACCTACGCAATTACATTTATACGATGGTCCTTGTGGATGCAGTATATCCAGCGGCTGGAATTCCTGGATCTGAGTCACTGCCATGGCCTTACCATTACCCCTGACTTGTCAGGATTTCCTAAACTCGAGAGATTGATTCTGGAAGACTGCATTAATCTTGTTGAGCTTCATGGTTCTGTCGTTAAATCACAGAGACTTCGTCTTTTGAATCTCAACGGTTGCACAAACCTTGTGAAGCTGCCCTCTGGACTTGATCGGCTAAAGTCCCTTGAACAACTGCTTGTCTCTGGTTGTTCAAAACTCGAAACCTCTTGAAATAAGGGCTTTTCTATTTATTTATTTTTCTAGAAACTATCTGGACATTTATTTTGTTTACGCCCTATGCCAATCCAACCTGCAGCAACTCCGTGCACACGCCCCTGCGTAGTACGGTCCAAAGGCCCCGAGGCCTCCATCAGCTCCCCAGCACCCACTTCCTACTTGCCATGCTCACGCCCCCCTCCAGCGCAATCCACCCTCACCCCATTCAATATCACCGTACATGCCTGTGTATAACTTGGACCAATGGCCTCGAGGTCCCATTCAGCGACCCTGCACCTGTGAGAATCCGCGAACTCAGGCCCCCGTCCCAACCTTCGAATTGGGGGCCTGAGGCGCCGAAGTGGTCCCGGTGGCCTCTTTGTTCAAAACTCGAAACCTCTTGAAATAAGGGCTTTTCTATTTATTTATTTTTCTAGAAACTATCTCGACATTTATTTTGTTTACGCCCTATGCCAATCCAACCTGCAGCAACTCCGTGCACACGCCCCTGCGTAGTACGGTCCAAAGGCCCCGAGGCCTCCATCAGCTCCCCAGCACCCACTTCCTACTTGCCATGCTCACGCCCCCCTCCAGTGCAATCCACCCTCACCCCATTCAATATCACCGTACATGCCTGTGTATAACTTGGACCAATGGCCTCGAGGCCCCATTCAGCAACCCTGCACCTATGAGAATCCGCGAACTCAGGCCCCGTCCCAACCTTCAAATTGGGGGCCTGAGGGGCCGAAGTGGTCCCGGTGGCCTCTTTGCTTCTTTTGCTAATGATACATTCGTGCGTCTCTTTATCCTATCCTAAATGTGAAAGGGGTTCGTTTAGAGTATCACCAACTCTAACTTCCACGCACACCAAAGCGTAAGAGATTCTTTCCTTCTATGTTGTCATTTTATCAGTGAAAAGTGGTTTACCAATAACATTTGCCATCTTAGCACCATGGCAGAACGCAAGTGCAATTTTAGATAAGGAAACCGGATCCAGATTGGTACATCACAGTCGAGAGGTGGAAAGTGCAATTTTCATTCCTGCCTGCTAGGAAAGAAAAAAGAGCAACAAGGTTGAGTTAAGATTTGACTGTTTGCAAGAAGGGAGCAAATTACCTTGGTATTATTTGTCAATGAATTGATTTATGAATATTCATTTCTTTCTCTTTCAGAGAAATTAACCATAATAGGATTGAGCAATGTCAAGAGTTGGGATTAAATTTTAAGTTAACGAGCAAAAATCAAGCAATGAACTACAAATGGTAAAAACAAAAATAAAATATAAAAAATATACCAATTCTATCTATTTGAATAGTAGTTTATCAACAAGTGGTCCTAATTTTTCATAATCAAATAAACATATACTTGTTTTAAGATTTGTTTGTCTTTTTCTTGTTTTAAGATTTTATGTTTGGGTGATAGAAATCACTTCAGACTTGAGTATTAATATGTACCATTAATTTAAAAAATTGATGACTCACATTTAAATTGATTTTTGCCAATGCTCATTTGAAACAGAAAATAATACTTTAATATGAGCCATTACACTTCAACTTAATTTCACTACTTCAGGGAAGCCCGATAACCGATTTTCCGCGCCAAATAGGAATATGGCATTTATAAAAGAAAATGGGTATTCTTAATTACATATACATTATTATTCTTTTCACCGTCAAAATTTAAATTAAATGAACTTAAAATATAACATATAATCCTTTTTTTTCACCCTCATATCTCTTTTTAATAAAAAAATTGTAGCTTATAATTTTTGAGTTATTCTAAATGCACCTATTAATTTATTTATTTTCATCCCACTTAGTATTTTATTTGTTTCTCCAAAAAATATATAAGTTTACACTAATTTTATGTTAACTCTCGCCCACTATTTTTTAATTTTATTTTTTTCTTAGTCCACCCTCCGCCGTCAACAAAATTAATACGATAGTTTTGCATTATCTCTAGTAACAAAAGCTAAATAAATTACATGCAATCAAAACTAATGTTTGTTTGTCCTTTTCTATTTTAACGACAGAAAAACTATATGGGTCTTTATACATACATACATACATACGCACACAGAGATATATATTACAACTCCAATTAAACAGAAGCAATACTTGGGATATAACTTAAGGTTATTTTTACAATAATTACCATTATAATTTCAAGATTTATGGATTTAAAGTATTTTTTAGTTGTTATTCAATTGATTATATCTTTTTGTTAATTGAATAATGATCACCAAATTGATCATAACTACCCCCAAACAACCTTTTGCTAGTTCTCAAGCAAACATAAAATATTGAACATAGATAAGGGACCAAAATAAAAAAATAAAAAATAAAAGAAAATTCCTATTCTACTCAGGTGTACCACTTTCGCTTGTTACTCTCGATTGCATTTACCGTATGCAACAAGGCCTTAAACCACTAAGTTACCAAAGTGGACGAGTTATAGCCTCGTGAGGGTTTCCAGTAAAGACGCCTCCAAACTTTATAAAAATAGAAATCAATTTTGATTTTTCCCTTATTTTTTTCTCAAAGAATTCCTTGCCACCTACCTCTACAAAAGGCAAGAATCGGCAATGTCTAATTCACCATATGTAGTGAGTTATTAAAATGATATAAAAATAAACATTACAGAACAAGCTCAAAAAGGAAGTGTGCGTGTGTGGACAGCCAATCTAATATAACTTTTCATATCCAAGTAAAGGAATTACTACATTGCCTTTGAAAAAGTTGCTTCGATTCCAAATCTCACTAGATATACTTTCTTGAAAAAAATGAAACTCTGAAATTTGGTTTTAATGTCTCTCTTATATGTGAGAAAGCTAGATTTCAAATTCAAATAGCTCACATACTAATTAGAAAAAATGCATATGAATGAATATTTAGTCTCATGGAAGGAATATTAATTACTTTATTTGAGAATGTCGAGTTATCCACCATAGCACCTTCTCATTTATTCTCCACATCTTACCATACCAAACCATAGATCAAATAGGATTTTATCGGGTTAAAATGCGGGTTAAATACAAGTTAAAGGAAAAATTATCTCTAAAAAGGTAAGGTCTTCAATATCACTTTAGTAGGGAACAATATGAATGCTTCATTTATACTTTGAATTTTCCCATTTACTTCAAACATTACAGTCATTTTCTTTTTCTTTTTCTATCTTCATTTTTTTTTCTGTTTTAGCTTGTTCCCTTCCCTTTCTTCTTTCACAATCTTCCTAACTTCTTAGAAATAATTGGGGTTTTAGGAATATGGGTAAACAAATAAAAGGTTATTTTTTATATAGGCTCGAAGTGCTACTAGTGATAAATATATATGACGGTTGAAAGTTTATTGTGAAAAAGAAAGAAGGCCTATTAATCCTCTCTATGGGTCAGTATGATGATCATGTTTCAAATAAACTACAAGGCATATGTTTCTTTTAACTCGAAAGAGATTTCATTCTCAGTAATTAATCAAAATATAAAAAAGAATAATGAGACTATGCAACGACTTAATATGGTATGAAGAATAGTTGAGTCATCTTGTGACTCCGAGTTTACGTATATACCCTCTACAAATGATGAAAGGCTCAAAATTTCACAAGGTTATCAAGTCTCCACCGTTATTTCTCTAGCTCCTTAGAAACTCGATTACTTTTCAATTTACATTACACCAGAAAGCTGTTGTTGTGCAGTAAGGAAATATTTTGAATAGAGCTTATAGTGCAATGTCTAGATTCATATATATTCGAGTAACAAACTAAACTTAGAGTTAGACAATAACAATTCTAAGCATTCATAAGGTGGGTCATCGGTAAATTCATTTATATGATGGATAGGGTACTAAACCAAAAAGACTCTATTTTAATATTTTTATTTAAAAAAATGAATTTGCATTTTTGAAAACATTCCCACCCCCAAAGAAATCAAAACACTGTCCTCAGTGTTTAAACAAGAACACCCCAAACAAAGATAAATTATTTTTGTCAAAAATTAATAATCGAAACAGTTGGGAATCATCCCAGTGAACATGGGTTATAGCTGATAGAAGCAATAAAAGATGTGTGATATAATATTGCAAATAACTAACACGTATATCAGGTGGCAAATCAGCAGAAATAATAATCATAATATCATAGCAAGGATTTGACACAACTATAATTTAATGGCACACATAAATATAAAAATAATCGTGAACAAAAATCAAGAAGCAATGGTGCATGATTTATGCAGGCTCTAGATCAGATGATATCATAGATAAAACCTCAACACCAACAAGAAAGAACTCAACACCAGAAGAACAATCATTATTGCTTTCGTAATATGACACGTGTGTAATTAATGGGTGGAGGCCATGGGTCAAATGTAAGATGACTATTAGCAAAAGGCATCATAGAGAGTGAATCAAATTGAAATGAATTATCAGTATAAGTGGGATTAGACCTAGAATCACATGTAAGAAACTCACAATCAAAACTAATAATAGACAATTGCTTCGGTTCATTCGCAATAGCTATAAGAGACTTAGGCAGAATAGGTTCAAAACGATTGGCCTAATTGTCAATATTCGTAAGTGGTGTAAATCTAACAAAGCATTGACCTCATTAATTATATTATTTTCATCGATATCAGATCCGAAATGAACTAAGCATTGGAGGAGTGGGTCCTCGGGGTGAATTTTCTTAGACGTTTCAGAAGATAATGACTCTATAAAGTAAAGTTCTTCAACGGACTCAACGTCATCGGATTGTTTAGTGAGACTAAAAATATTTACTTCAACTTTCATGTTACCAAATGTTAATGTCATATTACTATTTCTACAATTTATTAGTGCATTAGCTGTGGCTAGGAAAGGTCGGCCTAAGATGATGGGAATATGCTTGCCTTGGGTAGGATGGGTATTAAGGACAATGAAATCGATAGGATAATAAAATTCTGCAACTTTTACGATGTCATCTTCTATTATACCCCTAGAAATTTTGACGAAACGATCTGCTAGACTTAACCTAACGTTGGTCTTTTTTAAATTACCTAGCCCCAATTTTTGATAAACAGAATATGGAAGTAAGTTTACACTTGCTCCTAAATCTAATAAAGCTTGTTCCTCAAAATTTTCTCATATCTTACATTTGACAGTTGGACTACAAGGATCTTTATGTTTAATCATAGCTTGGTTTTGTAAGAAGGATGTGCAGTGCTGGGCTATGAAGGCTTCTTTGGGAAGATTAGTTTTTCTTTTTACTAAATCTTTAATAAATTTAGCATAAGAAGGAATTTGCTTTATGGCAGTAAGAAATGGGATATTGATTTTAAGATTTTGAAAAGCATCTAAAATTTCACTATATTAAGAATTGTTTTTATTGTTGATTAGTCTAGATGGAAAAGGAGCACGTGGAATCATTTCTTTTGGGGGACTGTCAATCTTAAGACCTACATCTTGATCATTTTTATTAGTTTTAGGTAAATTGGTCCTAGTTTCTTCATTCTCATTTTCTTTCTTCTCAGCTTGTTGTGACTTATTGTCTTGGAGCTCAATGTTTTCTTGATTTCGCTGTTGTTGTTTAATCATATCATTAGATGGAAGTGTATTAACAACATTAGCATGTTCAGGTTGGCGTTCTAAATTAGATACATTAGATCCTACATTAAAGGTTGTTCTACCCTTTTGGATTTGGCTCAGGTTGGCTTGGTAAGGTACCCTTTTGTCTTTCAGCTAAGGCCGAGATGAGTTGGCTCAACTAAATCTGAACAAATTGTTGGAATTGAAGTTGGCTTTTAGCTAAAATATCAATATTATTTTCAAACTTTTGGATTCTCTGATTTATTTATTGAGTGGATTGATATATAGTCATTGCCAGTATTTTAAAAGTGTCTTCAACATTAAGTGAATTATTAGTAGATGGGATTAGAGTATTATAATTTCGCATAAGGTCAAGAACTATCTCCCGATTAGGGTTGACTTGATGTTGGAAGAATTGTTGTTGAGGGACCATTGGTTTGGCTTATTGAGGGACTGGCCTGTTTTGGGAACCTTGGAAACCAGGAGGAACACCTACGTTTTGTTGTTGAGAAGAAACATTTTGACTCCAAGAAAAATTGGGGTGAAATCGCATATCAAGGTGGTATCTATTGCCAAAAGTATTTACAGTAGGTTTGCCAAAAGTATTAAATGCACACACTTGTGCACTAGAATCAGAGTAATAAAAAGGATAGGCTTGAGTAGTATGATCAAAGTTAGAGTACAACCCACATGGGTTACTAACATTTAAAACTGGGCTTGGGTTATTTCTAGTCGAGATAGTAAATGCATTAAATTTCTTACTGAAGTTTTGAACACCAGTAGCTAGACTCTCCATGACAGATTTTAGGTCTGGGTCAGTTTTAACTTCATTTATGGTGGGTTTCTTAATTGAAGTATATTCATTACGGGACATGTATTCGCTACTGCTATTCTAGTTTTGTGCACTCTCAGCTAGTTCATCTTAAAATGTGTAGGCTTGATCAGGAGTTTGGTCTTTAAATTTTCCTTTATGCATGGATTCAATCATTGTACGATTCATTGGAAAAAAACCCTTATAGAAAAAATGGACAAGACTCGCTTTATCAAAACCATGGTGTGGACATTTGATTAATAAATCATAAAAACGCTCCCATGTTTCATGGAATTCCTCATCTACTTTACCCATAAATGTGCTAATAGCATCTCTCATTGATTCAGTCTTTTGCATAGGGTAAAATTTTGACATAAACTTCCTAACTAGTTGTTCCCATGTTGTGATTGAATTAGGAGAAAGAGAGTTCAACCACGAGGCTGCTTTATCTTTTAAGGATAAAGGAAATAATCTAACTTGACACCATCATCATCTAGGTTTTAGTTCTTAAAGGTGCTACAAATTGTAAGGAATTTCCCTAAGTGAATGTATGGTTGTTCACTATCAAGGCCATGGAACTTAGGTAACATATTAATGGTGGCAGGTCTAATTTCGAATTGAGCTGCAGTAGTGGTTGGAAGGGTGATGCACATAAGAGGTTCAGTAGTGACAGGAGCGAAATAGTCATTTAATGTGCGATTATTAGCCATTATGAGATTTTCAGGTGTAAAGATTAATTGTCTTCGAATTGTTCGACCACTTCTAAGTTGTATAAACTATGCAATATCCTAATTGCAAGCAAATCCTAAGGGCAGTCTAATTAAGCAATGAATTTAGTGACGGCTGAGAATTTTAATATAATTAATGATCTAGGCTTGTCTTACTCTTATCAATAAAATTGTAAGCTTACCATTTAAAGCTTTCAATCTAACAACCAGTTAACTTCCCAGGAAATACTGGAGGGGTCACAAACGGTCCCACTTAAAACCCAGCTACCTTCGATAGCAAATTGCCGTTTTGACATAATTTACCTAGGCGTTGCTAAATTAAAAAGGTACTCACTGGAGTGGCCAACAATTATCTTGCACTGTCTAATTGATTTTAGATTAATAAATTTAAGGCTCAGGGTTTAACAAGTGCAAGGTGGTTTTTAACTAGGCGGGCAATAATTGGTGATGAAATCCAACCCTTATCTTGATAGGAAAGTTGCCCTTAATTAATATATTAATGCAAATGCTAAATTAAAAATGCACAAATAAAGAAGCAAATAAAAAAAAAATATAGGGACCTAACTACATAGCGTCTAAGTTATCTAACCTAAAGGCAAGAACAAATAAAATAAATAATGATGGGAATAATTGTTTTTTTTTTTAACTTTCTGTTTCTTTTTTTAAAAAAATAAATCAAGAAAACGAAAATAAGAATAAAACTTCTTCTTTTTAGAAAAAAATAATTTTTTTTAATAATATTAATAATAATAAAAAAACAAAAATAGCAATATTTTTTTTTTCAGAATTAATAAAAGAATAATTAATTTTTTTTAATTACTGAGTTTTTTGCATGAAAAGAGAATTGTGCATTGTTTTCAAAAGTCAAACTACTTAGGTTTCCTCAAACAAGAATTCTTTAAACAGTGGCTTTGAGAAACAATTTTTTTTTATTATTTTTAAATAAAATAGTGCACTGTTCACATGTAAAAAAAACTATTTTTTCTCTTTTGAACGTTCTGCTTTTTTTTTTTTTTTCAGATTTGAGTTTTGTAGTAATAAAAAGAAAACGAAAATAATAATAGTAAAACTGTTTTTTTTAGGCAATTAGGTATAAGGGCTCATTATAATAATAATATAATTATAAAAGACAGTTAAAAATTAGCCGTGTAAATTAAGGACACATTACAAAAAAGACACTAATACCCCTTCCTTATAATATCATCTCATTATAACACTAACAACAACCAGAAGGTGCTAAATGCATTTAGCACCTCCTAGACAGCAACCAAAGGGTGCTAAATGCATTTAGCACCTTCTGGCTGGACACCTCCTGGACAGCAACCAAAGGGTGCTAAATGCATTTAGCACCCTTGGATAGCACCTCCTAGACAGGAGGTGCTAAATGCATTTAGCACCCCTTAGACAGCAACCAGAAGGTGCTAAATGCATTTAGCACTACAACTAAAAGGTGTTAAATGCATTCAACACCTCCTGAACAGCAATCAGAAGGTGCTAAATGAAATTAGCACCACAATAAGAAGGTGCTAAATGCATTTAGCACTTCCTGGACAGCAACCAGAGGGTGCTAAATGCAATTAGCACCACAACCAGAAGGTGCTAAATGCATTTAGTATTTCCTAGACAGCAACTAGAAAACCAGAAGGTGCTAAATGCATTTAGTATTTCCTAGACAGCAACCAGAATGTGCTAAATGCATTTAGCACCTCCTGGACAACAACCATAAGGCTAACCAGAAGGTGTGCAACTTGAACAACAAACTAAAAGGTACTAAAATGATTTTAGCACCATTATAAAATAGAGAACAACAAAATTGATGAGATCAACATCCATTCAATTTATTTATATGTATATATATATGGATTGACCTAGGGTTCATAAAAGGAAAAAAAAAGAGTTACGATCATATTGTTTTTAAATTTCGCTGGGCTGTCGAAATTAGTCGATTTTGATAGCAAAACGACCTCTGGTCGTCTTAATTTTTCGCGCAATTATGATAACTTTGTCTTCCGAACAACATATCTAAAAATCAGCCAAATCCAACGGTTCGATCAAAAGTTACATATATTTTACAATTGTAGATCTAGAAAGAAGAAGAAGACGACGACGACGATGATGATGAGAACGGCGCTCAGAGTTAGGTGGTGGTGGTGGTGGTGGTGGTGGTGGAAGAGGTGAGATTATTGGTGAGACTTCTCTTTTCTCTTGTTCTTTGTTTTCTTTCTCTAAACTATGTGTATGTAAGAGAGAATGATATGTCTTTTGTATAATTAGAATAAATGAAATAGTAGGGTATTTTTGTCCATCAACATTTATCATTTTCCTTAAAATAAATTAATATTATGAAAAGTGTCCTTATTGTAAAACAAAATTATAAAATTAGTACTAGTTCTCTTTATTAAATATGAGTCTATCTTTAGAATTATAAAATATTACAGAGCGGGGCCTTATAACCCATTATCTCTTTTTTTTTTCTTTGTGAAAGTTTTTGGTTTTTTTTTAAGAAGATTTTTTTCAGATTAAATTAAAAAAAAACGAAAATAAAAAGAAAATTGCTTTTTTTTAATAATAAAACCGAGCACTCCAAATACTTTTATTATTATTATTATTAAAGAGGTCCAACCAAGCAGGCTTTAAGCAAATAGTGCACGATTAATTTTTTTTGTTAAAGACGGAACAGTGCACAGTTTTTTCTACCTTTTACTTCTTCCTCCTTTTTTTTTATAAATAAAATAAGAAGGAGGGAGGAAGGGGGAGGGTCCAAAATATATATATATATATAGGATTTTTTCAAACTTCCTTGAATATTATGAAACTTGAAGTTGGCAACGGTGCCAATGATTTAAGGAGAATTTTTATAAATAATTTGTTATTGTTTAATTCTGCAATTAAATACAATAAAATCCTACTTTTGTATAAAATAATTAAATTACACTTAAATACAATAAAACCCTACTTTTGTATAAAACAATTAAACTAATATAACAAATAAGTAGGAGTCAATCTAAATCTAAGTTAATACCTTAAAAGTATGAGAGTTTGTCGAAATCCAATATTTTAGAAACCAAATTAAAACAGTTTTTAAATTTTGATTTTGAAATTATCTAAATTAAGAAATTAAAATAATTAAAATAAACCAATTAAGCTAAAGTTGGCAACAAGTAATCAATAATAAGAAATCCCAAGAACAAAGAATCCACCACCATGAATATAAACAAAAAGTATCTAATTATATTTTTAATATTCATCTATACTATATAAACAAATTCAAAATCACCGTCATTCTTTCTTTAAAACTGATGTAAATAAAAATAGGCATCGCCTGTATCCCCAAATTGGTGATCACAAGAGATCTTTCTTTTATTTTAAAAACAATTAAAGTACTAGAAAGAAAACACACGTTATAGTAATAGCAATTTCAATATCTATTTTAATTCGGGACGAATACTTAAAAATCAATTATAATTAAATTAAGCTCATTACATCCATGGCAGTTTCATCTCTCCCCTTTGGGAGATAATTTAGCCAAGCTTATTAAATAAAGAACATATTAAAACAAAATAATAATTCATCATTAAAATTTAAAATCAAAGTACTTGAATACAAACTATAAAAAAATTAGAAAGAAAACTAGAAAGTGTCCCTGTTTATGATGCTCGAAATAACGTGTACCGTACGGTTTTACACTTTCCACCTTCGATACTCCGGCTGCACGGCAACTAGTACAGAGGATTTTCTCTCCCTATAACTCTCTAATAATATATATATATATATATTTTCAATATTTTTTTCTTCTATCTTTTAGGTGTAGAGAATGGGTCTATATATAGGAATGAGAGATAGAAGTTTACAAGGTTTAGGAAACAAGAATTGTAGAAGAAATAACAACTTTTAGTTCAATTAGAATTCTAATTAAGAGAGAGAAAAATGAGTTGTAGCCGAATTAGGAGCGAATATTGAATTGGAATATTCACTCTTCTTTATCTTCTTTTATGATCTTTAATAGACTTCTTCCACCTTTTTAGAGGCTTTTTATTATAATTTCTTTCTTCCCTACAAAAAGATAAAATAAATATTATTCCTCCATAATTTAAGCATTAATTATATACTGACAAAATTTATTTGTGGGTTAAAATAACAATTTTGGGCACTTATCAATAACATTAGTTATACATCAATTTGATTCAATATTAAGGATCGAAATCTAATGGATAGATGTTTTGAATATAATGTCACTTAATGGTATATACAACACATAAATATAAAAGTTTGATGATTAAAATACGCCATGTTAGTAATCAAACGTCATGTTTTGCCTAAAATAAGTTTAAGAGATGTTTTTATGAACTAATTTTATGGTAAAACGTGAACTATTATAACTTGTGTTTGATTTTTATTCATACAAAATATAAGTTATATTATTTTTGTTATATCGCTCAAATTTAATTGTGTAATTTTCTAATGATTAGTTAAATATGAAACGTTGTATAATTTTTTGATGATTAGTAAAATACAAAAAGTGAAGTACTTTTGTTAAATATGAATAACTAATACATTTGAAGGTTTAAGGGGAGATTTTAATTTTTAATGAACCATAAGTTCATAAAAAAAACTTTGTCAAGATAGTAATAAATTTCGTAGATTTGTAATGAAAAAAATGGTTTTATTGTTTGATGCATAAAAAAGAGGTGGTACGTATGTCATCGGCAAATATAAAATAAATAAGGTGGGTTGGATGTTTTTGATAAAAAAAATGATGAGGTGAAGTGCAAGTTTTTTTATATTGGGTGAGAAGAATATTTTTTGTGGTTTATATAAGAGTTCTATGTTTTCGTTTTAACGATGATAGAAATTAACGTCACTATAATGCATTCAGTAAACTCACCCACCATTACGGTGAATTGAAAGTTTTTTTAAAAAATAAGTAGGGTGAGGAGAAAGTATTCTCTCACTGAAGTGAGAAGACCACTTTTTTAAGTTTATTTAAGAACTCCCAAGAAAATATTCCAAAACAATACCTAAGAGTTTCCAACGAAGTTAAAAAAATTAAGTTTATGTTGCATATGCTCATACATTAGTTTGGCTTTTCTTAGTTTCTCATAGAGAGAAGAAACTAAGCTTTATAATTCAATTCATTCATCAAAACTTCCAACTCATTATCCTTCATCTTTGCACCCCATTAATAATAAACAAAACCAATAGTCTGGTATGACAAAGGGGCTAACATTTACAATGAAAACTGAAAAGCCACAAAATCTTTCAAGAGCATCAAGTTCTCGATTGAAATTGGTGAGGTTTGTCCTCTAAATTCGAAACATACATATACAGGGCAATTATGGTACAGACCAATGTATATATAAATTGGCTTTTCGCGATGAAATGTTAATCGCCAAAACATGATGGAGAAGTTTTTAGCAACAAAAATTTTGTCACTAAAAACCAATTCGTACCTGATCATGTTTGCCTATATATATATGGAGTCTAAACATATAAAGTTAGTCGATGGTGTCTTTGGCAACCCCAATTTCATGTTATAGAATTGAAATTGGGATATTGTTTTCGAACTCAATTGTTTGGATAAACCAAACAGTTTTTGTTTTAAGGCAAATTATATTAAACCCCCTACGGTTAGTCGGGTTTTCAAGTCACCCCCTTGAACTTTTTTACCTGACAATTTACCCCCTTAATCTAAAACTTGTTTACACTTAACACCATTCTGTTACTACATTGTTAAAAAATTAACGTAAAACAAGCATGTGCATTGCACATGATGAAAAAATTAATTGTAAATACCAAGTTGCCCATAAATATTCTAAACTATAATTAATAATTTTAACTTGATGTTAAACTTAAAAATTCCAATTTCAACAATAAAAAATATCAATCTTGTAGCCAAACACCAGTTAGACCCCTTTTTGCTAAACACCCCATAAAGCCCTAATGTTTCATCCACATCACTCCCAAATCCCAAGCCGTTTGGCCGGAGGTGTAGATCTATATCTACATCTATATTGGGTGAGGAGAATATTTTTGTGGTTTATATAAGAGTTCTATGTTTTCGTTTTAGCAACGACATAAATTAACATCACTATAATGCATTCAATAAACTCATCCACCACTAAGGTGAATTGAATGTTTTTTTAAAAAAATAAGTAGGGTGAGGAGAAAGTATTTTATCACTGAAGTGAGAAGGTACCACTTTTTTAAGTTTATTTAAGAACTCCCAAGAAAATATTCCAAAACAATACCCATGAGTTTCCAACGAAGTTAAAAAATTAAGTTTATGTTGCATATGCTCATACATGAGATTGGCTTTGCTTAGTTTCTTTTACAGAGAAGAAACTAAGCTTTATAATTCAATTCATTCATCAAAACTTCCAACTCATTATCCTTCATCTTTGCACCCCATTAATAATAAACAAAACCAATAGGCCGACATGACAAAGGGAATAACATTTACAATGAAAACTGAAAAGCCGCAAAATCTTTCAAGAGCATCAAGTTCTCAATTAAAATTAATGAGGTTTGTCTTCTAAATTATGAACATACATATACAGGGCAATTATGGTACAAACCAATGTATATATAAATTGGCTTTTCGCGATGAAATGTTAATCGCCAAAACATGATGGAGATGTTTTTAGTGACAAAAATTGTCTCTAAAAACAAATTCGTACCTGATCGTGTTTGTCTATATATATATGGAGTCTAAACATATAAAGTTAGTTGATGGTATCTTTGGCAACCCCAATTTCATGTTATAGAATTGAAGTTGGGATATTGTTTTCGAACTCAATTGTTTGGATAAACAAAAAGGTAGGCAAATTATATTAATTCGTGTAACCACTACATACCGAAACATGAACAAAAAAAAAATCTTTGTTATACAAAATATGACACCCTCCCAAACATCTAAATTGCTAATAAATGGGGCACTGTCAATAAAATCCTAAAACATGAAAGCCCGAAAGAAAAGTTAATGAGAATCAAAATCCAATGTAAATAGTCATTTATTGCACATAAATTTAGAACATATACAAATTAAAAGGGAAACAAAATATATAACATATACATGACAACAATATACATCGACATGTTTTGACCTTAGTCGAGGTCAATGCCAAACTTGATGCCCATTCTCCAAAGGATTACATGTAACACTCTAACTCAATAATTGATAGTAACCCTCCAGACAACATTGCTCAATACAAAACATATAAATTGCTATTGAATTGTAGGCATGGTAAATAATAGGATTTTATGACTCTATCTCTGATATTTACATTAGCTTTGTAACTTCTACATATTCTTTCCTGTAATACATACGTGTAAAGAAAAATAATGTACAAATGTAGATCTATCAGCCTTCAAGAATTTTTAGCAATGGTAATCCTAAAAATAATTATAAAAGACATAGAAAAATTAAGACTCTGAATTTGAATTAAATGTTGTGCACCTCGATTAGGTTCACCACTTATACATGAACAAAAAAACAAATCTTTGTTATACAAAATATGACATCCTACCAAACATATACATTGCTAATAAATGGGGGCATTGTCAATAAAATCCTAAAACAAGAAATCCCGAAAGAAAAGTTAATAAGAATCAAAATCCAATGTAAACAGTCATATATTGTTCATAAATGTAGAACACACACAAATTAAAAGCGAAACAAAATATGCATCATATACATGACAACAATATAAATTGACATGTTTTGAAAACTTGACGACCATTCTCCAAAGGATTACATGTAACACTTTAACTCAATAATTGATAGCAAACCTCCAGTCAACATTACACAATAGAAAACATATAAATTGCTATTGAATTGCAAGCATGGTAAATAATAGGATTTTATGACTCCACCTCTGATATTTACATTAGCTTTGTAACTTATATATGTTCTTTCCTATAATATCTACGTGCAAAGAAAAATAATATACAAATGTAGATTTATCAGCCTCTAAGAAGTTTTAGCAATGGTAATCCTAAAAACAACTATAAAAGACATAGAAAAATTAAGACTCTTAATTTGAATTGAATGTTGTGCACCTCGATTAGGTTCACCACTTATACAAACTATGATAATATAAACGTTATTAACACGTAATAATGCGAAAGGAATAAAAGATATGAACAAAGAAAAGCAAAGTAAACATTGGGGGAGTGATATATTCATCTTAAATGAATAGTCCTACATATATGCTTTATCTTTACTACTTCTTAAGCAAATCATTTATTTATAAAAATGACATAAGAAATTTTGTTTCACAAAAATAGAAACTTGAAAGAATTTCAGTAAAAGATGTGTGAGAATCTACAAATGCGACCCTGGGTCTCAATCCCTTAGTGTGAAGGTCTAAAATATCGGAAAGGATTTCATTGTTTCATTTGCTTCGATATAGGGATAAAACACTATTTTCTATGTTTAAATGTAAGTGGGTTCGTTTAGAGTCCCCAGCACGTTTTATGAGAAAACGTACAAAAAGTCCGTATAGGGGTAAAGGCTAAAGCAAGCCTTATCCCCACACATTTTGTCTACGAAACCGAGATTCTATAGGGTTTAGGAACTGTGTTATGGTTTGGGAAGGTGTTAAGCACCCATTCCGCCTTTTTAGTCTCTAGTGATTGTATATGTTTATTCTATGTTAAAAAACTTGGATGCCTTTACTAAGAAGTCTACTACTTTACTAAAGTATTTTTTTTGGTAAAGAAACCTGATTTTGGGGAAAATGGGGAAAGGGATAAAAAAAAACCTTATATTATGTGATCTGATGTTTTGATTTTGTAAGAAATGAAATACAAATGACAAAACTTGTGATCTTTTGGAAATTGAGAGGATATTTCTAATATTGTTCACTCATATAACAATATTAGTTATATCTTTGTTTCGGTTTTTTTGGGGAAAAATGTTGGATTCTCGGTTGGAATTGATTTAGTATGGATTTGAACTCTTAAAGAGAGTATACCAGGTATATCATAATCTATATGGGAGACTGGACATACCCGTTTTTAATCCTTTAAGTAAGTTTTATCGTTCTAGGTTTTGAAAACTTAATTTATTCGGATAATAATATACTTTCTTCTTCTGGTTTTTGAAAATGGTATTATCAAGGTTTTTGTTTTGAGAAAATAGTATACTATTTGTACCTCAACAATAAGTTTATTCAATTAGAAATTGGACAGAACAACATATATAGATGAAATGAAAACAAGTACACAGATATATAAACTTTAAATACTTGAAGAAACTTTCTTTACATTCTTACCGAGATATATAAGATAAGAAAGACATAAAATACAATATGACTGGAGATAATCTGACAGATATAGACTTTTATTCTCCAGATACAGTCAAGAATTCGAGTTTGGAATACGAGACATCGAGTATTGAGAACTCAGAGATTCCTCGAGAACTTGATAACAATAAATTGAACTTGAAGATCTTGAAAAATCAGATTTTTAGAGAGAGATAATAGCCTTTTTCTTGCGGAAAAGTTGTTGTCCTAGGACCCTTGGGGTGTTGTTCTATTTATATTGCTCGGGGGACTTTGTCGCGCGACATTCTACACAAAAGTAGAAATGTCGCGCGACAAACGGCTGAAGGGTTGTCTCTGACAGACTGATGTGTCAGGTAGTGGATGGTCTGGGTGAAAGGGGTTTGTCGTGTAGGTCGGAAAATACCCTAGAGGGGGGGTGAATAGGGTTTTAAAAACTTAATGCGGAATTAAAACGTTTTTAAAATATTTAAGCAAAGCAACTTAGTTAAATAAGTTTATCAAGGAAAACAATCAATTAAATAATCAATCCCAAGAATAAGAAATAATATAAGCAACTTCAATCAATTAATATAACAAATAAATAAAGAGATTGAGTAAGAAAGATTGAACCAATTTGAAGTCGAAGATTTTTTGTCCACACGGTTCGGCTTGTTCCCCCTACTCTGCGCTCGGTTAGTTCCCCGAGAATTTCCACTATAACCGATCTCCTTCTGGGTGAAGATCAAACCTCTACAAGTGTATTCTTATCACACACTCTCACAAGTATTGAAAACACATTCAATACTTTCACAAGAAATCCCTCTTGCTATTCTATGAGATACACCTCTCACAAATATGATTTGAATAAGTTTTGGTGGCTAACACCAATGTACAATATCTCTCTTGTGTATAACAAAATACAAATGAAGCTCACACTAAGAGATATCAATATTGATCAATGAATATAAGCTCAAAGAATGAAGAGATTGATCAATGATTTAGCTAGAATACTTGAATAATAAGAATATATGAAAAATGATTTTGTATGATCATTCAAGTTGTTAAAAATGAGTCTTAAAACTCATATTTATAGCTTGAAAAAGTTTGTAGCCGTTTGTAGTGGATTAATTAATTAATGGGTCAAAATTGCACATTTGTCAAAGTTCTAACAGCTAGTTTTGACAAAAAAACATTCAAATTTGTTTTGTTAATTTCTCCCAATTTGACCGTTGGATCATGCTCAAATTTTCATCAAAAGTGCCAGGAGATGTTGTCTAACTACTGTAAAAATTTCAAAATGATCGGAGTTTGGGAAGGCCTCCATCTTACCGTTAGATCAAAAATGGGCAAAAATTGAGCGAATTTTAAATGTAAAATAAAAATATTTTTGCAATTTAACAATTTAGTTCCAAATAAAATTGTAATGATTTTTGAACCTCCAAGATATGTTTCTAAGATACCTATTTTTATTATAGCTTAAAATATGATCATTTAAAATTAATATGAATTTATTTTGAAACTCGATTTTTGTAAAATGATGTTTTTCAAATAAATTCAATTTAAAGCTAGTTTGAATCAATCTTTAAAAGATGCAAGAATATGTTTGAGCTATAGGGATTTGATCAATAAAGTATCTTTACATAAAATCTAAGCACTCACTCCATTTAATGATAATTCGAGTCTTCGTGATGCTTGATTTTCTTGTGCGCATCTTTACTTGTTTGATTTTCTTGATCCTTTCTTGGTTTTGATAACTTGTAGAACATGTAGAGATCATTCTTGTGCATATCTTCACTTTCTTGATGATCTAGATCTTTTCTTGGCTTTGTATAGCACATGTATATCACTTGAGTTCATTTCTTGTGAGTAGAGGCGTTTGTAAAGCTTGTGTGAGATTTGCTTCGGTTTGAAGTTACACTTGGTCGGAAGATATATCGGTTAAAATGGCTATCATCATTGGAACAACCGAGTTAAATAACACTTTATTAACTTATTGTAATTATCAAAATAAGATTAATTGACTTTAAGGTCAACATGTCGTACGACAACTAAAGGTTTATCATCGACAATCTGGTTTGTTGCACGATAAAGGCTTCTGAATATGGGTTTGTCGCATGACAAAGCCTTCTGAAACAGGTTTGTCAGACTATAAACTTCTCGAAGCAGTTTATAGTATTTGGGGTGAGTCTTAGACTCAAAAAAGTTCCTTTTCCAGGGTTTTAGGGTTCTTGCGGGGGTCACGGGTTGGAGTGTCTATAGACCTTCTTGACTTAAGCTCACTGCTTGCAAAGAACTGAGGCAACTGGAAGAAACTTTGATCCATGACTCCCGTAAGAACTCTAAGAGAGTGAAAGTGTTCACGAGTGCCTCTGGAGAGGTCTTCATGATGTGTTTGCCTCTGGAGAGGGTTTCCCTTACTTGACTGCCTCCCGGGAGGACTTGTTTGCTCCACTACCTCTCTGGGAGGACTTTGTTTGCTCCACTCCCTTTTTGGGAGGACTTATTTGCTCCACTACTTCTCTGGGGGGGACTTTTTTGCTCCACTACCTCTCTAGGAGGACTTGCTTCCTGTGTATAAGAAAAATGAACGATAATTGCCTCCGAAGATGGCTTTGTGCTTATGATTCGCCTTTAGAGAAGGCTTGTAATTTTAAGGAATCATCCTCTTTATATCTTCTCCCGCTGCTAGAGTGAGAGAGAAAATTTTTGGGAGGTGAAATGACTCATCACGAGTTTGTACCCAAAGAAACACATTTTTTGAACAAATAGTTTTCTGGATTTTATTGACTTTTGCAAATTGATGATTCGAAGGCTTGTTTCCAAGTCATCCTTTCTATATCATAC
Organism: Lonicera japonica; assembly: GCA_021464415.1. NCBI lineage: Eukaryota > Viridiplantae > Streptophyta > Magnoliopsida > Dipsacales > Caprifoliaceae > Lonicera > Lonicera japonica. The sequence goes on from CM038467.1 coordinate 36,790,122, forward strand.
TGAAAAGAAAATTTGTTTGAAAGGAATCTCTAATCCTTTAGGTCCTTATCCGTTATTTTCGATGAATTCGTGAGCCCACATTGTTTTCTGTTTTTCGATGCCTTTATTTCTCCCTCCCTCAGGAAATATTTTCCTTGCCTTCTCTGTTTTTGGCCAAGAGCTTTTTATCTCGTTTGGCATGATCGGGAGCCTTACTCACCCAAGAGGAAGCCATGAGCCAATTTGGCCTAGTTGTCACTCTTGGTGTGGCTCTCCCTGCCACTCTTATACATTTATGTTTCTTTCACTCGCTCTGGGAGCTCATGCAGGATTCTTCTCTTTTCTACTCTTTCAATTTTTTCTATTCCCTTCTATCTTGATATTTTTCTCATTCTCATTGCTGGGTTTTTTAGTTTTCTAGGGATCAAATATTCCTTTGTAGGCTATTTCGTTCAGCTGGCTTTGAAAAGATGACTTTGGACTTTTGTATTCATTTCTTATTTTGTATGCATTTTTGTTGAAAGAAATCAAGAAAACTCTTTCGCAAGTGTTCCTACATGAAACAAAAATAAGGAAAAAAGGTCAAAAATTCAGGGGAAAGGGAAATATCCCCATGACACGTCGGGGTAGAGGCTTTTGTCGTGCGACAAAGAGGCCTTTTATCGCGCAACAATCTGATCAGGTATATAATCCCTCTACTGAGATCACTCTACCTCATTTTCTCATTTTTTTTTTCTCTTTTTAGCTTTTTGTTCTCTCTTTTCTCTAGTGCGGAAACTCTACCATATTTAGATTTTTTTTATGACTTTTCTCGTTACTTTCTTTACACTCTCATGGATCCTACTCAGGTAGGACAGCCTGATCGATTGGATGGTGACCAGGAGGAGGTTACATTCACTAATGCTCACGGAGTTATTTACTACAGCCCCCATCATGATGATTGAGAGGGCCTGGATTGTATAGCGAGATGGCATGGATCATGGCCATTTTGTAATCTACCAGGACGTGACCCGAGATGCTCTTATCCCAGATGTTCCTTGGCTTCTGATGGAGCCAGTGTCTCACGAGGTTCATCGTCGGCGCCTGGTATGTTTATCTGACAATTCTCACTTTTTTATGCATGTGCAGATATTTATGTATGCTAAATATATGTATTTATTGGCTATGTTTTCCATGTAAGGATATTGTTTTGACCTTTATACTATGGTTTTGTTGTTTCCCTGCATGTTTAAAAGCAACATTGAGTTAGTTCATGTGATTTCCCAAGTAGTGATATCCGATTTATGAATTATGTTGGTCGGATAATGACCCTAAAGGGGGGTGAATATGATTTTAAAAACTTAATGCGGAATTAAAACGTTTTTAAAATGTTTAAGCAAAGCAACTTAGCTAAGCAACAATATCAAGGAAATAATCAATTTCAAGTAATCAATCCCAAGACATGCAAATAAGCAATCTCAAAATACAAGCAATAATATAACAAAAAAAAAGAGAGCTTGGGTTTAGAAAGATTAAACCAATTTGAAGCTCAAGACTTTTTGTCCTCACGGTTCGGTTTCCTAAACCATACGTCCGCGCTCGGTTAGTTCTCCGAGAATTTTCACTATTCAATCTTCTTTAGGTGAATATCAAACCTCAATATAAATGTTGTTATACACACAACACTGACAATGTAGTTATACCCACTACACTTCTTACAAGATATGCTCTCTTGCTCTACAAAGAGACAAACTCTATTTAGAAATGAAAAATGAATTGTATGTGGTGATAAACACTAATACAATAACTCTTAAGTATTTACAAGATATGAAAATTAGCTCACACTAGAAGTTATCAAGTTTTGATAAAAAATATATAGCTCAAAAGATGAAAGATTGATCAAAATGTGTTCTTGAATCTTTGTATATTTGAATATATGAATAAGAGAGTATTATAATGATTCAAGGTATGTTAAAACATGTCTATGACCTCATATATATAGCTTGCAAAAGTATATGGCCATTCGGGGTGATTAAGAAAGGTTTTGGGTCAAAAGTATACATTTTCAAACTTTCCAACAGCTAGTTTTGTTAACTAGAAATTCAAATTGTTTTGATAATATCTCTTAATATGACCGTTGGATCTTGCTCAAATTTTAGTCAAATGTGATAAGAGATGTTGTCTAAGTACTGTAAAAATTTCAAAATGATCGGAGTCCGGGAAGGCCTCCATCAAACCGTTAGATCAAAATTGTGCAAAAACTAAGCGAATCGTAAATGTAAAATAAAAAGGTTTTTGCAATTTAGCAATTTAGTTTTAAATACAATTCTAATGATTTGTGAACCTCAAATATATGTTTCTGCCTATTTTTATGAGAGCTTAAAATATGATCATTTAAAATTAATATGAATATTTTGAAACTCAGTCTTTGTAAAATGAAGTTTTTCAAATAAATTCAATTTCAAGCTTGTTTGAATCAATCTTTAAAATATGCATGAATATGTTTGAGCTATAATGATTTGATCAATAAAATAACTGATGTGCCAAGAAATTAGTACATTATAACCCACTAATTTATACTTTGGAGAGCATATATTTTTTATATTTGTTGTATTTTTAGTGTTTTAAGGTGTTTAGAATTAAATTGGAAGATTTCGAAGCAAGAAGAGATTGGCTTCTCACATCACCTATATTAAAGAAAATTCTGGTGCTAATCCGTATGGAATTTGAAACAAACTCCAGAGACAAAAGTTTAAGATTTTTGAGTTAGCTACGCGTGGGCGAAAACCTTGCATCAATTGAAATTCGGAGTAGAAAGTTATGGCCGAAATACAATCAGTATGCCAAAACATTAATTCCAGTGAGAATTGGCCATTTTAATGAAGATGGGCTTGGTTATAAGTAAAGAGCCAAGCCATTCAGCCCAATATGTAAGCCACAGTCCAGCAGGCCAATTTAAATATCAAGCCCAAGCAGCTAAGCCCAAGGCCACATGGCCCACCCTTGTCCCTGAATGCAAGACCAAGCCCAGCAACCTATCTCAATAATCAAAATAACCCTAAGCTCTCCAATATAAATAGAAAGCAGGAGGTAACGAGAGATATAGAATTAATCCGAGAGCAGCAGCCGAGCACTGATCTCATTCTTTTTCCTTCCTTCTGTTCTTTTCCTTTATTTCTTCATTTTGTTGCAGAACCTTTATTTTTATTGTTGATTGGATGCTTGTAGACTATTACAATTAATTAAGAATTATTTTCTTCTTCTTCAATTTATTTGCGCGTACTCAAGTAAGTATTTAATTTATTTATTTGTGCATTATTTAATTATGTTTTGTGTTTTAATTGCAAGCATGCTAGGCTAGATTATTATCTAGGGTAGAAGACAATTATATTTGATTGATTTCCTTGCACATATTCATGCCAATTAATTCTACCCATTTAATGCTTTAATGTTAAAAATAATTCTTCCTATTGAATGCCTATTTTAATTGATATAAAAATAATATTGGATTCTCATTATAATTTGTTAGATTCAGTTTATGATTTGTTGAAAGTAGATATAAATTGTGTTTTGACAGATATAGTGATTGTTTTGATTTTATATATAAGTTTGGTTGTGGAAGAATTAATAATCAAACTTTAAAAATTAATTGGGCTTAAATGATTTTATTTTCCGCATCTAATAGAGTTGAGAGACCAAATTAATGCGAGACAAAGAGTAGGTTTATTAGGCATAAATATTAAGAACATGATATCAAATACTCCCTCCGTCCCAATTTAATTGTCCATTATTCAATTTTTGGATGTCCCAAAATAGTTGTCCACTTTCTATATTTAGCAAGTCTTTAATTAGACCACTTTTTTATTTTTTCCAACATTACCCTTTAAGCTATTGCTAGTTTCTTTATTGTGGGTTCCGCCACATTTTTTTGTTAGGGAAAAAGTAAAGGTCAATTTTAGCAATAAGCATTTTCTTTTAAAGTAATCATTATGTCTCCTTAAGTTTTAGTTTTTCAAAGTTGGACAATTAAATTGGGACGGAGGTAGTATATGACTTCTCCACCCTAGTATTTCATAAATTGATTATTTTTTTTCTAATATTTTATTAATTAAATATTTTACTAGTGTTTTTAGTTAATAACTCACAATCTCCCAATTTTTAAACTAGATTAGGAATTAATCAAAATTAATAAGTGGTAAAAATATCAAGTCCCTTGGGTTCGACCTCGCACTTGCGTATACTATACTATATACCGATTCGTGCGCTTGCGAGTAAATAAAACAAATTTTTGACACAACAAGTTTTTGGCGCCGTTGCTGGGAACTTGATAAGTCGTCCCACCATTTTACTAATTAGGTTATTTCTTTTTACTAGTTCATTTTTTTTATTTAATAAAAAAAATTAAATAAATAAAAGCCTTAAGAGTATAGTAGTGTATGAGCATTGTTTGGAAGCGTGGTATTAAGAGATTGAATAGGATAAAAAACCTAGAACTTAATCCTTTGTTTGAGATAGGAACAATGGCTGATGAACAAGAAGAGACGAAGACTTTAAGGGAGCTTTTCTTTCCTATCACTACCAACCCAACTTCATGTATAGTTTTACCTTCCACCACCGCAAATCATTTCAAGCTTAAACCGCAAGTGATACAACTTCTTCCAATTTTTCATGGAATCGATCAAGAAGATCCTTATCTCTATATTAAGGATTTTCTAGAAATTTGCGCTACCTTTAAGTTTCAAAATTTTTTAGATGAGTCAGTTCGTTTACGTTTATTTCCTTTTTCCCTGAAAGGAAAAGCAAAGGCGTGGCTCAATTCATTACCTTCTAGGTCCGTTAATAATTGGGAAACTTTGGTTTCCAAATTTCTTACTAAATTTTTTCTCATGTCAAAAACGAATGAACTTCGAAGATAGATATTGGATTTTTGTCAAAAAGATCATGAAAAATTCTTTGAATCTTGGGAAAGATTTAAAGACCTACTCCTCAAATGTCCCCACCACGGCTTTGAGACATGAAAATTGGTACAATTCTTTTACAATGGATTGACTCAAACTAATTGAAATATGATTGAGTCAATGAACAGTGGTACTTTTCTTAGTCTCACTGAAGATCAAGTTTATAATTTCCTCGAGAATCTTTCTGAGAGCTCTCAGCAATGGGATTTCTCTTCTTGAAGAGAAAAGGGAAGGCATCTATGAATTGACCGAAGGTGTAGAGACTAGAAGGCAGTTAGATAGTCTCTCGAAGAAACTTAAAGCGCTAACAATGAGGCTGGACGATAATTCCGTCAACCAAGTTCAAGCTGAAGGATGTTCTGTGTGTGCTAGCCATATGCACACGTCGCAAACTTGCCCTTCTATGGTAGGATTCTCTGAATTCGTGGCACAACAAGTAAATGCGATGAATGACTATAAGAAGCAATTCAATAGTCCATTCACAGATACATACAATCCAGGTTGGAGAAACCATCCAAATTTTTCGTGGTCACAAGGTCAGCCCATGTCCAATATGGGTTCCTCATCATCTAATGTTCCACGACAGTAGCCACCCCCTGGTTTTCATCCTCATGTAAATTCCTATCCACCATTTCAACCTACTCCACCTGCTCCATCATCCCATGTCATTCCAACACAATTCTCATCTTTGGAGGACACTCTCAAACAATTTATCCAAGTGACAACCCAAAATAATCAGACTTCAAGCCAACTTTTGCAAGAAGTCAAAAATAATGGTCTTATGAACACTCAAGCCATCATCATGCTAGAGAATCAAATGGGTCAAATGGCGAGTCAGCTGGGTGAAAGAGATAAGGGAAAATTTCTAAATCAATCAATCTTGAACACTAAAGGTGTTTCTTTGATGGGTCAGCTTCTAACCCACCAGATGCACAAACACATAAGCAAGTCCAAGCCATCACTGCAGTTAGATCGGGAAAGGTGGTTGACAATAAAGTGAGTTTGCCAGATAGCGAGGAGGAAGAGAAAGAAAAAAAGCAAATTCCAACTAAGGTTGCTCCTACACTTCAAGTTGTGTTCCAAGCTCCTCCTGCTAAGCAAGTAATTGAAGATACTTCGAGTATGACTTTTTTTTCTAAAGCCCCATTTCCTCATAGGCTTAAAGACAACAAGAAAGGTACACAATTTAAAGAAATTTTGGAGGTGTTTAAGCAAGTCCAGATAAACATCCCATTACTTGATGCAATAAAGCAAATACCTTCTTATGTTAAGTTCCTCAAAGACTAAGTCACTCAAAAAAGAAGAACAAATGTTCCGAAAAAGGCATTCTTGGCTGAACAAGCGAGCTCCATAATTCAATACAGAATCTCTGTCAAGTACAAGGACCTTGGCTGTCCAACAATCTCCTGGAAGATTGGGGATAATCATATTGAACGAGCTCTAGTAGATCTGGGGGCCAGTGTAAATCTACTGCCATATTCTGTGTATGTGTAGTTACACTTAGGAGAGTTAAAGCCGACTCCAATGACAATCCAACTTGCTATCAATTAGTAAAAATTCTAAGGGGAGTCATTGAAGATGTTCTGATAAAAGTAGACACTTTCTACTTTCCAGTGGACTTTGTTGTCCTTGACACTGAACCTGTTCAGAACATTAAAGGCCAAATTCCTGTGATTCTAGGGCGACCATTCCTTACTACTTCTAACGCCCTAATCAATTGCAGAAATGGAGTAATAAAAATTTCTTTTGGGAACCTCACCGCTGAGCTAAATGTCTTTGACATTAGAAAAACCTCTATAGACACTGATGATGATGATGTTGGTCAAGTTCACTTGATTAATAGTCTAGTAGAGGAATTTTTTCTGCAAATGTGCAAAGAGGACCCATTAGAGGCTTGTTTGTCTCATTTTGGTTGCGATTTTGACATAGATGAATCAATAGAGCAAGTCAATGCACTTTTGGATTCAGTACCTGTCATGGGTACACAATCTTTTCAACCAAAACCAGAGCCTCTCAATTTTTCATCAACTCCTCGACCTCATTCCATCGATGAACCACCAAAGCTGCACCTAAAGCCTTTACCTGATAATCTGAAATATGCCTTTCTTGATCCAGCAGAATCTTTGCCGGTTATTATAGCTTCTAACCTTAATAATGCTCAAGAAAAGTAACTGCTTGAAATCCTTCAGGAGCATAAAGGAGCTATAGGGTGGTCAATCACAGATTTGAAAGGGATCATCTCGTCAGTTGTAATGCACAAGATTCACTTAGAGGAGAACTCAAAACCCTCTCGTGAAACATAAAGAAGGCTGAATCCGGTAATGCAAGAAGTAGTTAGGGCTGAGGTACTCAAGCTTTTAGATGCGGGTATTATCTACCCAATATCTGATAGTGAGTGGGTAAGCCTTGTGCAAGTAGTTCCTAAGAAATCGAGAATTACAGTGGTAGAAAATGAGCATAATGAGTTAGTTCTATCTCGTGTTTAGACGGGATGGCATGTTTGTATTGACTACTGAAAATTGAACTCGATGACGAGGAAGGATCACTTTCCCCTTCCTTACATTGATCAAATGTTGGAACTGTTAGCCGGTCATGCATACTATTGCTTTCTGGATGGTTACTCCAACTATAACCAGATTCCAGTTGACCTAGTTGATCAAGAAAAGATTACATTCACATGTCCTTTTGGTACATTTGCCTACTGACGCATGCCTTTCGGGTTATGCAATGCAGCTGCCACTTTTCAGCGGTGTATGATTTCCATCTTTTCTGACATGGTAGAGCGATTCCTAGAGGTCTTCATGGATGATTTTTCTGTCTTTGGGTCTTCTTTTGAAAAATGCTTAGAAGACCTAGCTCTAGTTTTAGAGAGATGTAAAGGGAAAAATCTCCTACTCAACTGGGAAAAATGCCATTTCATAGTACAAAGAGGAATTGTTCTTAGGCACATCATCTCTACAAAGGGAATTAAAGTGGACAAGGCTAAAGTTGATTTAATTTCTAACCTACCGCCCCCACGGACAGTTAAAGAGATTCGTTCATTCTTAGGCCATGCTGGATTTTATAGGCGTTTTATCAATGATTTTAGCAAGATTGCTAGACCTTTATGCAGTCTTCTTGCTAAAGACGTCCCATTTGTGTTTGATGAAGCATGCCTAAAAGCCTTTGAAACTTTGAAATCTACTCTGACCTCCGCACCTATCATTCGGTCCCCTGACTAGAATCTTCCATTCGAGATCATGTGTGATGCGTCCGATTATGCAGTTGGGGCTGTTCTAGGTCAGAGAATTGATAAAGTTCCTCATGTGATTTACTATACAAGCAGGACTTTAAACGATGCTCAGCTCCATTACTCCACCACATAAAAGGAGTTACTAGCAGTCGTATTTTCTCTATACAAGTTTAGGTCCTATCTCTTAGGATATAAGGTCCTTGTATATTCAGATCATGCTGCTTTGAAATATCTGCTTTCTAAGAAAGATGCGTAGTCGAGGCTGATTAGGTGGGTCTTGTTGCTACAAGAGTTTGATTTGAAAAATAAAAATAAAAAAGGAGCTAAAAAAGTTGTAGCAGACCACCTGTCCAGTCTCATAGTTGAATTCTCTAGTGATTCAGTGCCCATAGCTGAAACATTCCCCGATGAGCAGCTAATGCAAATTTTCCAGTCACCTTGGTATGCGGACATTGTAAACTATGTTGTCACTCGTGAAATACCAAATCATTGGTCAAAGCAAGATAAGTACAAATTTTTGTCTGTGGTGAAGTACTTTTATTGGGATAATCCATATCTCTTCAATTACTGTCCGGATCAGGTAATTAGGAGGTGTATTCCTGAGGAAGATCAAATGAAAATTCTCTCATTTTGCCATGATTAGCCATGTGGAGGCCATTTTAGTGGAAAGAAAACCGCTGTTAAGGTTTTGCAATGTGGATTTTATTGGCCTTCATTGTTTCAAGATGCACATGCTTATTATGTAGCCTGTGAGAGATGTCAAAAGTTAGGAAGTCTTACACGCTGAAGTATGATGCCCCCTAATCCCATTTTGATAGTGGAGATCTTTGATGTGTGGGGGATAGACTTTATGGGACCTTTTCCTAACTCATTTGGCAATCTCTTCATCTTAGTAGCCATTGACTATGTCTTAAAATGGGTCGAGGCTATTGCGTGCCGAATAAATGACCACAAAGTGGTGGTCCGATTTTTGAAAGAACATATTCTTGCACGTTTTGGTACACCTCGCGCTATCATTAGTGATGGGGGGTCACACTTTTGCATTAGACCATTTGAAAGTCTAATGAAAAAGTACGGAGTGATCCATAAAGTGTTGATTGCGTACCTTCCACAAACTAGTGGACAGGTTAAAATTTTAAATAGGGAGATCAAGCACATTTTGGAAAAGACGATAAATCCTAATAGAAAAGATTGGTCAGTCCGACTGTCAGATGCTTTGTGGGCATACCGTACTGCATATAAGACTCCCATTAGAATGTCTGCCTACCTCTTAGTTTATGGCAAGGCATGTCACCTGCCTGTTGAGTTGGAACATAGAGCTTTTTGGGCTGTTAGACAGCTTAATTTTGATATTGACCAGTCAGGAACACATAGGAAGCTCCAAGTGGCTAAGCTAGAAGAGATAAGGAATGGTGCTTATGACTGCGCTAAGTCATACAAAGAAAGGATGAAAATGGTACATGATCAGAAGATTCTTCGAAAATCCTTTCACCCTGGCAAGAAAGTCCTTCTTTATAATTCTCGTTTGCATCTGTTCCCAGGTAAGTTGAAATCTAAATGGTCCGGTCCATTCATAGTCCAGCAAGTTTATCCTCATAGGGCCATTGAGATTCAGAATCCAAAAGATGGTAGTGTGTTTAAAGTGAATGGCCATCGTTTAAAACCATTTTTGGAGTTTGAAAACCCAGAAGTTGAAGTTATGCTTCTAGAGAATCCTATTTATCGGGATTGATTTTTAAGGCCATGATTATTGTATATTATTGTGTATAGTATTATATTTGGATTTCTATTTTGCTTTTCTTTGTTCTCTCTCTAACAAAAGTGCAGGTTTATCTTTCTCATTGAACAAAATTTTTCAATTTTTTCTTTTCTTCGCAATGGTTGTTAGATTGATTTAAAGTTTCATTGTCACCAGGTGATATCTTACCTTTTCTTATTTACTTGTCTTTATACATTAAGAACAATGTAAAATTTAAGTTGGGGGGAGCAATTTATTTTCCTTATCATTCCATGCAACTCTCATGTTACACTTTGTTAGAAATTGAACAAAAATTTTCAATTTTTTCTTTTCTTCAAAAAAAAATGCAATGGTTCTTGGATTGATTTGAAGTTTCCCTTTGTATAGCCAATGTGCTAACAATGACGCATTTGTCTTAATACTTTACATGTGCATGCCTAGTTCTTTTACTATCATTATTAAGAGAAATTTCATGATTTCCAATCATCATTATATTTGAGCACATGTGACAACTTATGCATGACTAGATGAATCACTCTCATACTCCATACTTCATCTATCCTCAATATCTAAAGAAGAGTGAGTATAACTGAAAATTCCTTGAGAGAGTTATTGTAAATTGGTGTAAAAAACATAAATGTGGAGACTAATAACCCGTGAGTATTTGAGCCAATCTTTTTATTTGAGGGTTTTTACATCAATTCTTAATTTTTGAAAAGCGTATCTCGTTGAGTAGTCTTATTATTTGTTGCTTTGATTGAACACTAGAAAGGTACATCCATGAAATGGAATTTTTCTTAAGGATTCTTGATATTATTTAAACTGAAGAATTATAAACCTTACGAAGTGACTTAGGCCATCTTTGACAACCTACATTTAGCCTAATCCCATCTTGAAATATATACCACTAGTCAACCCTTTTGAGACTTATATATAAGCCTTTCTTTCATAGCCCAATATTCTTGCCCTACTCCAAATAGGAGTATAAACCATATTTATATAGCCTACCCTTTATCTAAGAATATTTGAGATGTTATTTCTATATACAAGCATTAGTGAAAAGAGAGCTTGAAATGTAAAAAATCAGTGATGAGAAAAAGGAAAATAATCAAAAAAAAAAGCTCAAATAAAATCAAGTTTAGCCTGAAATTTTAATTTTGTACATCTCAATATGTTTCATAGATATTTGAATCCTTTTATACTACTTCATTTGAGTAGCCATCACCCTAAGCCTTACATTACAACCCGAAAAAGTCCTAAAGATCATTTGGAATATGTTTCTGATGTGAGAGTGGTAGAGAGAATCCAATTATGCATTTCACCTTTCTAGTGGGATTTATCCTTTCATAAGACTCTTGTTCTTTCATTTATAGCATTTTTCATATATATACATGTGAGAGGCATTTGAATTTGAATACATTTACTCTTTATAGCCCACATGTAATGAGAGCATGTACACCATATTCTTGAGTGTTTCATTTGTAGAGTGTATACCATGTGAGGAGTTGAGTCAAAGCATAGTTTGGATGGGATTTGAAAGCTTTGCCTACTTAGACATCAATGATGTTATGTTGTTGTTAATTCACACACACACAATGAGATTGGAGAGAAAGAAATATTCTTCTTAATCTTACTAGTTTGAGAACTTTGATATTGCATGTGTGTCGCATTGCTTAGCATACAGGTGTTTTGATATCTTTGTTGAGTTATTTACATTGGTGAAAAATGGGGAATAAATTTTAATGAGAACCGTTGCATTCGAATTTTGTCGGTATATTCACTGCAAACCATCACGAGACTTCATTCGTCCTCCTGGGGGAACCATGGGGTTTAAAAGGCTTGTTACACGTGCCAAGTGCAATCGCGACTCCGCGAAACAGAGCTAGGATTCAGTTATTTTAATTTCTTAGATTTTTATTAGCTTTGCTCAAAGGACTAGCAAAGTATAAGTTGGGGGGAATTTTATGTGCCAAGAAATTAGTACAGTATAACCCACTAATTTATACTTTAAAAGAGCATATATTTTTTATATTTGATTTATTTTTAGTGTTTTTCAGGTGTTTAGAATTAAATTGGAAAATTTTGAAGCAAGAAGAGATTGGTTGTGCACATCACCTATGTATTAAAGAATATTCTGGTGCTAATCCTTATGGAATTTGAAAAAAACTCCAGGACAAAAGTTTAAGATCTTTGAGTTAGCTATGCGTGGGCGAAAATCTTGCGTCAATTGAAATTCGAAGTAGAAAGTTATGGCCTGAAAAACGATCAGTACACCAAAACATTAATTCCAGCGAGAATTGGCCATTTTAATGAAGATGGGTTTGGTTATAAGTAAAGGGCCAAGCCATTCAGCCCAATATGCAAGCCATAGTCCAGTGGGCCAATTTAAATAGCAAGCCCAAGCAACTAAGCCCAACACCACATGGCCCAGCCTTGTCCCTGAATGCAAGACCAAGCCTAGCAGCCTATCTCAACAATCAAAATAACCCTAAGCTCTCCAATATAAATAGAAAGCACGAGGCAACGAGAGATAGAGAATTAATCAGAGAGAAACAGCCGAGCACTCATCTCATTCTTTTTCCTTCCTTCTGTTCTTTTCCTTTCTTTCTTCATTTTGTTGCAGAGCCTTTATTTTTATTGTTGATTGGATGCTTGTAGACTATTATACTTAATTCAGAATTATTTTCTTCTTTCTTCAATTTATTTGCGCGTACTCAAGTAACGTATTTAATTTATTTATTTGTGCATTATTTAATTATGTTTTGTGTTTTAATTGCAAGCATGCTAGGCTAGATTATTATCTAGGGTAGAAGACGATTATATTTGATTGATTTTCTTGCACATATTCATGCTAATTAATTCTACCCATTTAATGCTTTAATGTTAAAAATAATTCTTCCTATTGAATGCCTATTTTAAAAGATATAAAAATAATATTGAATTCTCATTATAATTTGTTAGATTCAGTTTATGATTTGTTGAAAGCAGATATAAATTGTGTTTTGATAGATATAAGTGAGTGTTTTGATTTTATATATAAGTTTGGCTGTGGAAGAATTAATAATCAAACTTTAAAAATTAATTGGCTTTGAAATGATTTTATTTTCCACATCTAATAGAGTCGAGAGACCAAATTAATGCGAGACAAAGAGTAGAGTTTATTAGGCATGAGTATTAGGAACATGATATCAAATATATGACTTCTCCACCCTAGTATTTCATAAATTGATTATTTTTTTCTAATATTTTATTGATTAAATATTTTATTAGTGTTTTTAGTTAATAACTCACAATCTCCTCAATTTTCTAAACTAGATTAGGAATTAATCAAAATTAGTAAGTGGTAAAAATATCAAGTCCCTTGGGTTCGACCTCACACTTGCATATACTATACTATATACCAATTTTGCACTTGCGAGTAAATAAAACAAGTTTTTGACGCAACAATAACTTTACATAAATCTTAAGCACTCATTCAATTACTGAATTATCAAGTCTTCGAATGCTTTGATTTGTTTCTTCGAATTGATTCTTCACTTTAAACTTTTTCCTATAAGCTTTTCATATAGTCTTTTAATCCTTTGTACTTCATGATTTGCATTGAGAGATTTGATCTTCCTTGTCTTGTCCAATGATCGAATAGTGAAAGAGTGATCATTGTCATATTTTTCTTGAATATTCCAAGTAAATGAACTATGTACTCATATCAAGAAACATGTTAAATTACACATAATTGATTTATTGTTATTATCAAAAAAGATTAAGACCTTAGGTTAACAAATTACATACTTTCACCTTCTTCATATATAAGATAAGGAAATTATAACTATTATAACTACCCAAAATACCCTCAGGTTTTTAAATTACATAATTTACCCTTATAACTCTTATAATGACACCAAAGTACTCTTCAGGTTTTGGAAATTACATAATTTACCCTTATGACCTCTACAACTCTCATAATGATACCCTTAGGTTTTGAAAATTATATAATTTACCCTTATGACCCCTATAACTCTCATAATTACACCAAAGTACACTCAAGGTTTTGAAAATTACATAATTTACCCTTTATGACCTCCTATAACTCTCATAATTACACCAAAGTACACTCAGGTTTTGAAAATTTACATAATACTCTTTATAACCCTATAACTTTCATAATTACACCAAAGTCCCCTTAGGTTTTGGAAATTATATCATTTACCCTTATAACCCCTATAACTCTCATAATTACACCAAAGTACTCTCAGGTTTTGAAAATTACATAACTTATCCTTATAACCCCCATAACTCTTATAATTACACCAAAGTACCCTCAAGTTTTAAAAATTACATACTTTACCCTTATAACCCCCATGACTCTCATAATCACACCAAAGTACCCTTAGGTTTTGGAAATTATATAATTTCACCCTTATATTCCCTATAACTCTCATAATTACTCCAAAGTACCCTCAAGGTTTTAAAAATTACATAATTTACCCTTATAACCCTTACAACATGTTCAAGAAATGCACATCATCGTGTTTAAAGGTTTTAAAAATTATATAATTTACCCTTTTAACCCTCAGAACTCTTATAATGTATAATGTTGTCATGGGCTAGTTGAGGTTGGGGTTCGCCTAACACTGTTTCCACTAAGTGGCAATAGGCTTATGTGCCTGTATAGAAGTTACTTCTTAGGACTCCATTCAGCTCTTTCTTCGATGCCTAAGTGGCTTTCTCGATCCATAGTTTTGGTGACAACGCTGGCCTCTCACTAGTGGGATGTTACACACACATTTCATTGGAGCTGGGGAGAGATGACGATGATGCCTGCTAAACGTTTTTGCGCTTACAAGCATTCTTTCAGGAGGTCTCTATTCAGATCGACGTCTCACTGCGCCTTACTCATGAGGGCATATGGGTGCCCTAAGGGTGGTTTTCGAAGCGACGGGGTCCTAGAGATACGATTCCCCTAGCTATTCTGATTACGCGCCTAACGACTGACAGAGCCCAAGTGACTACTGCCGAAGGGCACATGAATAGACAGGTAGCTTGTCCGTATGCACGTATTCTACTACTGCTGACATTCCACGATCTCTTCAAGGCTTGCGGGGGAGATACAGCCCATCTCTGGTTGCTGTCATACATCAAGAATTTTAGCGCCTTGTTTGACTATGATTGGGGAGGTCTTATCTTGGCCATCCTTTACAATGCTATGGATCAGACTTCTCGCCACATGGCCCTGAATCTTAAGGGCTTTTCTTTATTGTGGGAGGTACAATTTCTTATCTCTTTCTGTCTCTTTTTTTTATCCTTATTATCTGTGCTAATATTTTTGTGTTTTTTGCCTAAGTGGATCTCCTCGTGGAGAACGAGTACTAGTTCTCGCTTCTTCGTTGGTTTATAGCGGGGAACTATCAAGCTCCTTATGCTTACCGGTCCAGGGATACTAGTTTTGCCGCTGTTTCCTGACCTGTTAGAGGAGCATGTAAATTTTTATAGCATAAGTAAGTAAATAAATAAATAAATGACTGAGAGTAAGGTTTTTTCTCTGTGTTCAGATTGAGTGGGGCCCCTAGGGTGATATAGGCCTTCACTTTGGTTATGCCCGGGCCCTGACGGCTTCAAGGACCCGACGATTTCTCCGAGATGAGTATGGCCTCCTATTTTATCTGGGTGAGAAGGTGATCTGCTAGCATATGCCAACTCGATGGCCTTATAATCCTTGACTTCCTCCTTTCCTTATGAGACGGATTGGCGAGATTCCTCTTGTACATGTCTTGGCCTTAGTAGATGGATTGGATTTTTTGCCTTTTATCAAAGAGGGAGACTATGTTGTCTTTGCGGCCAGATATCTGGTGTGGGAGCCAAAGGGGACTCGAGGTTGGGTCTTATATAATAGGTATAGGGAGTTGGGAGGCAATCCCAACTATATTTGAAGCCAACTCCATCTTTCGGTTTCGGGTCATCTACTTCCCATCCCTAACTAGAGAGAGACGGTTCTAAATTCAGATGATGATGATCCCAAGGGTGATAGGGATGTTCCTGTTGCTGAAGAGAATGGCGGTGGCAATGGACTTGAAGGGGGATTGTGAACACCCCAATCCACGACTCTAGTGCGAATACTGGTTTTCTTATAAAACAAGCATCTTGCATATTGAATCATGAGCCATCATGCATGTAGAAGACTGATAGGAAAGACTCCAATTCCGAACGCATTGGGAGTCAAAAATAATCTTTGTTGCCTCTTCGCTTACTAGTACGGCTACCTTCCAGCCGTGCGGTTGGCACCCAGCCGCATGCCCTAGCCGCACGCCCCAGCCGTAGCCACCAACCGTACGCCCCAACCGCATGCCCCAACAGCACACCCTGCGGCTACCCCCTGCGGTTGGCCTCTTTTGGAGCGTTTTTGGCAGAAATTTTGCTATAAATAGGACTCTTGGGCTCCCATTTGAGACATCAACACTCACTAGTGTTTTTAATAAAGTGAAGTTCTGTCAAAATCATTAGAGAGTCTTCTTTTAGAGAATTTCTAGTGAGAGAAAGTTAGTGATAGAGAAGGCTAGTGAGAGAAAGTTAGTGAGAGAAAGCTTTAGAGAGAGAAAGTTCTAGAGAGAGAAGGAGGCAAGCAAGGCAATCAGGACAAGGTTCTTATTTCTTCTTCAGGCGCATCAGGTACGTCTTTCTGCCACTCTACTAATTTCAATACTGTATTTAAATTCATTTTTAATACAGAAAATTAGATAACTTGCAAAGAAGTTCACTGCTTTCAAAATAAATCCTTTCTAAATTTTACAAGAAAACTAAAAACTGTTTTGACACGTTTTCAAAACAACCTAAAATACAAAAACAGTTTTCAAAAGAAATGAACTACGAGACTCTGATTTCATTCTACGAATGAATACGTAGGCGCTTGCAAAGCTCGAGTCTGATTTCAAAATACTGTTTTAAAACTGAATTTATCCGAAAAGGACTATTCTGAAAACCATTCGAACTACTTGCAAGATATCTAAAGTAGGAATTAGATACATGATCCATTAAGAGACCGAAAGGGCGAATTGGGTGCCTAACACCTTCCCAATTCATAACGTAGTTCCCGAACCCTTACAAAGTATATTTTAAACTCTGGTTTCAAACATATGAAAGATAGTTCATTTTTGAATTATCCTTCGTACGATCTTTTGTTTGTTTTCTCGTAAAATAAACTGGCGACTCTATAAAACACGTTTTCAAATCAAACCGAGAACGAGGACTGCCTCTCCTCGGGTCGCGAGTCCGAATTCTCATAGGGATGGAGGAGGGGCGGCTGATGTACCGGAGTCAACGCCATAGGCCATACCTAGAGAGGAGGGTCAGATTGAGCATGATGGTTTCCAATTCTCCATTGGTCCTTTCATATCCTTGGGAGCTATCTTTGAGGAGGCAGAGGTCGTACAAAGAGGCCAGGGTCCTACCTCAGAGAGATAGTGTGAGCCGGCAGACTTCAGCATTGATTATGAGCAGTTTGGGCGGACCTCTCATACCGCTGTGGCTACTCCTTTTAGAGGGGTCCCGCCTTTGAGAGAGACATCCGTTGCAGATCCTCCTAGTGTTCGGACTTTTGCCTCGTTGACCCTGATTCCTTTAGATGCTATGGGTCCCCCCGCTCGATCCCTTGGTATGGACGCTTTGTCTTCTTGACCTCCTTTTCATTCGAGACGAGCGGAGGAGGGATCTATTTTAGCTCTAATGGGTTTTGCTATTCCTTTAGTAACTCTATTGCCGCTAGGGTCTTTGTTGGTATATAGTACCTGAGATCCCCCACCCAGATTAGTCTTTGAGCTTCTTGGGCGGTCATAATAATGACGCAGTATTTCTCTTCTTCTCCTACCTTTTTTTCATTTATGCGCCCCTGTTATTTCTGTACTAATTCAGTCCATTTTCGTGGTGATAGGTGGTTTCAGTCCATGTGGGTGATTTATGGGCCATGCATACTCATTCTCTATATAACTGGAACCTATTGTAGTTCGTAGGACGGGATCCCACCACTTATATGCACGATTATCGGAGGGTAGTCGAGATTTTTTTGTACTCGGATGATCCTATGATCTCTTCTAAGATGCGAACTGAGTCTCGAAAGAGTAGTAATCGAACTTTCAGGCATTCTCAATCTTCAGTGATCCGACCCACGGCTTCTATTCAGACAGCAAATCTTCCTCCGACTTCTCATGTTGCAGGGCCCTCTCAGGTGGCTCCAGTAGTTGATCTTACTGCCGAGGAGGGTTCGGGTAATAGTGAGATCTTATTGAAGCGTGCTCGAGTAGATTAGCTTTACTTTTCCTGCATAGCTTAGGATTCTTTAGATAGAATGTTAGTCGGTAGTTCAGTTTTCTTTATCTTTTTTTTTTGTTTTAAAAAATTATTTTTGTAGGAGATTTTTTATGAATGAGTTTATTTATAAAAGGAATGTTTTCTTTTTGTGTGTTTGTGATGTGTATATACATATATATATATTATATCGAACTATTTTTGAAGAGGGTCATACCTTTGTTTGTATTAGAAAGGGCCCTAAAGGCTCTGCAAAAAAAAAGCAAAGTAAGCATAATGCACATACATAAGTAATTCTCTTGGCAATAATGTTTTTAATAGACTCAAGAAGGAGTTTCATATAGTTTGTTGCACTAGGATTGTCGCTCGACAATCTCTCCTGAGATTATTTTGTCGCGCGACAAATAGGTACATAATACTCCAATTTTTTGTATATCAAAGCCCGGGATGCCCTGTAGATTTCTCCTTTCTATCGGGTGCCTTAGCCTTCTGGAGTCCTGAATGAACATCTTTTCCGTTTTGGTCTAGATGAGCTCTATCCGTCTTTCGAGGAGTTTTTGTGGCTCTTACGTTTTAATATGCGATTTCCTATGGCTATTCCGATCGAGAATATCTGTCATCGGGATATGCTCATTGCCTTGCTGCCAATCCCTCAAGTTGTCTGTGATCATTTTATTACCTAGGGTTTGTTGGATCTTCATCGGATGGTCAACTTTCTTTCATCATTATGAGGATGATCCTACCTTAAATCATGGTTATATTTCTGCGGCTCAAATCTGTCTAGTATCAGATATGTGGTGACGGGCTTTACTTTGGTTGATCCAGCTATTCTGAGTCTAGTATATCAAGCTTGAATTGGGGAATCTATAGTGCCTATCATCATTGCCGAGGCTCTGAATGGCCTAGATGATCTAAAAGAGGGTCTTCAACCTTTCTTAGAGGGAACCCACACCCATTTATACATGTGTTTGCTGGAGCGTTTTCAGTTAGTAGGGTTCAATGAGGTACGGTTTAACCCGACAGTTCAACCATTCATTATTCGATATTTTTTGGCCTCTTCAAGTAAACATTATTCGTTCTTGTTGGTAGTCTTTGGAAGAAGAACTGGTCGATGACCCCTATTAAATAGAGTGGTTCTGATTCATGGATTCTGAGCCTACTGAGGACATATTGTCTTAGCGTATCAGATCATGGACGAGGCTCAAATTGACTTGGCTACTGAGGATCTCGCCTGGCCAACCTTTAGAGTTTAGGCTTTTCTTTATCTTGTATTAAAAGTCTGCAACCTTCGATATTCTGAACCACTCCTGAATAATATATGGGAAACTTCTTTGTTTTGGATGAAAAGTTTTCATTATAATGATTAAACTAGGCCTGAAGTCACTTCTCAGGTTGCCTACGTTCCCCATTTGATTTTTTAAAAATAAAAGTGAGTTGAGCTCAAGTTTACATAGTTCTTAGACATACATGGTGTGTTTTATTGATAATACTTTTTTAAACGATCTATGCTGATAGGTGAATGAAGTAATTGTCCATCTAGATTTGCAAGTATCGCTGCTCCCGCTGTATTGATTTTTTTGACAATGTACAGTCCAGTCCATTTTTGCCCAAATTTTCCTCTCGGGTCTCTGGCTGGCTCTCGGATCTCTTTTAGCACGATTTTATTCTCAATAATCCCATGGGTCTTTACTTTCTGGTTGAAGGCTCGAGCGATTCTATTCTGATACCCCTGATAGTGATATATGAGTTTCAATTGCTTCTCGTCTAATAGGGCTAACTCATTATACCTAGCTTAGACCTACTCAACTTTATTGATCTGATTTTCCAATACCACTCTGAGATAAGGGATCTCTAACTCAACTGGGAGAACAACTTCCATTCCATAAGTGAGAGAGAAAAGGGTGGCTACCGTGGAGACTCTTTCGGTAGTACGGTAACCCCAAGTGCATACGGAAGCTTTTTTGGCCTGTCTCAACAAGCATCAGTCATCTTATTCATGATATTCTTCAAATTCTTGTTGGAGGCCTCGAATACCCCATTGGTTTGTGGTCGATACGGAGAGGATATGTGCCTGGTAATGTTGTATTCCTCTATAATAACATTAGCCTCTCCCTCAAAATAAGTGCTGTTGTCAGAGATTATCTTGTGCGGAACTCTATATGGCCACCAAGATATGGAGAGGATGTTTCTTCGAATGAAATGACTTACCCTTTTAGCGTCAAGAACCTTGTAGGATTCTGCTTCACCCACTTGGTAAAATAATCTATGGCCACCAAGATAAACTCATGGCCATTACTTGCTTTGGGTGATACTTTTCCAATGATGAAAATTCCCCAGGTTGCGAAAGGCCAGGGAGCGGTCATATTGCATAACTCTTTTGGGGGAAGTTTCTAGGACTTGGCATGGATTTGGCACTTGTGGTAGCGACGTATGTGGTTGTTACAATCGCTCTATAGGGTTGTCCAGTAATACCCTTATCTAATAATTTTATGGGCTAGCGTATGACTGCTCATGTGGGGTCCACAGTCTTCCCCGCATATCTGATCCACCATTCTATCTGATTTTTCTTCTGTGAAGCATTGAAGATGAGTCTCGTCGTAGTTCCTTTTATACAGCCTCCCGGCGCAGAGTATGAATCTTGAGGCTAGTCTTCTGAATGTAACACATATATTCTTATTTGCTTGTTCATGATATTTATAGTTTTTAGCAAGTTCTATATATCATAAAACCATGTGGATGAGTTCACAATTTCTTCATTCTCAAACTCGATGGCCATGCAGTGAGCTGTGTTGGATCTTTTTTCTACTGTTAGGGTAATCTCTTCCATCCTCTCCGGGATGTTAATCATTGATGCTAACGTGGCCAATACGGTAGCGAAACTATTTTGTGACCAGGAAATATAGTAAAACTCTGAGTGCTCAAACTTCTCTGTGACGCCTTCCAATCTAGTGAGGTATGGAACCAACTTCTCGTCTCTGATATTTTATTCTTTCAAAATATGATGTACCACCAGTGTTGGGTCCCTGTAAACCTGTATTGTCTTATTCCTCTCTGAAATACGATTTCTAACCCGACTATGCAAGCTTCATATTCGGCCATGTTGTTGGTGCATGAGAAATCCAAGCGATATAAAATGAGTGAGTTATCTGACCTAACGAGACTAGCAAAATGCCTATTCCGTTTTTATTCCAATTAGCAGCCCCATTAAAATATATTTTCTAATCTTCATCAGTCGTGAGGTTCATAATGGCTTCATCCAAAAATTCAACCTCTTTTACCATGTTGCTCAACATCAGGTTGCTAGCCAGATAATCAATGATGATCTTGCCCTTTACTGATTTGTAGGTCATGTATGTGATGTCGAACTCATAAAGAAAGAACAGCAATTTTTCTATACGATTTGAAAGGCCCAGTTTTTCAAAGAGATATTTTAGCGAATCGATATGGGATGCTAAGATAACTGAGAAAATTAGCATGTAATGATGGAGTTTCTATGTTACCCAGACAAGTGTAGTGCATGATTTTTCCAACGGTGTGTAGTTCAACTCAAACAGTGATAACTTCTTACTTACATAGTAAATGGCATGTTTTTTCCAAGTAATGGCCAAGTGTTAGGCCTATGAATGTTAGGTATAATATCAATGGTAATCCCAGTTGGGGCAGTGCCAGTACCGAAGGATTGGAGAGATATTTTTTGATTTTATCGAATGCTTCTTAACACTGCTCGTCCCATTCTCTTAGTGATGACTTCCTCAAGAGTTTGAAGATGGGTTCTCATGTTTGGCTAAGCTAGGAGATGAATCTGCTGATGTACTGTAAGTTGCTTAAAAACCCATGGACTTCTTTCTCAGTGCGAGGCTCGGGCATATCTTGGATGGCCTTGACCTTGGCTGGATCTAGCTCACTTCTTTTCTCACTGACAATATAGCCCAATAGATTTCCCTTTCTTACCCCAAATACATATTTCTGGGGATTAAGCCTCATCTGATATTGACGGAGTCTATCAAAAAAAGCTCATACGGCAGGAATGTCGCCCCCTCTTCTTTTGATTTAATAATCATGTAGTCCACGTATATCTTAACTTCTTTTGAATCATGTCGTGAAATATGTTTGTAGCAGCTCTCGGGTAAGTTGCCCCAGCGTTCTTTAGACCAAATGGCATAATCGTATAGCAGTAAGTCCCCTACTGAGTGATAAAAGCTGTCTTTATTTGGTGGTATGGGTGCATCTTAATCTAGTTATACCCCGTGAAACCATCTATGAATGACTTCAATACGTGGTTGGCCTTATTGTCTACTATCATATTTATGTTGGGCAGAAGGAAGTCATCTTTTGGACAAGCCCTATTAAGGTCCCAGTAGTCTACACATATATAAACTTTCGTATTTCCTTTGGGACAGGCACGTTGTTGGCTAGCCAAGTGGGGTAATCAATCACTCGTAAGAACCCCACATCTAACTTCTTCATAACTTCTTCCTTAACTTTCAACGACCATTCCAGCGTAAGTTTCCTTAGCTTCTGTTTGACAGGCTTAAATTCTAGTCCAGTGTGAATCTCTTGCATAACTATCTCAAAATTTAGTCCCTAACATGTCGGTGTAGGACCAAGCAAAGACATCCATATACTCTTTCAGAGTTTATGTGAATTCTTCCTTTTCTTTCTTCAGTTAAGTTAGCCCCAATATGCACTTCTCTTTTCTCATCCTTGGTACCCAAGTTAATTGTCAGAGTATCTCCTTCGTCACTCTGTATGCGCATGTTGTTCTCTTCCAAGTGCTCATTCATACTTTTTATATTAGTTGAGGCAATCATTAAATTAATAATGTCAGAGTACTGAAAAATTGTATCTTCTTCGTTGATTATATTGCATATAGGTACAATTTCAAAAAGTACATCTAGGAGTGACTCCTCCCTAGTTCCCCCCCCCCCCCACTCTCTCTCCTATTGCTACCCTTTACAATTTCTCTTTTTCCCTCTTCTATCCTATTCTCAGGATCAGTGTGGATTAGGTAAACAGGATAATCAATTGGTATATCATCTTCTAGGGCCATGATGTTAAAGAGGTCCCTGATTATTTCTTCTTCTTCTTCTTCTTCTTAAACTTTTTCTTCTTATCCTGAGGTTTCTGAGCCAGTCGTTAGCTTGGTGGAGAAGGAGTGCGTGATCTCCCTCTTGAGATATAGGTCATCTTCATAAAAGATTTTCCAACTAGGTATACTTTTTCCATCCTTATTTCTCCAGGGCTCTAAGAAGCCGCAAAAGGGGAAGTCTTTTCATTCCTTGAAAAAGAATCCATTAAGTGAACTGAAGCTTGGAAACTGGTGTTCTCGACCCTTATTCTTACAGCGATTTTCATTGGTATGTTAATACCCTAACTCTTCTTTCTCATGCCTTACTACCAATTCCAAGGCTTGTAGAAGGCCTTATTATGCCATACCCAGACTGGCTCCAGTTATGTATTTCATCATTTTTAGCATGTTTGTGATCTTCGTACTAAGGTCGGGGATGTTATCTGGGGGCAGATATTATATCATCTGTGTAGTAAGTGCTTGTACCTGAGGCTTATAATAGAAACCTCCCGACTGTATACTTTGGCTGTCGATCCCTAATACTATAGCTCTAGGTCTAACAAGGTCCTTTCAGGATCTCCTTGTATGGTAATTACCTCCCATTTGAATGGGATTTTAATCTTCTGATACAATAAGGAAGGGAGTGCCCCGATGTTATAAAGCCAACCTGTTCTTAATAAAAAGTTAGCTGGAAG
Source organism: Lonicera japonica (assembly GCA_021464415.1). Classification (NCBI taxonomy): domain Eukaryota; kingdom Viridiplantae; phylum Streptophyta; class Magnoliopsida; order Dipsacales; family Caprifoliaceae; genus Lonicera; species Lonicera japonica. The sequence continues at coordinate 36,814,066 of CM038467.1, forward strand.
GTATGTCCATGATTTGAAAGTCGACGGGGAAATTCCCAGGACCAACTGAAAGATCGAGTGGCACGGATCCTAAGATAACCCTTCTTATATTATCGTAAGCCCTGACAGTTACTGGGGATAGAGAGAGCTCAGATTCTGTGATGCCCAAACACTTTGCCGTTTTAAAAAGGCATACATTAATAGTAGACCCATTGTCAATAAGTACTTTGGGAAATGATCTTCCCTCGAGTTCGAACGGTGATATACAATGCCATATTCTATTTTCTTCCCAACGGCGAGAGATCTTCATCTGAAAATGAAAAACTCCTATGTACAGAAAGTGGCCCAATCATACTCGGTATTTGCTCAAGAGTAAAGTTAGGAGATATGATTGCCTCATCCAGCATTTTGATAAAGGCAGTCCGGTGGGGCTTGTAGGCGACTAAAAGTCCCCAGATAGTAATATGAGCTTGAGTCTTATTTAATTGTTCTAAGACTCGATCATCCCCTATCTCCTTAGAGGGCTTGTTTCTCTGTTTCAACTGGCGGTGGCTGATAAACTCTTTTCGAACGGGTGATTTGTAAGACCCACAAAGCAACTGGTTCTAGGTCTACTTAGGCTGCGGGTTGGTTTATCTCTACTGACCAACTGAAAGTGGAGGGGGAAGTCTCTGTCATATAGATTATCTTATCTTCTAATGATGAAATGTTTGGATTTTTCGGTTCTTAGGGTCTCCACAGTTGTTTTGTCTTTCCTTGGGGCCACCATAACCCTGATTTGTCAGGATTAGTCGTAAGTGCGATTGGCTATGGGATTCCCTGGTTACTCTTTCTGAAACCTTGCCTAGGTGAAAAGTTCATCTTTGTCATCCACTGGTCAATTGTTAGATTAAGGCCTAGTGCAACTTGGGCTGTCTTTGGTGGTTTGGTTATCAATTTTTTCTTCGAATCTTTCCCTTTTACATGAATGGCTACAACTTGGTTTGTGATACTTGATTCTCTCTCAATTATGAGATAAGCTGGATCGTCTTGAATGAGACCCGCAAAGTCCAAACCCTTTTCATCTGTTGTCAACATATTGATTTTGGCTATTAGAGCATGGTTGGGGAGTGAGTTATGAGTGACATTAGGCCCGCCAGGTGCGGTTTTGGTTCCGGTTTCAATCAGATCTTGGATACGATGCCACAGAACTAAACAACGATCAGTGTCATGGCCGGCTGCCTGATGATACAAGCAGTTCTCATTCATCCTCCAAGTACTTGGAATGGGATTTGGTTGAGGGCAAGGATTGATGAACGGCTGCAACTTGGTTTGTGATACTTGATTATCTCTCAATTATGAGATAAGCTGGATCATCTTGAATGAGACCCGGAAAGTCCAAACCCTTTTCATCTGTTGATTCAATTTACAATAACTCTCTCAAGTGTTTGTAGAATACAATTTAAGCTCACACTAGAGTTATCTTGAATGCTCAATATGATATAGCTCAAATAAAAGATGATTGATCAGAAACAATTTCTTGAATCTTTGAATAATGAAGATAGTGAAGTAGAGAGTATAAGAGTGATTCAAGTTATTTAAAATGAGTCTTGGAAGGTCCCAAAAGTGATATAGCCAGTTTGGTACAAAAAATGGTTAAAAATCAGAAATGCAACGGTTCTGGGTCAGTCGACTGAGGCTCCTTAGTCGACTGACTGAGCCTCAGTCGACTGAGCATAAGCCATCAGTCGACTGATGGACTCTGCTGTCCATGCCACTTTTGCATATAAGCTCCAAAATCAATTCTAAACAAGTTCCTAAGTGAAAACTCAAAATATGATCATATGAATTTAATATCAATTTATTTCAAAACCGGTTTTTGCGATTTTTGATTCAAACTGATTTTGCCTAAGAATGATATATCAATATATATGAGCTATATAATCAATCAATGAAGAAACTTTACATCAATCCTAAGCATACACTCAATTACCGAATATGTGAGCCTTTGAATGCTTTGAATAGTTTCTTCAACTTGATTCTTCTCTTGAAGCTTTTCCCCTTGAGGCTTTGGCGTATGATCCTTGATCTTTTGGATGGGCATGTGAATGATAAGGTTGATCTCTTGGATGCTTCGTTGACTTGATCGAATATTGATTCCATTGATCCTTGTCATGCTTATTTTGAGCAATCATGCTATTCTTGATTTTTCAAGTAAGAAATCTATAATCTTAAATCAAGAACATGTTAAATTACACGTTATTATCAAAATGATTAAGACTACAGGCTTTTGGTTAAAGTAGTGGGAAGGGTGCAAAAATGTCTTTTCTTTTTAAGTTCGGTATTTGAGGATTCAGCTTACATAGCCCAATTCATTGATGGTGTGTGTTGTGGTTAGAAAGGGTTTTGTTTGTATTGGTAAGCGTTTAACTAATTTACTTTTGGGGTAATCATCTTTTCCCAGAGCAAGCGGCGTCCTTAGTTTCTGCCTATGCCTTCCTAGCCAATTCATCTTCTACTTGTGAACCCATGCTCAACGAAGGTCAAAAGTGCGGAAAGACATGTTTTCCCGCAATTCATAACACCTGGGGTAAAATTCTTCTGTATTATCTCTAAATGTTCTTCTTCGTCTGGTCGTTTCAACATTTAGGAGGCCGTTTCCCTCTAGCAGGTGACGAAATTACTGAAACTTTCTTTCTCTCATTACTTGGTCATTTTTAGATGTTTACGGGTGATTTTCAAATCTTCATTCGACCCGTATTTGCTCATAAACTCTTTGACGATATCCCCAAGGTCTTTGTTCGGTGCCTCTCTAGGTGAAAGAACCATCTCAGGGCTGCCCCCATGAAAGTTATATGAAAAGCTTGGGTCAACTCAGGTTCCCTGCAATCTGATACTTGCATGGACCGTATATAGGATTAGAGATGCATTTTCGGGGGAGTTATGCCAGTGAATTTTGTAATTGGGAGAGTTTAAAGCCTTAGGGTAATCTAGTTTTCGGGGTAAAGAGAAAAGGCATTCATATCGATAATCTCATCAGCTCCTTTCATCTGAGAGATTCCTTTCTATAGGATTATATCTGCTCTTTTAACTTTTTCAACTCTTCGCTTTCTTTTAAAAATTCCTCGTGCTGTTCTCGGACGACTATTGATTTTGCATAGGCTGCCCGAAAGCGGTTCACATGTGGAAACTCATTGGGTGGGGCTGTCGGGGCCGTAAGTGGGACAAGCCTTACAGGATTTTGTGGCCACTATTGGTACTGGCCTTCATAGCCTGGCTGGCCTTGGGGTTGAGGCCATATGATCGGTGGTTCTTGCTATCAGTATGTGGGGCCGAAATTAGGAGCCCACTAGACTTGATTGGGGTCTGGTTGGATAAAATCTAGTGGAATAAGACCTGGGGTTGGATAGTATTCTCAGGGTTAAATGGTGGAACTTTCTGACTATAGTGGGGATTAGGTGCTTGGTGACATGAAGTCTATCCCTAATCATGACTCAAAAATAGACGTTCAAAGCCCAGCAGCGCAGTTCATTCTGCTGACAATTCTTCTAATCAAACTCGAGCATTCTGTTACTCTATAATGATACCCTCTAAACTCTTACTAACTGACAAAAGTAGACAATATATTTTTTCTAAAGTAGGCGGTGGTCTTGTTGCCTCGACTAAGCTATGTTCCTCATTTCGAATATCTAAGTTGTTCGACATAATTGGCGTGTTTAATCTTACTAATCTTCCTGTGTGATCTCGTCCGACCCGACCTTCCAGAATGAGATTTTTGAAGAAACTACGCGGTAAAAATGAAGAAAGACTTCAGGGCGAATAATTTTTGGCAAAACAAGTATTTAAAAATGACCTCAAGACAAGCCTCAGGCTTTGTAAGAAATGGTGAGTAAAATAAGCCGTGGGGTGGTACATCCCCCAGGGCTGACTTTACATGTGTTTTACTCAGACTCGATCTTATATGCAACACAAGTGAACGCATGGTTAAGGCTTCAAACTCCCTCCTATTTGGCAAGGCCTCGCGATAAACCCCAAAAGTGGGTACGTGTGAGAGCCTTTTGATATACTTTCCGAGTATGTGAGTGTTCTCATCACTCAATATACCTTGGGGGTGTACTTGACCAAGGAGAGCGGAAGTAAATGCTTTCGATTTATGTTGGCCCAAGTAAGCTAACTCCCTACTCATTTATATTACTTCCGAGGATTTGGGGTGAAATCACACTCGTAGAATCATGCATGAATAGTGATATGCGAGTAAAATTTTGAAAGGTTTTGATTCACAAATATTTTATCTTTTGACATATATTTTGAAAACCTCATTTTTATTTAAAAATTTTTTGTTTACAATCAATTAAGCAAATAAATAAACTGAAGTAGGGAAAGTAGTAAAGGCATTAATTCAAAAATAACATAAACAAAGTCCATATATAAGATCCTTGTTTTCTACGATCCCTAGCAGAGTCACCACTATGAGAATCCGCAAATGCGACCCCGGGTCTCAATCCCTTGGTGTGACGGTCTAAAACATCAAAAAGGATTTCATTGTTTCATTTGCTTCGATATAGGGGTAAAACACTATTTTTTATTTATAAATGCAAGTGGGTTCATTCAAAGTCGCTAGTACATTTTACGAGAAAATGTACCAAAAGTCCGTGCAGAGGTAAAGGCCAAAACAAGCCTTATCCCTATACATTTTGTCTACGAAACCAGGATTTTATAAGGTTAGGAACTATGTTACGGTTTGGGAAGGTGTTAAGCACCCATTCCGCCTTTTCAGTCTCTAGTGGTTTTATATGTTATTCTATGTTAAAAAACTTGGATGCCTTTACTAAGATGACTACTACTTTACTAAAGTATGTTTTTTTGTAAAGAAACCTGATTTAGGAAAAACGGAGAAAGGGATAAAAAAAAACCTTGTATTCCGTGATCCAATGTTTTGATTTTATAAGAAATGAAATACAAATGACAAAGCTTGTGATCTTTTGGAAATTTAGAGGATATTCTAATATTGTTCACTCAGATAACAATATTAGTTCTATCTTTGTTTCTGCTGTTTTTTGGAAAAAGGGTCGGATTCTCGATTGAAATTGATTTAATATGGATTTGAACTCTTGAGGAGTGTGTATTAGGTATATCACAATCTATATGGGACATTGGACATACCTGTTTTTAATCCTTGAAGTAAGTTTTCTCGTTCTGGGTTTTAAAAATTTAATTTATCCAGATAATAATATACTTACTTTTTCTGATTTTTGAAAATGGTTTTTGTTTTAAGAAAACAGTAATCTATTTGTAACTCAACCATAAGTTTATTCAATTAGAAACTAAACAGAACAACAAATATAGATAAAATGAAAACAAGTATACATATATATAAACTTTAAATACTAGAAGAAACTTTCTTTACCTTCCCTTTGAGATAATTAAAATAAGAAGGAGAGAAAATATAATATGACCAAAGATAATTTGGTGGATATAGACTTTTCTTCTCCAAGTACAATCGAGAATTCGACTTTGGAATACGAGACGTCGAGTATTGAGAAATCTGAGATTCCTCGAGATCTTGATAACAATAAATTAATCTTAAAGATCTTGAAAAATTAGATTTTTAGAGAGAGATAATAGCCTTTTACTTGGGGCAAAGGCTTCTGAATATGGGTTTGTTGCACGATAAAGCCTTCTGAAAATAAGTTTGTTATACTATAAACTTTTCAAAGCAGTTTCTAGTATTTTATGTGAGTCTTAGACTCAAAAAAATGCCTTTTCAAGGGTTTTAGGGTTCTTGCGGGTGTCTCGATTGGGGGTGTCTACAAGATGTTAATTACAATATTTTAAAAAGTAAACTAATTTAACTCAATAAATGAAGTTTTGTAAGCATGATTAGTGGATCACAAATGTATAATCTGGATTAAAAACAGCATAAATGAGCTTTGTAAAAAAAAATATAAACTTACGAAGGCGCGTAAAACCACCTTGGCAAATATAAATTGCATTCCATGTATGTTTTTTAAACTAAGTTTTTATAACCTCCTTGAGGCTCCATGTTAGATTAAATGGTTAAGGTTAAGACGCATTGATGTGCCAAGAAATTAGTACATTGTAAACCACTAATTTACATTCTGGAGAGCATATATTTTTATACTTGTGTTTTTAGTGCTTTTCAGTTGTTTGGAATTAAATCGAGAAGATTTCGAAGGAAGAAGAGATTTGCTTCGCGCATCACTTGTTTTCAAGAAAATTCTGGTACTGATCCGTAAGGAATTTAAAGAAAACTCTAAAGAAAAACATTTTAAATCTTTGAGTTAGCTACGTAGAGGCAAAAACCTTGCATGATTTGGAATTAATGGCAGAAAGTTATGGCCAAAATACGATCAGTGCACAAAAGTAATAATTCCAGTGATAATGGGCTATTTTAATGAAGATGGAATTTTTTATAAGTAATGGGCCAAGCCCACTCGCCCAGCTTGTTACCCAACTCCTAAGCCGACCAAAGAAGTTAATTAAATCAAGTCTTGCAGCCAACTTAGTTAAATTAGGGCCAACAACCCAAGCCCATAAACCAAGTCCAAGCTTATTAATTAATTGATTGCCCAGCCCATTTGAAGAAACCCTAACCCATTGTCTCCAATTATAAATACAATACATCAGCTGCAACAATGGGGGATAGTAGCCGAGCACTCCTTTCATTCTTTTTCCTTCCTTCCTTCTTTTCTTTTATTTCTTCATTTATTGCATAGCTTGTGATGAAAAATTCGGGGATCATATTGCCTAGGCTAATTTTAGGATTTTTTCAAAAATAATTTAGATTTGATAAACAGAACTAAAACCCGAGGTCTAACCAATTTTACTGTCAAAACATGTGTTGTGTTATCTAACAATTATATCAAGCAAGCACATAAAAAGTAATCAAACAACACCAGAAATTTACGAGGTATCTCTACTTGCGTAGAACTAATCATCGAGACTAACTAACAGTTGTTCACTATGATCAAAACAGAATTACAGACTCAATTGACTTACAAAAATTGCTTCCCCTCAATTTACGCAATAGTCCCGTCAATTCCTTGAACATAGAATCCAACCGTAGCTGGCTTAGCATAACACTTCCCGCTATTCCGGCTTATCCGTCGCCTCCTTCTATGCACTTGATCACAATCCTTCACCCCCGTCTGCAATCTCACTTATCGCGCGTTAGCCACTTCGCTCACACCATCTCCAATCGCAACTGAAGACACTCCTGCACAATCGTGAATATTTGGAACCCTAGTTCTTAAAATTGAAAAACTAGAAGATCTTCTATGGAATGTAAACAAAACTTAGGTTGTATTTCAAAACTCTCAAAAATTGATTCTAACATTTAGATATTTTTTTTCTCAAAAAGCTCTCTAAAATTTTGTATTTTTTACCCAAACTAATGATTATATTTATAAGAAATATGTATAATCAAAATCTTTTTTGAAATATGTTAAAAATATTAAAAAAAATTTGCAATAAAAAATTTTGCCAAAAAAATTAGTGCCAGATCCGGTACATGTCAAAAAAGTGTGGACTGGTCCAAACTCTTGGAAAGCAAAGTTTTTTTGTTAACTATGCTTGTTTCAAAACTTAATTAGTAATATAAGGGAATTTTGAACTTATTTGTGAAAATGGGGTAGTTTTAAAATCGCTAATGCAATTGGCGTTTTTTGCGTAAACAACGCTAGTGAAGGTGGCGTTTTTAAGATGGAGAAAATTTGGATAAGTAAAAAATGGTTAAATGAGCGGTGTTTTTTGTCTTAAAATCACCATACAATATAGCGTTTTTTCTGCTAAAATCGCCGTACATTATGGTGTTTTTAAAGATTAAATATTTTTCCAAGTGTTGGTTGAGTGTCGGTTTCACGTGATTTAGATAATTCAGAACTGTTGTTTTGGGATAAATCACGATATTTTAAAATCTATCTGCTAAAAAGGTTGGGATTTTAAGAATCCCACATACTCAAAATAATGCATTATTTAATATTGTCATTTTTATATGCTCTTGTTGTTTATCAAATATTTCTCCTACAAACGGTGAATTTGTTTTATTTAAATTTAAACCTTTAATTAGAACACTATAATATAAATATTTGATTATTAATTTGAGATAAATCAATTTAATCTTCACAACAGCATAAGTATATAGATAGGATTAGATAAACAAATAGGATAACTAGAATGATAGGATTAGATAAACAAATAGGATACCTACAATGATACCAGAAAAAATATTTTCATCGGACATATACATTTAAGATCTTTCTATAAACTTGAATAGCTCGAAATTTTATAATTAATTATTATCAAATTAAAAGTATTTTTATTGTATTATTTCAAATAAAATTGTTTTATCTCAAATTAATAATCAAATATTTATATTATAGTGTTTTAATTAAAGGTTTAAATTTAAATAAAACAAATTCATCTTTTGTAGGAGAAATATTTGATAAACAACAAGAGCATATGAAAAATGAAAATACTAAACACCGCGTTATTTTGAATATTGGGTCCCAACCTGTTCAGCGGATAAATTTTAAAATATTGTGATTTGTCCTAAAACAATAGTTCTGAATTATCTAAATCACATGAAGCCAACACTCAACCAACATTTATCTCGTTTGGGAAGTTGGAAAAAATATTTAAACTTTAAAAACACCATAATGTATGGCGATTTTAACAGAAAAAACGCCATATTGTATGGCGATTTTAGGACAAAAAACGCAACTCATTTAAGCGTTTTTTATTTACCCAAATTTTCTCCATCTTAAAAACGCCATATGCATTAGCGTTTATTTATGTAAAAAACGCCAATTTTAATAGCGATTTTAAAACAATCCCATTTTCACAAATAAGTTAAAAACTCTCCTATTTTACTAATTAAGTTCAGAAATAAGCATAATTAAAAAAAAAACCTCTGGAAAGCAATTCCGTGCATAATTTTCCACCGGACCCGTTCGAGGTTGTAAAATATGTACCTGTCCGTTAACAAAGAGATGCACTGTTTTTATTTTAAAATCTCCACGTGGCTTAGTCTTAATGGATAAGCAAAAAGGACAACGCCCACTGATGTGACAAGAATGATGGTTTTGCCGGCTCATGGAAAGAAAATCACGCGGGTTCTTTAAAAAGCCTATTTTAACTTTTCAACCTTTTTTTTTAATTAAATTAAACCTTTTTTCATTTTATTTTAAAACGCACGTTTCCTTTTCTTTTAAAATCGATTTTCCTTTTTATTTATTAAATAAAAAAAATATTTTTTTTTTTTACTTTATTTCATTGTAATAAATTCATTTGAACACTAATTCAACTCAAATTTCAAAGGCAACTTTATGGAATATATTGGACATGAAAAAAATAAATTTTCTCAATAATTTGTGTTGACGGAACTTTTTCGGATCTCGACAAAATTTGGTAAAAATATATTTGACTTAAAAGCTTTTTAATTTCGAATTTTAAACTCAACCACCACCTATATTTTGAATCAAACCATATACTTAACTTACCTTAAGTCTTGAAATATGTGCAATACATCCAGTAAGTTCAGCAAGTTTCTGCTAATTGTTGGGTCTTCAATTTTTCAATTTGACTCAAACAATTACAACGGAAAAAGTATTCTTAGTATCGGGATCAAGCCAACTAAAAATATAAATCTAACAATCTCTCCCTTTAGCTATTCCGATGACAAAACATATACAGCTCATACAGACGCTTTGATGTCTGTAACATCTCACTATAGACTCTAAGTCGAATTAGTCCACAACAACAAGACTCAAAGACATACCTAACTCTAAGTCTTGATGTCGGCTGTAACACTTCAGAAGGAAAAAAAGTGAATTGGATAATCAACTTATTAATCTTAAAACTCCAAAACTCAACAAACACGTAGTGAAGTATGGGCGTAAAGAGATAATCAAATAAGCAATATATATATATATATATATCCCCCTCAAAAACATTCCTACTTTACTACTCCCCCTCACATATGCATTCTCCCCCTTCATTTCTTCATCTCTCCCCCCTTTTTTGTCATAGGAATAAACAAAGTAATAAGCATAGAAAGTAATAAAGCATAGAAAACAAGATCATGCAAAGCAAGTAATATCAATTGACGCAAAAGGGCATATCATGTTCAAGCAAAGAGATTCTAGCTAACAAAGATATCCATTAATCTCAAAACATTCTAGTTAAGACCTCAAGAAATTCTTTATCACCAATTCCCAACTTCCCATGGATTTGGCACTGTGAGGATCAAGCGCTTACCATTGCGCCAAAAGCTATAGCTGTTAGCGAAGGCGCAACTTTATTTCCTTGTACCCAACGACCATTAGAGCGTCATGGCATTAGATAACCTGCACACCGGATATACCCTCCGGATTCACCACGGAGAGGAGCGCAATTGTGAATTTACCTCCAACAATCCCCCCCCCACAATGGCGCGCCCCAGGTATCGAACCCGTGACCTGCTCTGATACCAATTGTGAGGATCAAGCGCTTACCATTGCGCCAAAAGCTATCAAGCGCTTACCATAGCTTTTGGCGCAATGGTAAGCGCTTGATCCTCACAATTGGTATCAGAGCAGGTCACGGGTTCGATACCTGGGGCGCGCCATTGTGGGGGGGATTGTTGGAGGTAAATTCACAATTGCGCTCCTCTCCGTGGTGAATCCGAAGGGTATATCCGGTGTGCAGGTTATCTAATGCCATGGCGCTCTAATGGTTCTTGATATATAGATATGATCGTAAACTCTAAGATTGTTAAATCAAAATAAGAGTACAACCTCTATTTGATGGTAAAAATTATAGCTATTGGAAAAGTAGAATGAGTGTATTTTTACAATCTAGTGATTTTGAACAATGGAGAGTTATACTTGAAGGACCCCGTGAAATTACCAAAATAGATGATAGTGGAAAAATTGTTCCTAAGAAAATGTCCGAGTATGATGAAAATGATATTAAGAAAATTCAATATAATGCTAGAGCCTTAAATGCTTTAAATTGTGCATTAAGCATGGATGAATATAACAAAATTTCTAGTTGTAAAACGGCCAAAGAAATTTGGGATAAACTTGAGGTTACCTACGAAGGAACCACTCAAGTTAAAGACGATAACATAAATATGCTTGTTCATGATTATGAATTATTTAAAATGGAGCCTAATGAATCTCTTGCTTCCATGTATAGTAGATTTTCTATTATTACTAATGATTTGGATCTTCTTGGAAAAGTTTATTCTAATGAAGATAAGATAAGAAAAATTCTTAGGATTCTTCCAAAGAAGTGGCGTCCATAAGTGACGGTGATTCAAGAAGCAGAGAATCTCAAAACACTCAGCATGGACGAGCTTTTGGGATCTCTAAAAAGTCATGAGAAGGAGCTTCAAAGAGAAGAAGAAGAGGATACAAAATCAAAGAAAACATTAGCTCTCAAAACTATCCAACATGAAGATAATGATGTATCAATGGATGGTGATGAAGACATTGCGCTTCTATCTAGAAAATTTATAAAATTTCTATCTAAGAAGAAAAATTCTCAAGGAAAGGATAACAAATATCTATCATCCTCTAGAAGAAACAACGATCGATCAAATCAACAAAGAGGAGAAAATGAAAAAATCAAAAAGTGCTATCATTGTCATGAACCCGGTCATATCAAGCCAAATTGTCCAGTTAGAAAGAAGGAGAAAATGGATAAACGAGATAAAATATTGAAACAAGTGAAGCATGCACTAAAAGGAACATGGAGTGATTCCGAAGAAGGAGAATCGGATGCCAATTCTAACGAAGAAGAAACGGCCAACCTTTGTCTTATGACAAAAGAAGATGAGGTAAATTCTAACTATAGCTCATTTAGTGATAATTTTGATGATAATGAAAGTGTGCATAATGAATATGATGAATTATTTACCATGTTTGAAAAATTACATATTAAATTTGAAATTCTTTCAAAAAGATATGCAAGTCTCAAGAAAGAATATTCCATTACTTCTACCAAATGTGAAACTTTAGAAAAGGAAAACATTGATTTTAAAAAGGAAATCAATTATTTGAAAAAGGGAAAAGAAACTTCAAACTTACTTGCACTAGAAAATGAGGATTTGAAAGAAAAAGTAAAGGATTTAACTAATAGTCTAACCAAGTTCACAAATGGAAAAGATAACTTGGATAAACTATTGGGAGCACAAAGGTGTGTCTTTGATAAAGCCGATTTGGGTTATAATCAAATCCATAACCAAAAAGATTACAAAAATTTCTTCAAAACATACACACCGCATAATCCTACTAATCTTTGCTCATTTTGTGGAAGAAATACTCATAGTGCACATTCTTGTTATTACAAAGAAAAGAATTTTGTTAAGAACAAACTTGCTTGGATTCCTAAAGGAACCACTATGTATGCTAACCCAAAAGGACCCAACTTATTTTGGGTACCAAAAGAAAAGTTTAAGATTTTGGTGTAGATCTGCATGAGAGCAAAAGCTAGCAAAATAAAATGGTTATTGGATAGTGGATGCTCGAAACACATGGCGGGAGAAAAGAGAAATTTCTTGAGTCTCACTCCTAAACAAGGAGGCAACGTCACATTTGGAAGCAACGCCAAAGGTAAAAGCATTGGTATAAGTAAAGTTGGTAATAAATCTTCTTATATTAATAATGTTTTATTGATAGTTTAAAACATAATTTGCTTAGTATTAGTCAATTGTGTGATAAATGTTATGAAATTATTTTTAAATCTGAATGTTGCATTGTTAAAAATATTAGTGATAATTATATCTTGTTTGTTGCTTATAGATCTAATAATGTATATACTCTTGAACTTGATGATTTGTCTCAATAAGATGTTAAATGTTTATCCGTATTGAATGATGTTTCTTAGTTATGGCATAGAAAATTAGGTCATGCTAATATGGATTTAGTTCACAAATTATCTAAAATGGAATTAGTTAAATGATTGACTAAAACTAAACTTATTAAAGATAGAATTTGTGATGCTTGTCAACTTGGTAAACAACATAAGTCTTCATTTTGCATGTTATTATAAACTAACAATAATTTTGCAGTCTAAAAATCATTATTTATTATTCAAAGAAAAGAAGGGAAAAGAAGGGAAAAGAATCTGAAGATCATCAGAATCAAAATTCAAAACAGCATCGAGACTAGAAAAAGAATAATCAACAAAGTTATGCTCCATATCTAATAGAGTTGTCCAATCAGGACTCATTGGCTCGGCAACTTCCGCAATAGTATCACTTTGAGAAAATTATGATGAATGGCCTTCCAAAGCAGCTTGGTAATCTGACAGAGTCAGATATGCCGACAAACCCACATTAGTTCGAAAAGCATCATGGTCTAAAAGATTCCCGGTAGTCGGAAGAATTTCAGGTGCAACATTTTCTACTAACGACAGGAGCCCTGTAGAACTTCTAGGATGAGCAAAAGAAAAGCATTGGTTAGCGCTAGAAGACTCTCCTAATCGAGCCTCTAATGTTGTCACTCGTGATTGCAAAGCTTCTAACGCTGTCACTCGTGATTGTAACTCTTGTACCTTCTGTTCAAGAGAAACAATAAGTGCAGTACAGCCTTTACTGGGATTCTCGACTCTCGCCTTAGCTTCAAAAAGAAATGAATAGAGAGTCTCAAGATATTGATGTTCAGGAATATCTTTTAAAATATTTGCAACACTATTTACCCCAAAAACGGTGAAAATTGTACGATAATCTTGACGACTAATCACATCCATAAAAATTCGTGCATATTCACACCATGGCTGACATTTCTTGCGTTTATAAGTGCAAGCAGCACAAGACGAACCTGTACAACGGAAGGTATTCGGCATACTTGTGATTTGCTTTCCCTTACTCATGGGTACCTCCTATAAAAGTTACAAGAAGAAAATGGATCTCGAGGAAGACAACAAGAAAAAGGGGACAAGAGGCATCTAGCAATTAAAAGAATCCCGAAAACGAAAAGCTGTCATCCTAAAAGGTCAAAAATAGAGCGCTCACGCGTGCATCTAAAGTCCACCGCCCTAGCACGGTCTAGATCCATCTTTGATGTTGACATAGGAGGAGAAAATGTGCGTAATGTTGATGCTGCGGTAAAAGGTAAGATTTTTTTTTGCTGCGGTAAGATTTTTTTTTTCTACTGTGGTAAGATTTTTTATACCGACTTTAAATATTGTGGTAAGACTTTTAAATGCTTTATGTCTTTAATATTCATACTTGTTTTATTTTGCATGTTATATTTCGTGTTTTGACATTTTATTGAGCCATTAAAAAAAAACAAAAAAAACAAAAATGGCAAAAGATGGAGAGGCATACACACCTTGGCCTCATAGATGAAGCACTCTTGGAGTTACCATTTTCTCTCCGTGGCCTTGATCCCTTTTTGATGTTGCCATAGGGGGAGAAAATGTGTGTTGGTGACAATTAATGTTGGTAAGACCATTAATTGTTTTATGTCTTTAATATTGACAATTGTTTTCTTTTGAAAACCTTATTTGAGATCAAAATTCTTTTATTAATTTTTAAAACTATCTCAAATATTTGTAATGCTTTTAATAATCTTTTATTTTATCTATGCATAAATTAAGGGGGAGCATATTTCAATTATTCATATCCTATTTATGCTTGTTATTGAAAACACACATTAATTTATTGTCATTATAAAAAAGGGGGAGATTGTTGACCTTGAAGGTCTTAATCTTATTTTGATAATAACAATAAATTAATCATGTGTAATTTAACATGTTCTTGATATAAGATTATAGATTTCTTATTTGAAAAATCAAGAATAGCATGATTGCTCAAAGAAAGTTTGACAAGGATCATTCAATCAATATCCGATCAAGTCAACGAAGCATTCGACTAAAACCGATCTACCCGAATTCAGATCATTCTTCTACAAGCGTTGGACAAGACAAGAAAATCAATCTCATCACCCACAAGCTAGCAATGCAAATCCATGAAGTACAAAGATCAAGAATCATATGCAAAAGCTTCAAGGGAAAAGCTTCAAGTGAATAATCAATTTAAAGAAACAAATCGAAGTATTCGAAGACTCATCTATTCGGTAATTGAGTGTTTGCTTACGATTAATGTAAAGTTTCTTAATTGATTGATTATATAGCTCAAACATATTCTTACATCTTTTAAAGATTGATTCAAACTAGCTTGAAATTGAATTTATTTGAAAAACATCATTTTACAAAAACCGAGTTTCAAAATAAATTCATATTAATTTTAAATGATCATATTTTAAGCTATAATAAAAATGGGTATCTTAGAAACATATATTTGAAGTTCAAAAATCATTAGAATTTTATTTGGAACTAAATTATTAAATTGGAAAAATATTTTTATTTTTCGTTTAAAATTCGCTCAATTTTTGCCCAGTTTTGATCTAACGATAAAATGGAGGCCTTTCCGAAATCCGATCATTTTGAAATTTTTACAGTAGTTAGAAAACATCTCCTGGAAATTTTGACTAAATTTTGAGCATGATCCAACGGTCTAAATGAGAGAAATTAACAAAACAATTGTGAATTTTTTTGTCAAAACTAGTTTTTGGAAAGTTTGAAAATGTATACCTTGGAGCCAAAACCTCTCTTAATCATCCCCAACGGCCATATGGTTTTGCAAGCTATATATATATGATGTCTTAGACATGTTTTAACACACTTGAATCATTCTACAAACTTGTTTTACATATATACAAAATTATTCAAGTATTATTGATCATATTCTTCGTTTTTGAGCTATATATTTTGATCAATTTTGATATCTCTAGTGTGAGCTTCAAATTGTATTCTTTACACACTTGAGAGAGTTATTGTAAATTGGTGTGAATCACCAAACAATTTTGTATTCAATTGTGAGAGGTAAATCTCATAGGAAAAACAATAAGGTAAATTCTTGTTTAGAAATTGTGAAAGGTAAATTTCACAAGGTTAGCAAGAGGGTATCTTGTGAGAGTATTGTGGTGTAGCAATACTTGTAGAGTGTGTGAGACAACACTTGTAGAGGTTTGATCTTCACCCGGAAGGAGATCGGTTATAGTGGAAATTCTCGGGGAACTAACCGAGCGCGGAGTAGGGGGAACAAGCCGAACCGTGTGGACAAAAAATCTTCGACTTCAAATTGGTTCAATCTTTCTTACTCAATCTCTTTATTTATTTGTTATATTAATTGATTGAAGTTTCTTATATTATTGCTTATTCTTGGGATTGATTATTTAATTGATTGTTTTCTTTGATAAACTTATTTAACTAAGTTGCTTTACTTAAATATTTTAAAAACGTTTTAATTCCGCATTAAATTTTTAAAACCCTATTCACCCCCCCTCTAGGGTATTTTCCGACCTACATGCACAAATATATTTTAGCACAAATACTCGACATGCATTGCTATGTAACATGTATCAAATCCGAGATATATCAATTAAATTTCAAAAATCGTGATTTTCATTAACATGATACATGTACTACGCATAAAACAATTCATCAACAATTCAGCATATATACGCCAAGCAACACAGAGTACAAGCATATATCCCATTGTGCTATAAATATGAATCATACAAAGCGCTATCGAATAATTATGAGTTTTGAAACACTTGCGCATTCATATACAAAAGAATTTAAAAAGCCTCTAAGCCATTATTTTTCAAATAATTTCTTTTCTCCCTGAGAAGTAATTTTTTTTTCTCTCTAAAAAATATGCAATTTTGCATTCAAACTTGTGATATTTGTGTGCAAGCATCTTTTCTTTACTTTTCGATAGAGGCTTTTACCCCTAGTGGAGGCCAGCTATTTCCTTTTTGGTAACTTTCAGTTATCCTTCTACTATGGTAGCCCTTTTTCATCTCCTCTATATTTTTTTCTCACATGTTTGTCTTTTAATTTTTTGCTTAAAATTATATCACCAAAATCTCACTACATTAACCATAATGATTTTCTTAGACTTCTTCTCCCTAAATAAATACTATATAGGAAATTTTGAAGTTTTAAATTAAAAGCAAGAGCCTAACCCAAGTGATTATTCAACAAGCATTAATGTAGATCGTGTAAAGTAGTGTGTGGGATATACACAAAAACTCTTATGTGATTGATAGAACATGCTATCGGTTATCGAATTGTCAAAGTATTATGCACATATATCTCCAAAATAAGCATTTAAATATGAAAAATCAAAAGATATCTGGGATAGAAAGCAGTTACAATCACATGATAATATACTAAGAACTTAGGGCTCGTTTGGTTCGAGCTTTTGAGGATTCTTGGAATCCTAAATTCCATTCCAAGAGGATTATTTTGTTTGGTTGGAGTTTTAGGTGGGAATCCAAGAATCCTAAATTTCCCCATTTTGCCAAAATCTATTCCCTTATAAATTGGGAGGAATCTTGGATTCCCAATTTGAGGAATCCTTTTTTTTTGTCCAAAAAATGTTTTTTTTTCCAGAAAATGGAAAAAATAAATTTTCTCAAAAAATGAAAAAAAATTCCAGAAAATTTTTAAAAATATTTTTTCCCAAAAAGTGAAAAAATTTATTTTTTCCCAGAAAATTTTTAAAAATAATTTTTTTTCCAGAAAATGAAAAATTTTATTTTTTTCCCAGAAAATAAAAAATAATATTTTTTCCCCAGAAAGTGAAAAAAAATATTTTTTCCCAAAAAACGAAAAAATTTATTTTTCCCCGGAAAATTAAAAAAAAATTGTCAAGTTCATTCCTAAAACTCCAACCAAACGAGCATTAATGGAATCCAATAAAGGATGCTAGGAATAAAGGTTTTCTGGCATCTAGAATGCCAATTCTATTCCTAAAGCTCGAACCAAACGAGCCCTTAGTACATTGTAATCCACTTATTTATACTTTGGAGAGCATATATTTTTCTATTTATTGTGTTTTTAGTAGTTTTCAAGTGTTTGGAATTAAATCGAGAAGATTTCGAAGGAAGAAGTGATTTGCTGCGCACATTAACTGTATTCAAGAAAATTCTAGTAGTGATCCATAAGGAAACTGAAGAAAACCCCAATACAAAAGTTCTAGATCTTTGAGTTAGCTACGTATGGGCGAAAACCTTGTGTCAATTGGGATTTGGAGCAGAAAGTTATGGCCAAAATATGATAAATGCGCCAAAATAATAATTCCAGCGAGCTCATCTAATTAATTAGATAATTGGCCCAATATGCAAAACATGCAGTAGCCCACTTGCCCAGCTCCACTGCCTGCAGGCCCAAGGCCACATGGCCCAATACATTAATTAAATCAAGTGGGCCAAGCCTACTTTCCCAGCCCTACTACCAGCAGGCCCAACTAAATTCAAATCCATCAAAGAAATCCCTAGAAGCCATTGTTTCAATTATAAAAAAGAACACAGTCAACAGCAGCCAGCCTTGGGAGGGGGAGGGGGAAAGTAACCCTATTTTATTCCTTCTTTCTTCCTTCTTCTTTTAGACACTCTTATAGAGAAAGAGAGCCACAAATTGTTCTTTTTAAATTTTTTTCCTGCAACACCTCTTCTGTTCTTCTTAGGTTTTTATTGTTGATTGGATACTTTGTAGAATATTGCAATTAATTCAAAATTATTTTCTTCTTCTTTAATTTATTTGCGCGTACTCAAGTAAGTATTTAATTTATTTATTTGTACATTATTTAATTATGTTTTGTGTTTTAATTACAAGCATGCTAGGCTAGGTTATTTTATAGGTGAAGATGAGTATATTTGATTGACTCTATTGCACGTATTCATGCCAGCTGACTTTACCAATTTAATGCTTTAATCTTAAAAATAATTCTTCCAATTGAATGCCTATTTTAATTGATAAAATAAAGTTGGATTCTCATTATAATTTGTTGGATTAAGTTTATGATTTGTTAAAAATGGATATAAATTGTGTTTTAACGGATATAGTAAGTGTTTTGATCTTATACATAAGTTTGGCCGTGGATGGCCGTGGAAGAATTAATAATTAGATGTTAAAAATTAATTAGGCTTAAATGATTTTATTTTCTGCATCAAATAGAGTCGAGAGACTAAATTAGTGCAAGACAAATAGTAAAGTTTATTAGGCATGAATATTAGGAACATGATATCAAATCTATGACTCCTCCACTATAGTATTTTATTAATTGATTATTTCCCTAATATTCTATTAATTGATTATTTAATTAGTATTTTATTAATTAATTATTTTATTAATACTTTTAGTTAATAAACCATCCTAATTTCTAAACTAGATTAGGAATTAATCAAAATTAGTGAGTGGTAAACATATCAACTTCCTTGGGTTCGACATCGCACTTGCATACACTATACTATATATCGATTCGTGCACTTGCAAGTAAATAAACAAGTTTTGTATGCAACAAATTTTTGGCGCCATTACCAGGGACTTGACAGTCATCCCATCATTTTATTAATTTAGATCATTTCTTTCTGCTAGTTCATTTTTATTTTTATTTAGAAAAAAAAATAGGAGTAGAGTAGTGTATGAGCGTTGTTTGAAAGCGTGGTGTTAAGAGATTAAATAGGATTCAAAACCTAGAACTTAATCGGTTTGAGACAGGAATAATGGCTGATGAACAGGAAGAGGTGAAGACTTTGAAGGAGCTTTTGTCTCCTATCACCACCAACTTACCTTCATGTATAGTTTTACCTTCAACTACTGCAAATCATTTCGAGCTTAAACCGCAAGTAATGCAACTTCTTTTGATTTTTCATATAATCGATCAAGAAGATCCTGATCTCCATGTTAAGGATTTTCTAGAAATTTGCGCTACCTTTAAGTTTTAAAAAATTTCAAATGAGTCACTTCGTTTATGATTATTTCCTTTCTCCCTAAAAGGAAAAGCAAAAACATAGCTCAAATCATTACCTTCTAAGTCCATTTAGGAAACTTTGGTTTCCAAATTTCTTTCTAAATTTTTATCCATGTCAAAAACAAATGAACTTCGAAAACAGATATTTGATTTTTGTCAAGAAGATCATGAAAAATTCTTTGAATTTTGGGAAAGATTTAAAGACCTACTTCTCTAATGTCTCCACCATGGTTTTGAGACATAGAGATTAGTACAATTCTTTTACAATGGATTAACTCAAACTAATCGAAATATGATTGAATCAATGAACAATGGTACTTTTCTTAGTCTCACTAAAGATTAAGCTTATAATTTTCTCGAGAATCTTTCCGAGAGCTCTCAGCAATGGGATTTCTCTTCTCAAAGAAATTCTTCATCTCAAAACAAGAAGAAAGAGGGGGCATCTACGAGCTAACTAAAAGTTTAGAGACTGAAAGGCAGTTAGATAGTCTCTCGAAGAAACTTAAAGCACTAAGAATGCGGCTAGACGGTAATTCTGTCAACCAAGTTCAAGCACATGTCGCAAACTTACCCATCTATAATAGGATTTTTCGAATTCGCGCCATAGCAAGTAAATACGGTGAATGACTATAAGAAGCAATTCAATAGCCCATTCACAGATACATATAATCCGAGTTGGAGAAACCATCCAAATTTTGCGTGGGTTCTTCATCATCTAATGTTCCACGATAGCAGCTACGCCCTGGTTTACGTCCTCATGTAAATTCTTATCCATAATTTTAACCTGCTCAACCTGGTCCATCATCCCATGTCACTCCAACACAATTATTATCTTTGGAGGACAATCTCAAACAATTTGTCCAAGTGACGACCCAAAGCTATCAAACTTCAAGCCAGCTTTTGCAAGAAGTCAGAAATAATGGCCTTATGAACACTCAAGCCATCATCAGGCTAGAGAATCAAAATGGTCAAGTCGCAAGTCAACTGGGTGAAAGAGAGAAGGAAAAATTTCGGAGTCAACCAATCCCGAACCCTAAAGGTGTTTCTTCGAGTGTGTTAGCTCCTAACCCACCAAATGCACAAACACATGGGAAATTCTAAGCCATCACCACACTTAGGTCAAAAAAAATGGCTGACAATAAAGTTAGAATGCCATAAAGAGAAGAGAAAGAAAAAGCAGAAGAGGAAACTCCAACTGAGGTTGAGCATACACCTCAAGTTGTGAAGCTCCTCCTTCTAAGGAATCAAGTGAAGATATTTTGAGTAGGACCTTTGTTCCTAAAGCCCCATTTCCTTATAGGCTGAAAGACAACAAGAAAGGTACTCAATTTGAAGAAATTTTGGAGGTATTTAAGCAAGTCTAGATAAACATCCCATTACTCGATGCAATCAATCAATTACCTTATTATGCTAAGTTTCTCAAAGACTTAGTCACTCAAAATAGGAGAACAAATGTTCTGAAAAAGGCATTCTTGGCTGAACAAGCAAGCTCCGTCATTCAACACAGAATCCCCGTCAAGTATGAGGACCCTGCCTGTCCAATAATCTCATGCAAGATTGGGGATAATCTTATTGAGCGAGCTTTGGTAGATTTGGGGGTTAATGTGAATGTATTGCCCTATTCAGTTTTCAAGCAATTAGGTTTGGAAAAATTGAAGTCTACACCAATGACAATCCAACTAGCTAATCGATTTGTTAAATTTCCTAAAGGTGTTGTTGAAGATGTTTTGATACAGGTAGAGACATTTTACTTTTCAGTAGACTTTGTAGTCCTTGACACTCAACCTATTCAAAACATAAACAGATATATCCCTGTGATCCTTGGTCGGTCGTTCCTCGCTACAGCTAATGCGCTAATCAACTGTAGGAATGGGCTAATGAAAAATAGTTTTGGGAATATGGCAGCTGAGCTTAATGTCTTTGATACAAGTAAACAGCTCCAAGAAGAGGAATTTATAGGTGTGAACATGATAAAAAGCTGGATATTTAATGGAGATGGTGATGAGCTTGAAAAAGATTTTATACCTTTATTGGGAGATGAAGTAAGTGATCCAAAATTTCTTAAAGAATTAAGAGGAAAGTTGAGAATCAAAAAGGAAGAGTGGGAAATAGAAGTTCATAACTTTTTGTTTTTAGAACTTGATAGCGAGAAAGATGGATCATTTGATACTGTGAAGCTGGGCGAGAATAACCTATTTGATCCTGGTATACTTGAGTTAAAATCTAGTGACACAACACCTTTGGAGATACGAATTCGCCTATTGATTTCATGCTTCTGTCTGTTGAGCCTGTTACGTTAATTCATCTCATATCTTCTGATTTAGAGCCTGACATGAGCCATCAAATATTGGAGGTAAATAGTTGGTTTATTAAGTATGTTCATGTTGTGATTATTATATTTATTGATCTTCGACCTGATAAATATGCATTTTGCAATTAAATTGTACATTTTGCTTTTCTTTGTTCTCTCTCTAACAAAAGTGAGGTTTATTTTTCTCGTTGAGCTTCATTGTCATCAGGTGATATATTTCCCTTTCTTATTTACTTGTCTTTATACATTGAGGACAATGTAAGATTTTAGTTAGGGGAGAAATTTATTTGCCTTATCATTCCATGCACTTCACATGTTGCACTTTGTTAGAAATTGAACAAACTTTTTCTTCAAAAATAAAATAAAATAAGTGCAATGGTTCTTGGATTGATTTGAAGTTTTCCTTTGTATAGCTAGTGTGCTAACAATGACGCATTTGTCTTAATACTATATATGTGCATGCTTAGTTCTCCTACTATCATTATTAAAAGAAATTTCAAGATTTTCAATCAGCATTATATTTGAGCACATATGACAACTTATGCATGACTATATGGAAAAGTAAGCATAACTAAATATTCCTGAAGAACATAATGTGGAGACTAAATAACCTATGAGTATTTGAGCCAATCCTCTTATTTGAGGGTTTTTATATCAACTCTTACTTTTTTGAAAATCGTATCTTGTTGAGAAGTCGCATTATTCTTTGCTTTGATTGAACACTGGAAATGTACATCTATGAAATGCAATTTCTCTTAAAGATTCTTGATATTACTTGAACTAAAGAACTATAGACCTTAAGAAGTGACTTAGGCCATCTTTGGCAACTTAAAAATGACATAATCCTACCTTGAAATATATACCGCTAGTCACCCCTTTTGAGCCTTATTTATAGCCTTTCTTTTGTAACTTGATATCCTTACCATACTCCAATTAGGAGTATAAACCATATATAAATAGCATTCCCTTTATCTAAGAATGTTTGAGATGTTATTGCTATGTATAGGCAATAGAAAAAAGTGAGCAAAATTAAATATATATATATGTGTGTGTGTGTGTGATGAGAAAAAAGGAAAAGATCAAAAAGAAAAAGAAAAAGCTCAAATAAAATTAAGTTTAGCATGAAGTGTTAATTTTATATATCTCAATATATTTCTTAGATCTTTGAATCCTTTATACCACTTCATTTGATTAGCCATCACCCTAAATCTTACGTTACAATCCGACAAAGTCCTAAAGATCCTTTGGAATATGGTTTTAAGGTGAGAGTGGTGGAGGGGATCCAATTATGCATTTCGCCTTTCTAGTGGGATTTATCCTTTATTGCGACTCTTAATTTTTCATTCGTAGCCTTTTTCATATATATACATGTGAGAAGCATTTGAATTTGAATACACTTACTCTTTATAGCCCACATGTAATGAGAGCACGTATACCCTATTCTTGAGTGTTTTATTTATTGAGTGTATGCCATGTGAGAAGTTGAATCAAAGCATAGTTTGAATGGGATTTGAATGTTTTTGCCCATTTGGATATCAATGATGTTATGTTATTGTTAATTCACACACACACACACATAATGAGATTGGAGAGAAAGAAATATTCTTATTAATCTTGCTAGTTTAAGAACTTTGATATTGCATGTGTGTCACATTGCTTAGCATATATGTGTTTTGATATCTTTGTTGAGTTATTTACATTTGGTGAAAAAAGGGGAATAAATTTTAATAAGAACCGTTACATTCAAATTTTGTTATTATTTTCATTGCAAACCATCACAAGACTTCACCCGTCCTCTTGGAGGAACCATGGGGTTTAAAAGGCATGTTGCACGTGCCAAGTGCAATCACGACTCCGTGAAACAAAGCTAGGATTAGTTATTTTTATTTTTTTAGATTTTAATTACCTTTGCTTGAGGACTAGCAAAGTATAAGTTGGAAAAAAATTGATATAATAAGAAATTAGTACATTATAACCCACTAATTTATACTTTGGAGAACATATATTTTTATATTTGTTGTGTTTTTTGTGCTTTTCAAGTGCTTGGAATTAAATCAAGAAGATTTTGAAGGAAGAAGAGATTCGCTATGCACATCACCTGTATTCAAGAAAATTCTAGTTCTGATCTGTAAGAAATCTGAAGAAAACTCCAAAGATAAAAGTTTTAGATCTTTGAGTTAGTTATGCTTGGGCAAAAAACTTGCGTCAATTGGAATTCAGATCAGAAAGTTAGGGCCGAAATACAATAAATGTGCCAAAATATTAATTTCAACGAGCCCATCTAATTAATTAGAAAAGTGGCCCAATATGCTAATCATGCAGCAACCCACTTGCCAACTCCACTGCCTGCAGACCCAAGGCCACTGGCCCAGTACATTAATTAAATCAAGTGGGCCAAGCCCACTTGCCCAGCCCTATTACCAGCAGGCCCAACTAAATCAAACCCATCAAAGAAATCCAATCCCTGTAAGCCATTGTTTCAATTATAAAAAGAACACAGCAGCAGCCAGCCATGGGAGGAGGAAAGTAACCCTATTTTATTCCTTCTTTCTTCCTTTTTCTTTAGACACTCTTATAGAGAAAAATAGCCACATATTGTTCTTTTTTAATTTTTTCCTGCAACTCCTCTTCTATTCTTCTTGAGTTTATATTGTTGATTGGATGCTTTGTATAATATTGCAATTAATTCAAAATTATTTTCTTCTTCTTCAATTTATTTGCGCGTACTCAAGTAAGTATTTAATTTATTTATTTGTGCATTATTTAATTATGTATTGTGTTTTAATTACAAGCATACTAAGCTAGGTTATTTTATAGGGTTGAAGATGAGTATATTTGATTGATTCTATTGCATGTATTCATGCCAGTTGACTTTACCAATTTAATGCTTTAATGTTAAAAATAATTCTTCCTATTGAATGCCTATTTTAATTAATAAAATAAAGTTGGATTCTCATTATAATTTGTTGGATTAAGTTTATGATTTGTTAAAAGCAGATATAAATTGTGTTTTGACGGATATAGTGAGTGTTTTGATCTTATACATAAGTTTGGCCGTGGAAGAATTAATAATTGGACTTTAAAAATTAATTAGGCTTAATTAATTTTATTTTCCACATCTAATAGAGTCGAGAGACCAAATTAGTGCGGGACAAAGAGTAGAGTTTATTAGACATGAATATTAGGAATATTATATCAAATATATGACTCCTCCACCCTCGTACTTTATTAATTGATTATTTTCCTAATATTATATTAATTGATTATTTAATTATTATTTTATTAATTAATTATTTTATTAGTACTTTTAGTTGATTAACCATCCCAATTTCTAAACTAGATTAAGAATTAATCAAAATTAGTGAGTGGTAAACATATCAAGTCCCTGGGTTCGACCTCGCACTTCCATACGCTATACTATATACCGATTCGTGCACTTGCGAGTAAATAAACAAGTTTTTGACGCAACACATGCATGCAAGTAATGAATTTTTCAAAACATTCAGACAATATTGCAATGAAAAATTTAAAACCAAAATCCATTTTACTTCGGTACTTATGCAAGGAGCAAAAACCAACCAAAGTAACAAATTCACCTAGCATAGCCATCCATCTAACCAATTTCTCGCTAAGCAGGCTCCCTATCACCTAAGTAGGTGCAATGATTCCTTTCAGGACCTAAACTTTCTTAATCCATAGAGTCCTATCTTTCATGTGTTCATCTCTATCCAAAACCCTAACCATCTTGTTTTTCTTCTTTTTTCCTTTTGGTTTAGGTTTCGGTCTAGGAATTGAAACACTTTTCGGCATTTGATTCAAAGCTTGCCGACAAAATTCTCTCAAATGACCTCTCCTCTCACAATACTCACACCAAAAGGGTTGTGGGGATGTGTGCTTG
Organism: Lonicera japonica; assembly: GCA_021464415.1. Classification (NCBI taxonomy): domain Eukaryota; kingdom Viridiplantae; phylum Streptophyta; class Magnoliopsida; order Dipsacales; family Caprifoliaceae; genus Lonicera; species Lonicera japonica. The sequence continues at coordinate 36,840,067 of CM038467.1, forward strand.
TACACGTCAAAAGGTGTCACTTGATCTTTAAGAACTTCCAAATGGAAAACTTTTGGCTAAACCGAGTTTTGAGCAAAAACTTATTTTCTCGTTTGGACGTTCTTGGCTTTCTTTAAAATTTGAGGAGTTCTATCAACAAAAGTTTTTGACTTTGAAGAACTAGCACCCTTAAAACTTGAATTTTAGGAAATGGCCTTCACAAAGACGGTCTTGGTTTGCTTTTTAGTATCAAAATTTAAGAATCCAAGTCATTCTTTGTTATTTTCACTCTTTTAATTTGAAAGTATTGATTCAAGTTTCTTAGAACTAGTTTCTAACCCAACTTTGACAGTTGAAGAGTTTTCAAGTTGTTAAGTTAGAACGCAAACATTTTCTTCTAGTCGTTTGATTTTATCCTCATATTCCAAATTTGCCTTTTTTAAAGAACTAATTAGACAAGACAATTTTGTTATCGCTTTCAAGTTGTCTAATTTTCTTTAAAAATTTAGTCTTCTCGGCTTTTGAATTTTCAAAACTTACTTTATCCTTTTTCAATTAAAAAATTTCCTTTTCAAGAAATTTATTTTTGGACGTAAGTTTTGAATTTTTCATGAAAAGTTTTTGACATTCTAATAAAAGAGCATCATAGGCCGTTTGAAGATCCGAAAAGTCCTCCTCATCATTAGAAAGTGAATTCCAAGGATTATTCATAGCAGTTATGGAAAACAAATCAAATCAAATAGCAAAGCAAATCAAATAAATCAAGCAGTAATAAATAGGCACAAATCAACCTAGATGCAATTCCTAGCAAATTAAAAAAACCTTTTCTGATACCAATTAATGAAAAATTTGGGGATCATATTGCTTAGGTAGATTTTAGGGTTTTTTCAAAAATAATTTAGATTTGATAAACAGAATTAAAACCCGAGGTCTAATCAATTTTACTGTCAAAATATGTGTTGTGTTTTCTAACAATTATATCAAGCAAGCATATAAAAAACAATTACACAACACCAAGAATTTACGAAGTACCCCTACTTGCGTAGGACTAGTCCTCGGGACTAACCGACAATGTTTCACTATGATCAAAACGGAATTATAGATTCGATTGACTTATAAAAATTGCTTTTCCACAATTTACACAACAGTCCCGTCAATTCCTTGAATGTTGAATCCAACTACAGCTGTCTTGGCGTAGTGCTTCTCGCTATTCCGACTTACCCATTGCCTCCTTCCACACACTTAATCACAATCCTTCATCCCTATCTGCGATCTCCCTTATTGCGCGTTAGCCACTTCGCTCACCCCGTCTTCAATAGCAACCGAAGACACTCCCGCAAGATTGTGAACGATTGGAACCCTAGTTCTTAAAATTGAAAAACAATAGAATCCCCTATGACATGTAAATAGAACCTAGGTGGTGTTTCAAAACTCTCAAAAATTGATTCTAGCGTTTGGATATTTTCTCTCTCAAAAAGCTCTCTAGAATCATGTATTTTTGACCAAAACAATGGTTATATTTATAAGAAAAATATAGAGTCAACGTCCTTTTTAAAATAGATTAAAAATATTAAAAAAATTTGCGATAAAAAATCGTGCCAAGAAAATTAGTGCCAGACCAGTGCAGGTCAGAAAAGTGTGTGCATAATTTTACATCAGACCGGTCCAAGGTTGTAAAATATGTACCGGTACGTTAACAAAAGAGATTTTTTTTCCAAAATAATGTTTTCAAAAATCTTATGTCCCAAAATAATACTCTCTCCATCTTTGTTCCCAATATAATGTGTTTTTAAAAATGGTATCAGTAATGCCAATTTTATAGATGCTGTTGACCTAAGGTCTTAATCTTATTTTGATAATAACAATAAATCAATAATATGTAATTTAACATGTTTCTTGATATAAGTATATAGTTCATTTACTTGGAAAATTTAAGAAAAACATGACAAAGATCACTCTTTCACTATTCGATCATTGTACAAGACAAGGAAGATCAAATGTCTCAATGCAAATCATGAAGTACAAAGGATCAAAAGACTATATGGAAAGCTTCAAGGAAAAAGTTTCAAATGAAGATCATTCCGAAAAAACAAATCAAAGCATTCGAAAACTCGTTAATTCAGTAATTGAGTGAGTGCTTAAGATTTATGTAAAGTCACTTTTTTGATCAAATTCTTATAACTCAAACGTATTCATGCATTTTTTAAAGATTGATTCAAACAAGCTTGAAATTGAATTTATTTGAAAAACATCATTTTACAAAGACAGAGTTTCAAAATAAATTTATATTAATTTTAAATGATCATATTTTAAGCTCTAATAAAAATAGGTATCTTAGCAACATATTTTTGAGGTTCACAAATCATTATAATTGTATTTGGAAAGAAATTGTTAAATTGCAAAAATGTTTTTATTTTGCATTCAAAATTCGATCAATTTTCGCATAGTTTTGATCTAACGATAAGATAGAGGCCTTCCTGCAGTCCGATCATTTTAAAAATTTTACATTAGTTAGACAACATCTCTTCGCAATTTTGAATGAAATTTGAGCATGATCCAACGGTCAAATTGGGATAAATTATCAAAATAAATTTGGATTTTTTTGTCAAAACTAACTGTTGGAAAGTTTGAAAATGTATACCTTTGACTCAAAACCTTTCTTAATCATCCCCAACGGCCATATGATTTTGCAAGCTATATATATGAGGTCCTAAACATGTTTTAACACACCTTGAATCATTCTAATACTCTATTATTCATATATTCTAATATACAAAGATTCAAGAACACATTTTGATCAATCTTTCATCTTTTGAGCTATATATTTTTTATCAATCTTGATAACTCTAGTGTGAGCTTCATTTGTAATCTTCAAATAAACTTGAGAGTTATTGTATTGGTGTGTATCACTACAAATAATTCATTCTTTATTTCAAAAAATAGTTTATCTCTTTGTAGAGCAAGAGAGCATATCTTATGAGAAGTGTAGTGGGTATAGCTAAATTGTGAGTGTTGTGTGCATAACAACATTTGTATTGAGGTTTGATCTTCACCTGAAGAAGATTGAATAGTAGAAATTATTGGGGAACTAACCGAGCGCGGACGTATGATTTAGGAAACCGAACCGTGAGGACAAAAAGTCTTGAGTTTCAAATTGGTTTAATCTTTCTAAACTCAAGCTCTCTTTTTATTGCTATATTATTGCTTGTATTTTGAAATTGCTTATTTTCTTGTCTTAGGATTGATTACTTGAAATTTATTATTTTCTTGATATTGTTTCTTAGCTAAGTTGCTTTGCTTAAATATCTTAAAAACGTTTTAATTCCGCATTAAGTTTTTAAAACCCTATTCACCCCCCTTTAGGGTTGTTTTCCGACCAGCAATTGGTATCAGAGGTTGTAATCTTATTTTGATTTAACAATCTTAGAGTTTACGGTCATGTCTATATATCAAGGAACCGATTTTTTCGAAAGTCTCTCCACCTCTAAACCATCCTTATTTGATGGTAAAAATTATAACTATTGAAAAAGTAGAATGGGTATATCTTTACAATCCAGTGATTTTGAACAATGGAGAGTTATACTTGAAGGACCCTATGAAATTACCAAAATAGATGATAGTGGAAAAATTGTTTCTAAGAAAATGTCCGAGTATGATGAAAATGATCTTAAAAAAATTCAATATAATGCTAGTGCCTTAAATGCTTTAAATTGTGCATTAAGCGTATATGAATATAACAAAATTTCTAGTTGCAAAATGGCCAAAAAAATTTGGGATAAACTTGAGATTACCTACGAAGGAACCGCTCAAGTTAAAGACGATAACATAAATATGCTTGTTCATGATTATGAACTATTTAAAATGGAGCCTAATGAATCTATTGCTTCTATTTATAGTAGATTTTCTATTATTACTAATGATTTGGATCTTCTTGGAAAGGTTTATTCTAATGAAGATAAGATAAGAAAAATTCTTAGGATTCTTCCAAAGAAGTGGAGACCGAAAATGATGGCAATTCAAGAAGCAAAGAATCTCAAAACACTCAGCATGGACGAGCTTTTGGGATCTCTAAAAACTCATGAGAAGGAACTTCAAAGATAAGAAGAAGCAGATACAAAATCAAAGAAAACTTTAGCTCCCAAAACTATCCAACATGAAGATAATAATGTATCAATGAATGGTGATGAAGACATGTCGTTTATATCTAGAAAATTTATGAAATTTTTAGCTACGAAGAAAAATTCTCAAAGAAAGGATAACAAATACCCATCATCCTCTAGAAGAAATAATGATCGATCAAATCAGCAAAGAGGAGAAAATGATGAAATCAAAAAGTGCTATCATTGCCATGAATTCGGTCATATCAAGCCAAATTGTCCACTTAAAAAGAAGAAAAAAATGGACAAACGAGATAAAGTATTCAAACAAGTGAAGCATGCACTAAAAGGCAATTCTAGCAATGAAGAAAAGCCTAACCTTTGTCTTATGGCAAATGAAGATGAGGTTGCATGAGAGCAAAAGCTAGTAAAACAAAGTGGTTCTTGGATAGTGGATGCTCGAAACACATGACGGGAGAAAAGAGAAATTTCTTGAGTCTCATTCCTAAACAAGAAGGCAACGTCACATTTGGAGACAACGCCAAAGGCAAAATCATTGATATAGGTAAAGTTGGTAATAAATCTTCTTATATTGATAATGTTTTACTTGTTGATGGTTTAAAACATAACTTACTTAGTATTAGTCAATTTTGTGATAAAAGTTATGAAGTTATTTTTAAATCCGAATGCTGCATTGTTAAAAATATTAATTATATCTTGTTTGTTGCTTATAGATCTAATAACGTATATACTCTTGAACTTGATGATTTGTCACAATAAAATGTTAAATGTTTATTCGTATTAAATGATACTTCTTGGTAATGGCATTGAAGATTAGACTATGCTAATATGGATTTAATTCACAAATTATCTAAAAATGAATTAGTTAAAGGATTGCCTAAAACTAAATTTGTTAAAGATAAAATTTGTGATGCATGTCAACTTGGTAAATAACATAAGTCTTCCTTTAAATTTAAGAAAGATATTACTACTACTAGACCACTTGATATATTACATTTAGATTTATTTGGACTTAATTCAGTTGCTAATTTAGGTGGTAAATTGTATGCCTTTGTCATTGTTGATGATTTTTCTAGACTTACTTGGGTATTCTTTCTTGCTCATAAAAGTGAAACACCTCATGTATTTGCTAAATTCTGTAGAAAAGTTCAAAATGAAAAGGGTGCTTCGATTGTACATGTTAGAAGTGATAGAGGTAGAAAATTTGATAATATTGATATTGAGAATTTTTGTGATGAGCATGGTATTAATCATAACTTTTCAGCACCTAGAATTCCTCAACCGAATGGTGTGGTTGAAATGAAAAATAGATCTCTTCAAAAGATGTCTAGAATCATGTTAAATGAACATTCTTTACCAGAATATTTCTAGGCGGAAGCCGTTAATACCGCATGTTATGTAACTAATCGTGTTATTATTCGTAAAAAGTTAGATAAGACACCTTACAAATTATGGAATGACAAGAAACCTAATATTGCATATTTTAAGATTTTTTGTTGTAAATGTTTTATTTTAAATGATCGTGATCATTTAGGAAAATTTGATACTAAATTCGACGAAGGAATATATCTTAGATATGCTACTAATAGTAAAGCTTATCGTGTTTACAATAAGAAAAGTTTAGTTGTTCAAGAATATATGCATGTTGTTTTTGATGAGTCTAATCTTTTTGCACTGATAGTGCATTCCGATGATGATGTTGAAATTATCCAAAAACTTTCGAATATTCAAATTAATGATACATCTAAGGAAGAACCATCGAGTGCTCAAACTTCTTCTAAGGAGATAGAAAGTAACGCCGAGCAAAACTCGAATGATTTACCTAAGAGTTGGAAATTTGTGTCCAACCACCGTATTGATCAAATTATTGGAGAGTCATCTAGCAAGGTCATGACTAGATCATCCTTAAGAAATGTTTACAATAATGTGGCATTTGTTTCTCAATATGAGCCTAAAAACATAAATGAAGCCGAACAAGATGAATCTTGGATGATGGCTATGCAAGAATAGCTCAATTAATTTGAGAGAAATAAAGTGTGGACACTTGTTCCCAAACCAAATGATCATACTATTATATGCACTAAATGGGTATTTCGAAATAAAAATGATGAAAATGGTGTTATTGTTAGAAATAAAGTTAAACTTGTTGTCCAAGGATACAATCAAGAGGAGGGCATTGATTATAAGGAAACTTATGCACCCGTATCACTTTTAGAAGCTATTCACATGCTACTTACTTATTCTTGTTTCAAAAATTTTAAGTTATATCGAATGGATGTTAAAAGTGCGTTCTTGAATAGCTTCATTGAAGAAGAATTTATGTAAAACAACCTCCCGATTTTGAAAATTATGCCTATCCGGATTATATGTTTAAATTGTCAAAAGTTTTGTATTGACTGAAACAAGAACCTAGATCATGGTATGATAGATTAAGTTCATTTTTGCTTAATAATGGATTTGTTAGAGGCAAAGTAGACACTATTTTATTCATTAAGAATCATTCCAATGATATGCTACTGATTGAACCCAGAAATTGCATTTCTAATCCTTTAAACAATGCTCAATTAGCTTCTAGTTACCATCTAAAACCGAAAATTGTATGTAAATTCAATTTAAGCATGAAAAGAAGGCATTGCATTGTATTTTTGTGTTACTAAGCTATTTTGCAGGCCAAAAGTGGTTAAGAAACTGAAGTTGTATGCAAGAAAGAAAGTTGAAAGCGGAAAAGTGCAAGAAGAAGGTCCAAAGAACAATTCAATATCCATTCTGAGGCCCGAGATGAGGGAAACTCCGCAAACTACCCCCAAAGCACTAGCAAGAAGAGAATAGCAAGTCCCCAAGCATGAATGAAGTGAATTCAAGTGTCCAAGAGTGATCCCAAGAGGAAAGAAGCTCAAACGAATCAATTTTGGAAGTTTCCGAGCAAAACCAAGAACTGTCGTAATAAGCCCGAGGTTGTAGCTGATCAAAGTTTTTCTACAATGAGAATTTAAAGAAATCTCCAGAAATATAAGTTGTATAGAATTAAATTATCTACGCGTAGGCAACAACGATACGCCAATCGGAGTTCAGAACAGAAAGTTATGAGTAAAAGAAAAAGGCATCATAAAGAAAATGGGCCTAAAATTTAATTTTAAGCCATGTTTCGGCCCGTTTCTTCAAGGATTACTAAAACCACGACTTGAGACACTTGTTTACTGTATAAAAGGTCATATATCTCATATTTTAGGGTACACAATAATTTAGAATTGATTAGTACAGAGGCAGAGAGTATCGTAACGTTCTTGGAGCTTCTGTGCTCCATCTAACAATCAAACTTGAGTGATTTTTCTTTTCTTTCTTCAAAATAATTGTTAGTTTAGTTTTTATGACATATTGAGGCTGGACCATTGGTGTAATCAAGATTCAATTCATCATTATATCAAGTTTCAATTGCAATTGCTGTTCTTCATCTAGGTAAACCCTAGTTTTCTAATTTCTTCAATTTAATTGTTTTTAGTCCTTTGTTTGGTTAGATATTCATAGATTAGTTGTTAGGGTTCATATATATTCTGGAATTAACCCTAAACCCACGTTTTAAGGGCTGGTTTTATGGTTTATAGACCCGTTTTGTCGATTTTTCGGTTTTTCATCAATTTATGCTAGTTTATCGTTCTATATTCAAATAGTTTATCGTTTTTCAATGCTATCATATTTGATTCTTTGTTCATCATAAGAAATCTTATTTTCCAGAAATTTTAGGGTTTTAATCGAAATTCATCAGTTTATGACCGTTTTGAGTTTGTTTACCGTTTTAAGCGTAAAATCTTTGTTTTTAATCGAAATTGAGTAATTCCGAAGCCAAAAGTTTTAAAATATGATTTTCTTTAATATTAATTATGTGTTGTTAGAATTAAATTATTAAAATCATTATGTCAAATCATCAAGATATAAATTAAAATAATGAAATCGCATACCTGGATCCATGATAATATGCGGAATACGAGGATCGATCACAATAACAGTATGGATCGAACGGGTACGTGGTCTTCCTCAAACAAATCGCCTTAGGTTCTAGATGGGAATTTTGGTTCTCTTCCAGATAGGGAGAAGGAAGCCGTGTTTTTGATTTGGTGTATTGGGGACCATAACCCTAATATCTACTTTATATATAGTCTAGTTAGGATTCCCATAAAACCTTAACAAGCTCATATAAGGTTTCTACACATTTGACCCACATTTATTTGAGTAGTCTATGGGCTTAACTAAAAATTAATTAGATCACAAAAATTAGCCCATTAATTTAAATAGCAAATATAATTGAAATATAATAATATGTTGCCCACATATATTAAAAATATAAATTTTCTAACAATCTCCCACTTGGGATACATATTATTCCTGAAACAATTATATTACAAAATTCTTTAAGCGCGTATCCGTATGCCATTTATCCTTAGACTTCTCCTTAATCAATCTGGTCTATCTCATGTACTAGCAATCGAATTACCGCAACTTTTATCACACTAAAGACGTGAATAAACCACAATTATCACCACACTAATACACTTAATAACACAGATCAAATGTGGATGCGTAGCATGGAAATTACATGCAATGTGATCTTAGACATGCCTATTTCCAACTAGTCCAACTTTAGTCTTTAATGAGATCAATCCAAAGTTTTTAATGCAATGAGAACATTGCAAACAACAAAGGAAACATAAACCATCAACTTTATTTTGTAGAAAACTTAAATAACCTAATGTTTAAAAGAAAAATACATAGAACAAAAATGAACTCCCACTAAGCCAAGATACTGTCTGAAATAACTCCTATGTGGGTAATGTGCTTATGAAAAACTTTAGGTGGTAAACCCTTGGTCAATGGATCTGCTAGCATAGAATCTGTCCCTAAATGTTCTATAGAAATATGTTTATCCTGAACTTTCTCCTTAACAACTAGAAACTTGATGTCGATGAACTTAGATTTCATCGAGCTACCGTTGTTGTTGGAGTAAAGTACCGCAGAGTTATTGTCACAATAAATTTTCAATGGCCTTTCAATGCCATCTACTACACGTAGTCCGGTGACAAAGTTTCACAACCATATTCCGTGGTTGGATGCCTCATAACAAGCTATGAACTCCGATGCCATAGTTGAAGAAGCTGTAAGATTCTGCTTAGTAGACTTCCATAAGACAGCTCCTCCAGCCAACATAAAAATGTAGCATGATGTGGAGCACCTGCTATCTTGGCATCCCGCAAAATCGGAGTCAAAAAACTCAACGATCTCCAAACTATCTGATCTCTGATAAGTGAGCATGTAATCTTATGTTCTTCTCAAATAACGCATCACGCGTTTAGCTGCCATCCAATGTTGCATGCCTGGATCACTCAAATATCGGCCAAGAACTCCCATTATAAATGTTACGTTGGGATGAGTACAAACTTGAGCATACATAAGGCTCCCTACTGCCGATTCATAAGGAATCTTTTGCATTTCGTTCCTTTCAACGTCATTTTTGGGGCACTGATTGAGACTAAATTTGTCTCCTTTAGCCACGGGTGTATCTCCTGGTTTACTATCTTTCATGTCGAATCTACTCAAAACTTTATCGATATAGCTCTCTTGTGACAACCTAAGGATAATTTGAGAACGATCTCTCAGTATTTGGATACCTAATACAAAAGAGGCGTCACCAAGATCTTTCATTTCGAATTTCTTCATCAAAAATTTCTTGGTTTCGTGCAATAAGCCTATATCATTACTAGCAAGTAAGATATCGTCGACATATAATACCAAGAAGATGTATTTACTCCCACTAAACTTGTGATATACACAATCATCAACGACATTTGCCTCAAAACCGTATAAGGTGATGACTTGATGAAACTTGTGATATCATTGACGGGAAGCCTGTTTGAGACCATAAATGGATTTTTTCAGTTTATAGACCATAGACTTTGGATTTCCTAATTCAAAGTTTTTTGGATGTACCATATAAATCGTCTCGTCAATTTTTCCATTTATGAACGCAGTCTTAACATCCATCTGATATAACTCTAGATCAAAATGAGCCATTAGTGCCATTATTGTCCTAAAAGACTCTTTCGATGATACTGGAGAGAAAGTCTCTTTATAATCTATGCCTTCCTTCTGAGTAAAGCCTTTGGCGACCAGACGAGCTTTATGTCTCTCAATGTTACCCTTTGAATCTCTTTTGGTTTTAAATATCCATTTACAACTAATGGGTTTTGTGCCTTCAGGTAACTGGACAATATCCCAAACGTCATTGTCTTTCATAGACTCCATCTCTTCCTTTATGGCATTAATCTATTTTTAAGAATTAGAACTGCGTATTGCCTAACAGAGATTGATCGGATCATCCTCTGTCAAACCTACGCCATCCTCATGTTCTTGGAGAAAGACGATATAATCATCTGGAATCGCACTTCTCCTTTCCCTATTGGATCTCCTCAATAGCACTTCTTGAGGTTGTTGAATTTGTTCTATATGTTGTATTTGAGGAAGAATTGTATTGTTATCTTGGTCTGGAACAATGTCAGGGATGGGAGCGTAAGCCTGATCATTATTCTCTAGTGCCGGAACTGTGTCATGAACAGCAATAGGTATGGAGACCTGATCACCGTCAATAACAGATTCTTCATCAAAGACAACATTCATTTTGTTTATTTCCCCCTTAAACTCAACATCCTCATGGAATCTCGCATTTCCCGTTTCAAAGAAGGATCTTAATGTATGATCATAAAACTTGTAACCCCGAGAACATTCAGGGTAACCAACAAAATAATAGCTAACCGTTCTTGAGTCCAATTTTCTTTCATGTGGCCGATAAGGCCATGCTTCAGCTGGACAACCCCAAGTGTGCAAATGCCTAATGCTAGGTTTCTTGCCTATCCAAAGCTCATATGGGGTTTTGGCAACTGCTTTGCTTGGTACCCTGATAAGGATATATACTGCGGTCTTTAAAGCTTCTCCCCAAAGTGACTCTGGTAAAGGAGAATGACTAATCATACTCCTCAACATATCTTTAAGAATCCGATTTTGTCGTTCTGTAACACCGTTCATACTAGGTTGGCCCGGCATGGTGTATTGCGGAACAATTCCACACTCATTGAGGAAAAGAGCGAAGGGCCCTGGACGTTGTTCTCCTGATCCGTCATTTCTCCCATAGTATTCACCACCACAATCTGATTTGACAGCTTTAATTTTCTTTCCAAGTTAAAGTTCAACTTCAACCTTGAAAGACTTGAAAACATCCAGTGATTAAGACTTTTCATAAATTAAATATAGGTACCCATAACGAGAGTAGTTGTCTATGAACGTAATAAAATATTGTTGACCATTCCATGCAGCCGTAGGGAATGGACCACAAACATCTGTATGTATTAGTTCTAAGACATCTCCAGCTCTCTCGGCACCCAATTTTTTATTGTTTGTTCGTTTCCCCTTGATGCATTCTATACAGACTTTGAAAGTTTGTTAAATCTAGGGGTTCAAGAATTCCATCAGACACAAGCCTCTGAATTCTCTGTTTAGAGATGTGACCTAAACGCTTGTGCCATAAAGTGGCAGAACTCTCTTTTAACTTTCGCTTTGTACCACGTGAACTTGTTTGCAATATTTCATTATAGGAACAAACCATATCAAGCATATATAGATTATCAATTAAAGAACCAGAACCAATAAAATTTGAATTTTGAAAGAGACTAACTTTATTATTTCCAAACGAACAAGAAAAACCTGATTTGTCAAAACAAGAAATGAAAATTAAATCCCGCCTAAAAGACGGTGCAACAATATGTCTCAAACAAATCCAAATAAAATCCAGTTTTTAAATGTAATTTAAAAGTTCCTATAACTTCCACTGCAACTTTATTGCCATCACCCACAAAGATAAATCTTTCAGCATCACTTGGCGGCCAGCTCCACAGGCAACCCTGCATAGTTATACTTATGTGAGTAGTGGCACCAGAATCCACCCACCAAGTATTATTAGGTACAGAAGCTAAATAAACTTCAGAACAAACCAAAGTTAGAAGCATACCCTTCTTTACACGCCAAGCGGCGTACTTGGAAGATTCCTTCTTAAAATGTCCATCTTTCTTGCAAAAGTAGTAAGGTTTTCCCTCATCTTGCTTCTTTTGTTTCTTATGCTGAGAAGATCCTTCTGCAATAACCACAGCTCTCTTCTTTTTCTTATTTTAAGCAGTTGAGGCCAAGTGAGCACTTTCAGTCTTATCTCGTTGCTGCCTTTCCTCTTCTTGCACATAGTGAGAAATAAGCTCGTTGAGGGACCATTTTTCCTTCTGAGTATTATAACTCACTTTGAATTGAGTAAAATGTGCAGGAAGAGATATCAAAACTAAGTGCACAAGTAAATCATCAGATAACTCTAACTTTAGTGCCTTTAGTTTTGACGCAAGATTAGACATCTCCATGATGTACTCCCTTATGTTCCCTTTGCCATAATACTTCATTGAAACGAGTTTAGCCAAAAGGTTGCTCGTCTCTAACTTTTCATTTTTGGCAAAGTATTGTTCAATTTCCTTTAAGAACTTCTTGGCACTCGTATCCTCAACAATAGAGCCCCGAAACGCTTCCGGAATGGAACGCTTCATTATCATCAAACACATCCGGTTAGACTGATCCCACTTTTCTATTTTAACCTCATTAGGGTTTTTCGGAATAGAGGTGGGTCGATCCTCCCGAAGTGCTTGATCCAAATCCATGCAATCAAGAACAATTTCTGCGGTTTCTTTCCATATTTTAAAATTTGTCCCGTTCAGCATTGGGATATTACTGACTTGGGTAGAAACATTCGTGGCAGTGGCAACAGAGACTATATATAGAACAAAAAATAAATAAGCAAATATACAAACATGTCAAAAGATAAAAAAAAATTTAGACATGAACGATAAGCTAATTATGGGGCCCATCTTGAGATACCCGATACAACATTAATTCCTAGTCTTTGGACAGAGAAATTAACTGTCATAGGTAATCTCATCGCAAGAATCAAATGTTGGTAATAATTTCTGTCAAACAATAAGCCTTTCTTTGGACTGACTTATTGCTCACATGAAGAGTTGACAATTACCACACATTTATTCCTGCATGTGTTTTTATCATTTTGTCAAATAATAACCTTCCTTTTGGCTGATTATTAAATGTATAAATAATAATCACACAAATATCAAAAATAAAATAATATCTATTATTTGACCAAACAATAAACTTCCTTTGGGTTGATTATTAATTGCATAAATAATAAATATTATTATCTTAAATAAATAATTATATATCCATATATATATAAAAGTGTTGTCCAATCAAACCATACAAATATATATATTTAATAAAATACAACACACAATCAATCATATATATAGGAAACCCACGGCTCACTGTTCACAGTCCGCAATTCAGTAAATTTTTTTTATTGAAATCTGTACAACCTCCACAGGACCAATCAAATCGGATCATAAAAAAAATTATGTATACTATATCTATAACCTTCATATATATATAAAATCGATTTCAACATGTATATATATTAAATCATAAAAAAAAACTTTCTACCAGAATGTCACATCACACACACACACACATATATATATATATTAAACAAATTTATATATATAAAGTTACTGTCAAAACAACTACATATATATATGTATGAACAAGATTATATATATATAAATATCTAAAACATGTCACATCAAAAGAAAAAGTAGACAATTTTTGGGTAACTGTTCGCAGAAGAAAAGAAAACTCCCTCTTTAAATATTTTTTATATAATCACACCCAATTCTACTGTATCCTCATAAAATTGATTAACATATATATATATATATAAATCAATTAATGGTGTATCTGCAGTCAATATATTTACCATAAAACTAAAACCACATCACATCAATTACCAGTATTATACATACGATTTATATATATAATTCTTAATGATTTAACATAAAGTCCCTCTGATACCAATTATTAGAATTAAATCACTAAAATCATTATGTCAAATCATCAAGATATAAATTAAAACAATGAAACCCCGTACCTGGATTTATGATAATATACGAAATACGAGGATCGATCACAATAACAGTATGGATCGAGCGGGTATGTGGTCTTCCTCAACCAAATCGCCTTAGGTTCTAGATGGGAATTTTGGTTCTCTTCCAGATGGGGAGAAGGGAGCCGTGTTTTTGATTTGGTGTATTGGGGACCATAACCCTAATATATGCTTTATATATAGTCTAGTTAGGATTCCCATAAAACCCTAACAAGCCCATATAAGGTTTCTACACATTTGGCCCACATTTATTTGAGTAGTCTATGGACTTAACTAAAAATTAATTAGATCACAAAAATTACCCCATTAATTTAAATAGCAAATATAATTGAAATATAATAATATGTTGCCCACATATATTAGAAATATAAATTTTCTAACATATGTCTACTGTTTTTCATAATTTTAAAGCTTGTTTGCATGTTTAATTTGAATATGTCTAGCTAAATCGTTAGTTAGAGATCCGTAGTGAAAGATGCAAACTTAATCTTTGAATGTAATCCAATTTAGGTTTGAATCTGATTTTTCGATTGGTTATAGATCACCTACTAAATGTATGAGTAGTTTCTTATTTTTTCATGCCTAAGAAACATGTTTTCATAAGTTAGCTCAAAAATTCTATTTGATTAAAAACCGTAAAACTGTCAATTCACGAATTTTTGCACCAAAACCTTAACATGGATGATTTGATGACGGTCTTTATCCTCTAATTAATTAAGTTATGTTCATAAGTGAATTGGCTGATTTGGCGCTATTTTGGCATTTATTCACATAAGTGCCGAGAAAGTGCTAGTTTTGACTTTCAACATTCTTTCTAAGACAGATTTGACTTGAATCATGTTCAATCATATTCAAACCTTAGGAAAGTGTTAAGCTACTTATTTTTGGAGAGTTTAATCAAATTGGATTGTTTTTGTCACGCACTAGCAATACTAGGTCTCAAATTACACTTTTTCAAAGTAAAAAAGCTTCACTATCGAATTCTATTGCTCGAATCTAGTCTATATGGTCTTTGTCACGCATGGGCTATGATATATTCATAGTAGAAATAAAATTGGATGGTTGGAAGGTCTAAGAGCTGAACTTTAGTGAAAAATCCTATTTAAACTTAAATTTTGATTACCCAATTGGACTAGTTTCATATTCCCTTACTACGGATACCCCTAACGTTTATTTCTTGTTGGTTTAAGTACATTTAATATTATTTTTTGTTCAATTAGTACGCTGTTTTATTTCATTTATTTATTTTTTTTAGTTTAATTGCATGTTCCCCTAGTGCATTTAGGAAGTCTTTTTGGTAGAAAACATGCACTTGTGGATTCCCTTTAATTTTGCACCATAGGACTAGATTTGCCTTTAGTTTTAGTTTAATTTAGTTAATAGTTTCATTTTTCCTTTCTTATTCCTCATTTCAATCATTTGTTTTCCTTTCCCTTCTTTCCCCTGGGAAAGATAACTAGAAGAAATAGGTTCATTCCCTTCCCTGTGATTCGACCTTGGACACTTGACTGCTTGCACTTTGGCATAATACTTCGCACTTTTTGAGCGTAGTTAGCTACTTGTGCAAATTTATGTTGATGATATTATTTTTGGTTCTATTAACGACAATATTTGCAAAGAATTTTTCTACTTGTATGTAAAAGGAATTTGAGATGAGCATGATGGGAGAGATAAATTATTTTCTCGGCTTGCAAGTAAAGCAATGCAAAGATGGGATTTTCGTCAATCAAGAGAAGTACGTCAAAGAACTATTAAAAAACTTTGACTTGGAAGGTGTAAAGGCTATAAGCACACCATTGAGCTCAACGTTGAGGATTGACAAAGACGAAAATGGTAAAAGTCTAGACATTAAGAAGTATCGAGGTATGATCGGTAACTTACTTTATTTGACAGCTTCTAGGCCGGACATCATGTTTAGTGTTTGTCTATGCGCACGATTTCAAGCGGATCTAAAAGAATCCTACTTACACGCCCTAAAACGTATATTATGTTATCTTTTCGGCACTAGTTCTTTGGATTTGTGGTATCTAAGAGAAAACACATTTGACCTAATAAGTTATTCTGATGCGAATTTTGTCGGTTGTAAAATCGATAGAAAAAGCACTAGTGGCACATGTCATTTTTTAGGACATGCACTAGTATCTTGGTCAAGTAAGAAACAAAATTCGATGGCCCTTTCAACGGCCGAAGCCAAATACGTGGCGGCTGAAAGTTGTTGTGCACAAACTTTATATATTAAACAACAACTAGAAGACTTTGGAATTAATTTTAGCCACATTCACATTAAATGTGATAACACAAGTGCTATTAGCTTGACCAAGAACCCCATACAGCATTCAGGTACTAAGCACATTAAGATAAGATATCATTTTATTCGTAATCATGTGCAAAAATGTGATGTTGATATTGAATTCGTTAGCACCAAATCGCAATTTGCAGATATTTTCACTAAACCACTCCGAGACGATCGTTTTTGTACTATCCGTCGTGAACTTGGTATGACTAGAGCTTGTGACATCTAGTTTCATTAAAAAAAGGTTCATTAATTACATCAAAAGTGCTTAACTTTAAGCATACAATCTTTGTACTAATTATGCTTAACTTGGATTAATATTGGAAATCTTCATTTTGCATATTATTGTAAACTAACAATGATTTTGTAGTCAAAGAATAATTATCTGTCATGCAAAGAAAAGAAAGGAAAATAATCTGAAGATCATCAGCATCAAAATTCAAAACAGCATCAAGACTAAAAGAAGAATAATCAACAAAATTATGCTTCATATCTAATAGAGCTGTCCAATCATGACTCATTTGCTCGGCAACCTTTGCAACAGCACTACTTTAAGAAAATTGTGATGAATAGCCTTCCAAAGCAACTTGGTAATCTGAAAGAGTCGGATATGCGGGCAAACCCACATCAGTTAGAAAAGCACTACGGTCTGAAAGATTCCCGATAGTCGAAAGAACTTCAAGTGTAACTTCTTCTACCGACATGAAGAACCCTAAAAATCCTCCAGATGAAGGAAATGCAAGCAAATCAGCATCGATTGGAAGAACCTCATATTCTAGAAGATTCTCGACAGTAGGATTAATATCTGGTGCAACATTTTCTACTAACGATAGGGGCCCTGAAGAACCTCTAGGAGGAGCAAAAGAAAAGCATAGGTTCGTGCTAGAAGACTTTCCTAATCGAGCCTCTAACGCCATCACACGTAATTGCAAAGCCTTTAACGCTGTCACCCGTGATTGTAACTCTTCTACCTTCTGTTCAAGAGAAACAATGAGCGCAGTAAAGCCTTTACTGGAATTCTCGACTCTCGCCTTAGCTTCAAAAAGAAATGAATTAAGAGTCTCACGATATTAATGTTCAGGAATATTTTGTAAAATATTTGCAACACTCTTTACCTCGAAAATAGTGAAGATTGTGCGATAATCCTGACGACTAATCACATTTCAAAAAATTTGTGCATATTCACACCATGGTAGATATCCCTTAAGTCTATAAAAGTAAGCAGCACAAAAAGAACTTGTACAACGGAAGGTATTGGGCATACTTGTGATTTACTTTCCTTTACTCATAGGTACCCCCTATAAAAGCTATAAAAAGAAAATGGATCTCGAGGGAGATAACAAGAAAGAGGGGACAAGAGGCATCTAGCACTGAAAGAATCCCAAAGACGAAAAGTTATCATCCTAAAAAGTCAAAATATACAGCGCTCCTCGCGTGCATCTAGAATCCACCGCCCTCGCACAGTCTAGATCCCTTTTTGATGTTGACATAGAGGGAGAAAGTGTATGTATGGTGGTAGGGATGTGGTAAGAAATGTTGGTTTTATGGTAAGATTTTTTATACTGACTTTAAATATTGTGGTAAAATTTTAAATGCTTTAAACTGACTTTAAATGATTTTCTACATTCATACTTTTGAAAGCTTTATTTAAAATAAAAAATAAATAAATTTATTTTTCAAATTATCTAAAATATTTGCAATACTTTTTAATTGTCATATTTGTATAAATTGAGGGGGAGCATATTATTTATTTACATTTATATGCTATTTATGCTTGTTATTATTAACACACATTAATTTATTGTCGTCATCAAAAAGGGAGAGATTGTTGACCTAAGGTCTTAATCTTATTTTGATGATAACAATAAATCAATCATGTGTAATTTAACATGTTTCTTGATATAAGTATATAGTTCATTTACTTGAAAAATTCAAGAAAAACATGACAAATATCACTTTTTCACTATTCGATCATTGGACAAGATAAGGAGATCAAATCCCTCAATGCAAATCATAAAGCACAAATGATCAAAAGATTATATGAAAAGCTTCAAGGAAAAAGCTTCAAATAAAGATCAATCCGAAGAAACAAATCAAAGTATTCAAAGACTCGTTAATTCAGTAATTGAGTGAGTGCTTAAAATTTATGTGTAGGTTAGAAAATATCCTAGAGGGGGGTGAATAGGGTTTTTAAAACTTAATCGTATTTTCAAAATCGATTTTAAAATGTTTAATGTCAATATCAATCAAGCAATCGAGAAACAAAATTAATTCCAATCACAAAGTATTAATATCACAATATAAAAGATCAAGAGATAGAAAGATTAAACCGATAAAAGTCAAAGACTTTTCGTCCACACGGTTTGTCTTGTTAGCCCCTACTTCCGCGCTCGGTTAGTACCCCGAGAATTTTTACTATAACCGATTTTCTTCCGGGTGAAGATCAAATCTCTGTAAGTGTATTCTTCTCACACATTCTTACAAGTATTGAATCACTCTCAATACTCACACAAGAATTCACTCTTGCTATTCTATGAGATACACCTCTCACAAATATGATTTGAATAAGTTTTGGTGGCTAACACCAATGTACAATAGCTCTTAAATGTATGAAGAAATACAAATGAAGCTCACACTAAGAGATATCAAATTTGATAAATAATATATAGCTCAAAATAAAGATGATTGATCAAAAGCAATGTTCTTGAATCATTGAAAATGAATGTAGATGAAGAGAATAGTGTAAGAATGATTCAAGAGTGTTTAAATATGTCTTAGAAGGTGTATATATAGCCTAGGACAACATATGGCCGTTTGGAGGGAGTTGGTGGAAGTTTGGTACCAAAAATGGTAAAAAATCTAAAATCCAACGGCTAGTTTCTGGGCCATCAGTCGACTGAGTAAGGCTCATCATTTGACTGAGTGGCCATCAGTCGACTGAGCAAAACCCATCAGTCGACTGAGCAAAACCCATCAGTCGACTGATGATCCCCACTAGTCTGCTGCTAGAATGACCAAAAATCTCATTTTTCACACTTTTGCAAATTTGCTCAAAAATCACTTTTGAAGTTTGGGGATACTTAAATATGAGTTTCTAAGACTTCTATAATGTAAAGAGCTCCAAAGGGAGGTCGTTAGAATTTAAAATGGATTTGTTTCAAAAACGGTTTTTCTCCAAAAGAAGGTTTTTGAAAGGATTCTAGTTCAACCTTTGATTTGATCAATCTAATTATGTTAGAACATAGAATGAGCTTTTATGATGATCAATTATGAATCTTCACATAGGAAACTAAAGCACTCACTTAAATGTACAATAACGAGTCTTCGAGGGCTTTGTTTGTATCTTCGTTTCTTTTCTTCCTTGGCTCATTATACTTCATAGAGATACCATTGAAGATGTATTGATCAAGTAATTGTGTGAGGTGTAAGACATTGATTGTTCAATACTTGGTACGTGAATGATCTTGATTCCGTCTTTTCGGTTAAGTCCACGTATGATCAATTTATTATGTCTATAACTCAAAACATCAACTGAGTTAAATTACACATGATTAACTTTATTATTATTATCAAAACAAGATTAGTAACTTTCAAGTCAACATTATGTAAAGTTACTTTTTTGATCAAATCCTTATAGTTCAAACATATTCATGCATCTTTTAAAGATTGATTCAAACAAGCTTGAAATTGAATTTATTTGAAAAATATCATTTTATAAAGACTGAGTTTCAAAATAAATTCATATTAATTTTAAATGATCATATTTTAAGCTCTAATAAAAATAGGTATCTTAGCAACATATCTTCCAGGTTCACAAATCATTAGAATTGTATTTGGAACGAAATTGTTAAATTGCAAAACTGTTTTTATTTTGCATTTAAAATTCGCTCAATTTTCGCACAGTTTTGATCTAACGGTAAGATGGAGGCATTCCCGGACTCCGATCATTTTAAAAATTTTATAGTAGTTAGACAATATCTCTTAGCAATTTTGACTAAAATTTGAGCATGATCCAATGATCAAATTGGGAGAAATTATCAAAACAAATTTGAATTTTTTTGTCAAAACTAGTTGTTGGAAAGTTTGAAAATGTATACCTTTGACCCAAAACCTTTCTTAATCATCCCCAACGGCCATATGATTTTGCAAGCTATATATATGAGGTCCTAGACATGTTTTAACACACCTTGAATCATTCTAATACTCTATTATTCATATATTCAAATATACAAATATTCAAGAACACATTTTGATTAATCTTTCATCTTTTGAGCTATATATTTTTTATCAATCTTGATAACTCTAGTGTAGACTTCATTTGTAATATTCAAATACACTTGAGAGTTATTGTATTTGTGTGTATCACCACAAACAATTCATTCTTTATTTCAAAATATAGTTTATCTCTTTGTAGAGCAAGAGAGCATATCTTGTGAGAAGTGTAGTAAGTATAGTTACATTGTGAGTGTTGTGTGCATAGCAACATTTGTATTGAGATTTGATCTTCACCCGAAGAAGATTGAATAGTAGAAATTATCGGGGAACTAACCAAGCGCGAACGTATGGTTTAGGAAACTGAACCGTGAGAACAAAAAGTCTTGAACTTTAAATTGGTTTAATCTTTCTAAACTCAAGCTCTCTTTTTATTGCTATATTATTACTTATTTTTTGAAATTGCTTATTTTCTTGTCTTGGGATTGATTACTTGAAATTTATTATTTTCTTGATATTGTTGCTTAGCTAAGTTGCTTTGCTTAAATATTTTAAAAATATTTTAATTCCGCATTAAATTTTTAAAACCCTATTTATCCCTCTAGGGTTGTTTTTCAACCAACAGATGCCACTTTTATAAATAAAAACGGCATCAACAATACTAATTTCAATAATAAAAACGTTATTAGCGATGCAAATTTTAAAAATAAACATTTTAATTATTGAAATTAATTTTGTTGATACCGTTTTCAATTATAAAATTAACATTACTTATTCCACTTTTAAAGATAGGCATTATATTGAGAATAAAGATAGAGAAAATATTATTTAAGGACAAAAGATTTTTAAAAGTATTATTTTGAAAGAAAAAAAAAGTCAACGAAAAGATGTAATGCTTTTCTTTTAAATTCTCCACGTGGCTAAGTCTTAATGGATGAGCAAAAAGGACAAGGCCCCTGATGCGACAAGAATGATGGTTTTGCTCATGGAAAGAAAATCACGTCGATTCTCTAAAGGGTGATTTGTACTTTGATACTCAAAGTTTTGTTATAATTGGATTTTGGTATCCATTTTTTCATATATTGGTATCATGGTACCTATTTTCAGTTTTATGGATACTTTGATACCCATTTTTGACGATTCCGCTAATCAACCGTTAAGTTCCTTAGAAAATGACCACAATAACCTTACATATATGTATTCCACCATTTTCCTGCCACCGATCATCATTTACAATAATTGTTCTTTTCAATGCTAATTTACTTGATTAATTTCTTCCCAATTTTTACAAAATCCCCACCCCAAATTTGATGTCTGTCCCCCAAATCCATCAACATAAAACTCGAATTTGTTCAAAAAATAACCCAACCCCTCTTTACTCTTGATCCCCAAATTCGTCGAGTGAAAATCCCAGTTTTTTAAACCTGTTGCTATGAAGGAATTACCAGCGCTGATCATGATACGCAGTGGGCCCGATGGTGAGAACGTGTTGATTGTGCAGAGATATGGTGTACAGAGGTGCAGCACTGTGAGGTGGTATGGCGCCGACAATTTTGGTACGGGCTGCTAGCGGTGTTCTTCAAGCTCTCTTTTTTCCCTCATTGTTGGCAATGGTGTTCTTCAAGCTTTTTTTTCTACTTCCTTTTTTCTCTTCGCATATTAATTCCTCATTGTTGGCAATGGTGGTACGGCGATGAGAGGCGGCATGGCGCAGGAGAAAAAGGGAGGGTGGAGACGAGGTACTGAAGACGAGGAAAATGGTGGGTGAAGGTTGTGGTAATGGCAACCGGGGGTGTTGAGAGAGAGAAATGGGTGTAGTGTATAATGAAATGGGTTTACTTACTTCAAGGATTTACGAAATGGGTATAGATGGTTTTGCTCAAGAATTATAAATGGTGAAGAAGCTAAGATGATAATGGTGAAGATGAAGAAGAACAGTTAATTAATTAGGTTTTTTAGGGATTCGAGAAGGTATATTGGTGAAGAAGAAGATGAACAGTTGGTTTCACTTGGGCTTTGGTTTGTATTGGTGTATAGGATAAAAGGGTATATTAGGGAGATTAAATCACTTTTTTTATTGACTTAACGGCAACAAATGGTCAACTGACGGAATTATCAAAAATAAGTATCAAAGTTCTTAAAAAATTGAAAATGGGTATCACGATACCAATATATAAAAAAATGGATATTAAGATCCAATTATGATAAAATTTTGGGTACCAAAGTACAAATCACCCTTCTCTAAAAAGCCCACTTTAACTTTTCAACCTTCTTTTTTATTAAATTAAACCTTTTCCATTTTATTTTAAAACACACGCTTCCTTTTCTTTTAAAATTGATTTTCCTTTTTATTTATTAAATAAAGAAATTTATTTTAATATTTCTTTTTATTTTATTTCATCGTAATAAATCTGTTTGGACACCAATTTGAATCAAATTTCAGAGACAACTTTGTAGAATATTTTAGACATAATTTTTTTTTTCAATAATTTGTGTTGACGAGACTTTTTCGGATTGCGACGAAACTCGATAAGAATACTTAAAAATAAATTTGACTCGAAAGCTTTTTAATTTCGAATTTTAAACTCAACCACCACCTATATTTTGAATCAAACTATATAATCAACTTACCTTAGGTCCTGAAATATATGCGATACATCTAATAAGTTTAACGAGTTTCTGTTAATTGTTGTGTCTTCAAATCATCAATTCGACTTAAACAATTATAACGAAAAAAGTGTTCTTGGTATCAAAATCAAGCCAACTAAAAATATAAACCTAAAAACCTATATTTTGAAAGTGTTATTTCCCATAAACTTACGTTATTAATTAACTATAAAATTAAAATGACGAAAATACCCATAAACACTTAACCTAATCTGGAATTGGGTTACTCTAAGTCTATTTGGCAAACAAAATCTTTAAGGAATCTTATTTGGTTGAGATTTTAAAAAGTGAATTTAATTTTTGTTGAATTTTTTTTTCAACCAATTCAAAAAAACTCATGAAATTTTTTTAAAAAATAGTCACAATGAATTTTATTTTATAGATCTCGATGATTAGGTTTCAAATATTTTTTTTATCTAATTCCGATTTTTGAATTTAAAAATATGGTGTTTTAAAAAATTTATGAGAGAGAGTAAAGTGAAGTGAATTTTGAGAAGTGTGAAGTAAAGTTGACTTTTTCGTAAAAAATTTAAAAACTTTATTTTAAAATCTCAACTAAACACCACCTAAAGTTTAAATAAAAAAATAAAAATAGAACATATCACCTTAACCTGCTATAACATATTAAATGATTTGTCTCCTCACCAATATGGATTAATTATTGTCAGTACTCATCGATTGTTAGAGAGAGAAGATAACCATTGACAACTCGTCCATATATATACACATATGTAGATCTTTAGATTTGTATGTGTATAAGCAATGTGTTTAGAATTTTAAATGCATGTACTAAAATACACACATATCACTACCATTCCGATATCTTTCTGCGGTCCCATCACCGCTACCGCCATGTCTATCTTTAAAGAACTCGCAGAATGCAGATCCGGCAGCGTCGCTGTTCAATATGTGTTGATCGGAGGTCAAGTTATTTCGTGGAAAAGGTGCTTTGAATGGATGTTAATGGTGGTCTAGCGAAAGGAGGGAGATGAACATTAGTTTTTTTTTCTTTTTTGGTTAAAAGAAAAAGGTTTTCATATAAATAGTTTGTGATAAAATAATGAAGTTACATAATTTTTGACGTGTCGAGATACAATTGGTTTACCTTCCACATTATTTTTCATCTTTTCACATTTCCGTTAACAACATTATACCAATTTTACGGGTCAAAAATATGAGGAGATATAATGTCGGGTAAAAAAAATTCAAGGAGCGACCCGGAAATTCGACTTAGTATAGGAGGTTTAATATAATTCAGCCTTAGTTTTAAAATTGCATTGTATGAATAAACTAAAAGGCTTGGTTATAGAATTAAGATAAAATTCTAGAACTATCGATTTTAAAGAGTTGAATTCTAAAGAAAAAGATAAATTTTAAACTATAGTTACATGTTTTCGCATGACCTGCCTTCAACAAAAAGAATTTTTTATTTTTTTTTAATTATGATGGCTCACTTTTACAATGACTTCCAATTAATTGTAGAGCAATTGTGAAATATGTTAAAATAACAAAGAGACAAAGATGCGAATAAGAAAGATCTTGTTCAACTAATATGTGACATGGGTAAAAAACCGCTCTATTCATATCAGAACTAACATCCTTACTACTATATTAAATTAATATGCGACAAGTTACTATATATAATATGAAGTATTTTCCTCAACTATAAGTTTATAACACACTAATATGAAACAAGCTGTATCTTTAAATATTATTTATAAACATCCACATATTAATATTTTATAACAACTTATATATAATACTTATATATGCAAAAACAAACGAAGCATAGTTATTAAGTCTACTATTCAAAATTAAATTAAACCACATGTCCCATTCATATGAAATAATTAACTTTTTCAAACAACAATAAAAATAGATAGCTCTTTAAAAAATGGAATGAAAACAAAACTATTTGCTCAGCCCCCGCCTAGCCCAATTAAACATCCACCTAAATTGATCTTGGCGCCTACGCACTAATCGGGTGCTCAGGCACCTCCTAGCTAGCCCCTATGCAGCGCATAGGTTGCCGCCCAGGCTGCCTTTTATAATTGGAATTGGGGCTTGATCTTAGAATTTTATTGCTTGGATGGACAAAAACATCATTATTTTGGAATTACAATTGAAAACCATCAATTTTAAATGATTGAATTCTACAAGAGAAGTAAAGTTTTCTAATTCCAATTCTTATTAAATTCAAAAAAAAAATGTAATTTACAATTTTAAGAATTGCAATTTTATAGACTTACGATTCTAATGCAATTCTAAAACTGTATTAAAATCTACAAAATTGAACTAAGATTTGAAATATAGACTTTCAACTAAGGAATAATAGAATTGGCTCGACGATCAAGTCCAACTAGTAGTGATTTGGGGGGACAGACCGCGCGATGCACTTGAATTCCCATCTCCCTTCCAATTTTCTTGATAACCTCTTCTTCTGGTAGACATCTGCAAGTAGCCATAAAATTTGGGCCCCATAAAAAAAAAGGATAAACAATTTAATGCAGATAATAGACACTAGGAAGGATCGTGGAATTATTATCTAGATATAGTTGTACAGGTCAAAGTCTTTTTATCATGCCTCTTAATTTTCATTCTTCTGATTTTAAAAAATTTAGAAAAATCTCTCCCTTTCTTACTAACCAAAAAAAAAAAACGAATTATGCACAAGAAGGAAGTATAAATGAGGCAGAAAGCATGAGTTAGGAAATTACCTATCATCCACATCTCCAACATTGTAACTTGGGATCTTTGCCACTTCGTTGAGTGGTGCTCCATAGCTTCTTAAGTGATGCCTAACATCAAAACGGTCGATACCATAGTAGACAGGTACAATTCTAGAAGATCCATAGGAATCAAAGATCTTAACAAGTTCATCTAGGAGCGCTTTTGAAGAAAAATAGTCTTTTGAGAGTATAATTATGCAAATGTTGGAGTCTGGGATTCTTTCTATCATTTGGTCGTCTTG
Source organism: Lonicera japonica (assembly GCA_021464415.1). Classification (NCBI taxonomy): domain Eukaryota; kingdom Viridiplantae; phylum Streptophyta; class Magnoliopsida; order Dipsacales; family Caprifoliaceae; genus Lonicera; species Lonicera japonica. The sequence continues at coordinate 36,866,391 of CM038467.1, forward strand.
GAGTGTAAGAAATCCCGCTTCCCTCAGAAAAACAATAAGTCTACTGGCGAAAGTCCTACCGGTATCATCTCTGGAAATCACAGAGATATGGTGGCTACATCCAGGTATAAGAGGGAAAGATCGAGAATTCACACCACCCATTGAACAAAGCTCCCAAGAGATGAACTGTTGAAGAATTCAGAAAGTCAAGGCTCCACCACTATTAGTAGAAAATTATGTCAACATGCAAAGGATCGAATGAGAATCACATATAAGAAACAATAGAAAAACAAATCTTGATGGGAACGCTTCAAACTGATGGTACAAAAAGCCACCATTTATTTCTTTAAATACTCATCCAACTTCTGTTTTTCTCTTTTGGTGGTGTTGGGGTAGGTTTAATACATTAACTCATAGGAAATACAAATACAAATACAACACCACCATTATAGGGTGGGAGACTGACCATTCACTGCAATCATAGACAAATTAAAAGAAAACGAGTGTGTCAGGAAACAAAACTATGATCATACTCTTAACAGTCTTAATATGGACAAGGTTCATTGAACCCATATACAAGCCAAAGGCCACCCCGTTACACTACTAATGTGGGATGTGAATCATTAAAAATTGACGTGTATGAGAAGAAATACATTCATTTGCCAAAAGAAAAGGTTGATGTGTGTTCAAAGCATAGAGAAAACTCTTTGCAAGCATACATTATGTTACCTGCACGAGAACCATACCATTAATTCCAAAGGAACTGATACATGAAGCGTGGCTACACTAATATCAAACGTAAACAGAAAGTGGTGACTTTACTATTAAGCCTACATACACCCACGCATCCCAAAGTGAAAGAAGCGTGGGGTAAAAGCAGCTTATTAACATCTCTGTGGACTGCTTCTTTTAAGAATTTTGGGGATACAAATGTGTCCCTATTAGCTCTAGTTTTGGGGATACAAATGTGTCCCTGTTAGCATCTAGGCGGGGACTAATCGACCCTTTTTAGAACACTGCCTTCATCATCTTGTACATTGACCTTTTAGCAAGTTCTCTGTTTAATTTCCAAGAGAATAATAGACAACAAACACAAAGATGCAGACATACATACACATAGATACATATATGTATCTATCTGAATGTGTGTGTGATGAGTTAGGATATCCAGCCTCATATAGCACCAGAATAATCCCCAATGGTGCATTTAGACCTTCCAATCTGCATGCACCAGGAAACCTTATGGTAGGTAGCTGCAAGAGGATTTGAAATGGACAACACAAATATAGAATAATCTTCAATGGCATTCCACAAGTTTTCTTGCTTCAAGTATTATATGTGCATTTGGAATTGTACATGTATTGATCCTTTAAATGTGTAACCGAAAGCAATTGCCCCTGAATGAATCCAGTAAATGCGAGTTAGCAGACTTTCAGGTAGTCCCCTACGTTAGGTACCTTTCAATGAGCTTTCAGTGTATATTCTTAGAATTTGGAAATATATTCAATCCAATCGAGATAATATTTAAAGTTCCAAATTGACCCAAAACCTTGCATTCACAAATTAGCAATTTAGCACATCATGCCTAATATATCCAACCAGTAAAACATACAGGAATACTGTTGCTAAGCAATATAATAGTGACTATTCCTCTCTATTAACTTTTAAAAACAAATCAAAACGATATCAACTTGTAATGCATATAGTTTATTTCCTCTCTTTATCAGTTTATCATATGTTTGGTTTTACGTCAAAAAACAATCTGTCGATATCTTGTTTTCTTAAATACAGAGGTAGATCGACCCATCTTTTACATTAACAATGTAACTCCCCCATAGTTATTTAAGGCATAAAGGTCTCAAAAAAGCTGAACCGCATTTTGCAAGATAATTCATATTCCTGATCGAAGCAAAACCAACGTTGCAAAATATTGAAAAGAAAAAAAGATTACTAAACCAAGAAAAAACAAACATATGTACTTGGAAAAGGGGCTATATAAACCAAAAGACAGACTTTCAAGCAGTAAAAGATCTTGAACAAGCATGAAGAACCAACAACATTAGACCTATGCAAAATATTCTAGAAAGAAGGGACTATGTAAACCGAAGAACAGGCTAAGGCACCCAAAAAAAGGTGGCTGGCTGGCCAAGTCGGTCCTGACTCTCCTGCCTCTACCAGGAGTCTTTAGAAACCACAGGGGTTCTGTTATGGGTGCATACTGTTTCGGATCCTTTTTGTTCTGCTTTTCATTCTGCTGTTTTTGCTTCTGGACTCCTAGTTCTTTTGCCTCCTAAGTTCTGGACGAACCGACTTACTCAAGAATTTAAAATTCCTAGGTTCTTCTACTTCAGGAGATTTGGAAGGGCAAAATGCCTGCACCAAATTAGTTTTATAGCGACCCCAATATACTTTTGAGACGAACAAACAATGATCTAGGAGAGAAGAGCAATGCTACACTTACTGGCTTCACTGACCCCTTATGCATATAGGGTGCATTGGTGGGTTGTACACTCTTGGTGTGTGCAACTCATTAAAGCACTCGGTACGAGTATACAATAAGTGAGGCCGGTAAGAATATCATTTTTCCAGATTAAACTTAAACACGGGTGAGATACAAGCACAAATAAGTTAGGACCATGATAAAAAAAAATAAAAAAATAATGGGTTACAACCTAAATAGTTGCATCATAAATGTGCCCATGAGAAACAACAACAAAAAAAAAAGTGAAATCATTCCTAGATTTTCAGTCATCTAACCTAATCACCTAAAAGAGGAATGTGGCTGTGATGGCCCAGACAAATTAAGCACAAAACATAGCATTACTGAGTTAAAAGAAGCAAGGCTTGATTAAGTGATTGGGGCTAAATGGGTGCCTTGAAGCAAAACATGATTTGGAAACCAAATGTTGTTGATGTTATATACAAACGAGATAAGAAAAGGTGCAGAAAACTAAAATTTAAGTGATTCGAGATAAATGGTGACTCAGAAAGCAAAAAAAAACCAAATGCTGCTGTAGATATTGACAGAGTGGATATACTAAAAGGGGACTTTTTGGCCAAACTAAGCCAATTTTTAAACTAAATATAGTCAAACGAATAACACACTTTCAAAAATAGTGTTTTAAAACTAAAAGTATAATAGTGATTTGTCATAATAACAAAAATGACAACAATCCAATCCCTTTTAATAGAACTGAAGGGAACCCCACAAAAAGCCCTCTTCTTCTAACAAATGGGAAAGATGAGAGCGACAGCCAGAGAGGTCGTTGGGGAAGGAGAAGTATGATGGCCAGGGAAAGATGAGAGCGACAGCCAGAGAGGTCGTTAGAGAAGGAGAAGATCGAGGGCAGGAGAGATTGCCGGAGAGGTCGCCGGAAAAGGAAAATAACGTGTACCGAGTTTAGGAAAATCAATGGAACCCATGGGGCACCAAATCTGTTATGATTTTTGTGATACTAGCAGATGTATATTCTCTCTTTCTATTATGCATGTTTTGCAACATCAAATTTAAAGAAATTATGTTTTCTCCCTTGAATCTAATGTTAATTATTATAAATTATTGAAGTATTAAGTGAAATAAAAAAAATTGATCTGTGTGAACAAGAGCGCATATATTTTTCCGTGGATTGTTCATGGTTCTGTACAAGCTTACAAATTTTATTGGGTTGAAAAGAAAATTACTCTCTCGCTAATCCAAATTATAAAAGATAAACATTATTAGTATATTTATACTGATAAAAACAATAACAATAATCCTAAATAAATTATACATTGAATCAAAAACAAAGATTTTTCATCATAGCTTTTATTAAACAAACAAACCCATAGGTATCAGAATGAAAGAAAAGGGAAAACCTGAGATTGAAACTTTTACCTGCGTTCAAGTTTTGCGATTTGTGAAAAGAGTGGCGTTAAGCGGGTAATTAAGTATAATCCGCGTTGTTAACCAGGGGCGTGTATTTGTAATTACATTCTTAGCACCGGTGCCTACAATTTTAAAGATCGGATGGCTATAAATGAAAATGATTCCAAAATATCCAACGATCAAAAAGGTACATGGTTCACTTCATGTTCCAACTCTACCCCCCAACCCAATCTCTCTCTTTCCTTGTTTTTTCACATTGTCGTCCCGCTCAAAATACCTATATTTTATATAGTCTTGTAATATCTATATCCGGTATGTATTATATAAGAGTGTGTTTGTCGTACGAGATTAGAAAAAAGATATAATTAATTAATTTTATTCGGTGTTTGGTGTCGAAAAAGATAGGATAAATAAATCTTATCCCTCGTTTAACGCAAGGGTAGATAGAATATTTTAATCATATCCCGCGTTTGGCGCAATACGAAACTGAATTGTACTCGAAATTAATTATCATTTTATTTCCCTGGAATCGGATAAATATATACCACCCTTATAGGTGGTATTATTTTATCTCATGATTGCCGGATAACAAAATAAATATAATTTTTTTTATTTTAATCTTTTTTTCTACACTTTTTTAGATAATTAAATTTATTAATAAAAAATTTCAACCATCCAAAATCAAAGTAACTCAACTAATAAAATTCATTTCTTTTATAATATGATTTTTTTTTAATTTTTTTATTAAATGAAGGTATTTATAAGAAATTTTAATTTTAGAAAAAATTGTAACATTAGAATTTGAAACTGTATTTAATGTCTAATTCGTAAATATTGTATATGATATAGTACTTTTCTCTCGAAAGAGTTTTTTACAAAACTAATTTATAAATAGAAGAATCGTATTAGTTAAAAAAAATTGTGGATAACAATTAAAATTGCATATATTTTTTTAAAAAAAGTAAGTTGTATTATATAATATCTGGACTTGTAATCCGAAACTCTATCAAATGCAAAGTTTTTTAAATCTTTATTCGACTAGTCCTTATTCTGTTCGATCCCTCTTAATCTTTATCCGACTTATTCATTTCCTATCCTATCCCACATAATTCATATCCGACTAATTACGGCTCTTATCATATCCGGCCTTTATCATATCCTATCATACCTCCTTATCCAGTGCGCCAAACGCACCCTAATAGTATTATGATATGTCTGTCTCCGACAGTACAAAATAGCAAAAAAAAATAAATCTATATTTGCGGACAATAAAAAAAAAATTATATATACAATCCAACATAGTGGAATAAAACAATATTTATTTATTTCCATCTACTATGCCTATTGGTATGATAATTCACTGGTAGTAAAAATTCAACTTTTACTTTTTTTTTCCTAACATAAAATTGTAATAAATTCAAAACTTATTTAATTAAAAAGTTTTGATAATTTTAATTTCTAACGTTTTTTTATTCAAAACATTAAAAAGGAAAGTTTCTCATTATCCACCAATAGTAAACTTTATTCACTTATCACAAACAATAAAATAATTAATATTACATTGTCGATTACTTTCTAACTGAATTCATCATGATCTATTTAAATTAACACAAATCAATAAATCGTATTCGTATTATATTGTCAGCATCGGTAAGTTTGGCAATTGTTGCATATTCAATCGTATTCAATTTAGTTGTCTCAAATTTTTTGTTAAAATAGCAAATATAGGTTGAATATTATTTATTCACCAAGAAAAAAATATTCATTTAAATCCAAAATAATAACACCTAAAATTCGATAAAGTACCATATGAACATGATCCAAATAAACTATTGACATGTTTAGTTAAAAGATCAATTAAGAAAAACAAAAGGTTAATGACCATTTGTTAAAAGATTAACTAATTAAGGAAAATACTGTGTTGGATATGCTTCACACAATAGAAAACATGTTACTTATTTTACCACCAATCAATCTACATTTGTATTACATAAATTAAGTCTCACTTTTTTTTATTATATCTCAAATTAAGGGTTTCAGATCAAATATATCATTTTTAAGAAATATTCATGTTATTATATTAATTAAAATTTTAAAATTTTAAAAGTTATACGCAAGGGGAAAGAAAGGGAAGGGAAAAGTGTAGAGTTGGGAGTAGGTGATAGTGTAAGTAAAACGAAGTGAAAAAAAGAAGAAGTTAAGTCTCTAGAATACATTTAAATAATAATAAGTGAGAAGTGATTTTAACAATTGTATTGGATGAGAAAGATGGATTTTGACCTTTAAATTGTCCATGTAGGATAATAGTCACATCAAATATCTTTCATTACCTCTCTAAACTTAATGGTGGTTAAACTTAATGGTTAAGACAGATTAATTTAACAAAATCCCAAAAAGAGAATTAATCGAAAGAAATCAAAAATAGCAATAAAATCACCTATAAAAAAATAGTGGTTTAAGGTTGAAAACAAATCACCTGTAAAAAAAATAGTGGTTTAAGGTTGAAAATAAATCAACTGGATTGTACATATTTGAATTGAGAGATTCAATGAACCAAAACAGAGCTTTAGTGTAATTAATGACATTATATTTTATTGATTCAACATTTAAAAAATTCCAGTGAATGACCTGAAATGTTAACTATAAAATTATCGTTTCAGAGTTAGAATAATGAGTCATGTTCTAATCATTTATGGTGAAAATAAATGTATAGAAGGAGAAAATGGAGGTTTTTTTATTTTACATTATTCTTCAAACAAATAGTATACAGATATATCTGATACTTAACCCCGTGCGCGCGCGCACGGAGGGGGGGGGGGCGAAGGGAAACATGATTTAATTAATATAAATTATTAAGTCACTATTTTTTTTATAAGTCTATCTCAATTGGTGATTAAATTTAATTAATAGTTGAGACGGGTCAATTTAACGAAATCTCAAAAATGGAATTAATGGTAAGAAGTTGAGAATAGCAATAAAATCACCTGCAAAAAATAGTTATTTAAGGTTGAAAACAAATTCTATTGAATTGGGAGGTTCAATGAACTAAAACACAGTTTTAGTGTGATTAAGTATATTATATCTTATTGGTTTGACATTTCAAAAATGCTATTGAAAGAATAATGAGTTATGCTTTAATTTACAATTTTTCTTTTCCTTTTCAAGTGTCTAAAATTAATTTTCTTGACGTACATAACTAATGTACTAAATCCTATGGTAAAAAAAAAATAAAAAATATTATCCTATGGAATTAATTAGATTAAACTTAGTATTAAGCATGATATTCATTATGATTCATTCTCCTAAAAGCTTAAGCTTTTGAGAGAGATGGTTCCTAACATGGTATCAAAAATTAGTTTTCTGGGAAGGTTAAACTTAAAAGCTTAAAACTTTTAGGAGAGATAGTTCCTAACACTTGGTATAATTTTAAAAAGTGTAAAAATAAAATAAAATTATTAGTATATTTGAGTTACAGTTCCCTTAACTTCGCTCTATGTTTTATCTACTCAATTAACAAAAAACATTGCCAATAACCAAAACACAAAAAATAAAAGTTATAAAAAAAATAGTTAAAGAAAAGAACACGAAACTAATAAAATAGTTAATTTTACATAGAAGAAGATTTAAAGAGGGTGTTAAATAAATATCCTTATACTTAGCTTTTACATCAAAATAGTAAATTTCCTTATTAATTTTAAATTATGAGTTTTACTTTCTATTCCAAAACATAACTAAATTAATTAATATTCTAAATGTATTAATTTTGTAAGTCAGAGGGGAGAACATAACTAAACAAATTAATAATTAACAAAAAAAATGCCAATAACAAAAGCACAAAAATAAGTTATTAAAAAAAAGTAAAAAAGAACAAAAGAAAAAGAAAATAAAACTAATAAAATAGTTAATTTTATTAGAAGAATATTTAAAGAGTGTGTTAAATAAATATCCTTATACTTAGCTTTGTATCAAAATAGTAAATTACCTTATTAATTTTAAATTTTAAGTTTTACTTTCAATATTTACCATTCCTATATAGGTGCAAATCAAGAATATCTTGACATTGAATTATTAATTGATTAACCTTTGGATTGAAAAATAGTGTTTCGGATTTACCCTAAGGGGGGGTGTAGGGTTTAAAAATTTTTGCGGAATTTAAAAACTTTTCGAAAAGTTAGTAAAACAAATTTGCTAAACAAATTATCAAGGAATGCAATCAAATAAGCAAACAACATAAACAATTCAAGCAAACTAATGTAAATAAATTGAGATTGATAGAAAATTAACGATTTGAAGTCCAAACGTTTTGTCCAACGGTTTTGGTTTAAAAAAATCCGCGCTCGGTTAGTTCCCCGAGAATTTTCACTAATTCCAATCTCCTTCCGGGTGAAGATCAAACCACCAAGTGTTGTTGTCTCACTACACTCTTTAAAATTGCGCAAAATTCTCACAAGAATATCTCTCTTGCTAATCTTGTGAGATTTATCTCTCACAATATCTAAAAATTTACCTTCTTGTTTTTCCTATGAGATTTACCTCTCACAATTTAAAAAATGATTGGTGATTCACACCAATTAACAACAACTCTCAAGTGTTTAAAGAATACAATTAATAACTAATACTTGTTTGATCAAATTTTACAATAAGAATATTGATCAAAAACAATTTCTTGAAGATGATTAGATGAAATGGAGTATGTGATTAAATGTAAATGATCTTGGAAGTCATATTTTATCCCAAAACTTATAGCCGTTTGAGAGGTTTGGTGGAAGTTTTGTACCAAAAATTAAAAAAATAGAAATCCAACGGCAAAATAGTGAGCAAGGCTCCTTAGTCGATTGACCATCAGTCCTGAGCAAATCCCATCAGTAATGCCCTCTGCTGGTCTTTTAGAAATTGCAGACAACAAATTTTTGATTTGTTTTGACTCATATCTCATGATCCAGCCGTTGGAACTTGATGAAATTTTGTATGTAAGTACTATAATGTGTTATCTAACCTCTGTAAAAATTTCATAATGATCGGAGTCCGGGAAGGCCTCCAACAAACCGTTAGATCAAAACTGCGCAAAAACGGAGCGAGTCTAGAAAGGGAAAAATAAACATTTTTGCAATTAAGTTCCAAAATCAATTTGATGCTTGGGATAGGTTAAATATATTATCCTAAGACACCTATTTTCATGAGAGCTCAAAATATGATCATTTGAATATAATATGAATATATTTCAAAGCCGGTTTTTGCCAAAATGATGTTTTGAAATGATTTTCGATTCAAACTGATTTTGATCAATTTAAGAATGATATTACAATATATATGAGCTATATAATCAATCAATGAAGAAACTTTACATCAATCCTAAGCATGCACTCAATTACCGAATATGTGAGTCTTTGAATGCTTTGAATAGTTTCTTCAACTTGATTCTTCTCTTGAAACTTTTCCATATGATCCTTGATCTTGATCTTCATGGATTTGCATTGATAGCATGTGAGTGATGAAATTGATCTTCTTGCTAGTCCAATGCTTCGTTGACTTGATCGAATATTGATTCCATTGATCCTTGTCATGCTTCCTTTGAGCAATCATGCTATTCTTGATATTTCATAAAAATGAACTATAAACTTATATCAAGAAACAAGTTAAATTACACATGATTAAATTATTGTTATTATCAAAATAAGATTAAGACCTTTAGGTCAACAGTTAGTAATCGCAATAAGTAAATAGTGTAATCTTTAATTTATATTATAAATTTATTTTGCTCTAAAGTACATATATTTTATATAGGCTTGCAGTATCTATATTTGGTATGTATTATATAGTAGTATTTACTTGATACAATTAGATACGTCATATGATGTATAACATTGATTGTTATTTTTTGAAATAATGTGAGTAAGCCATAAGACATAAAGTATGAGATTATAATTCTTTTAACGGAATGCGTGAAATATTTAGAGTTAATTAAAATTAAATAGAGATTTTCATATTATTTGCAGTTAACAATAGTATTTATAAGTTTTGTAAAATTATTAATTTTTAAATATAAGAATATATTATATATTAATTTTTTATAACATATTCTAACCATATTATATCTTATTTTTTCAAAAAAAAATTTAGCATATCTCCTTGTTAATAATGTACAGTAACAAATATTTATATTCGTATACGTGCTTCTTATCTGTTTCGCCTCACAATGTACCACTGTCGCAACCCATTTATGTTTGCTAAAATCTACATTATCTCTTGCCTTTAAGATCTAATGGTCACAAATATCTATAATACAAATCAGAAATTTATTATTCACTAAGGGTCCGTTCGGTAGTGTTTTTAAGACCCGTTTTTGTTTTTCGAGTTCAAAAACGGATAAAAAATGCGTTCGGTGGGATATTGACAAAAACACGAAAAACGTTTTCGGAAAACGAATTCAAGTTTAAAGCATAAAATGCAAAAACGACAAAATGATGTTTTCACCATTTTCAGTCTTGCAATCTTCATTTTCACTGTTTTCGTTCTCGGAAAATGTTTTCACTATTTTCGTTTTCGAAAAATTCATTTTATCATTTTCATTTTCTGAAAACATTCTCGGAAAACATTCTCCGAAAACGTTACCGAACGGGCCCTAATTTGACCGCTAATTTTTATAATTTAAATATTACAATTATCTTAGAGAAATCTAAAAATTTATTTTATTTATAAATTTTTATTCTATTTATAATTTTTATTTTATTTACTAGTTCGTATACTCAGGTACGAGCATACTTTAATATCTTACTTACTAATTCTAGGTGTATATGTATCCCCCCCCCTCAAAAAAAAAAAAAAAGAAAAAAGAAAAAAGGTTGTACATGGTAAATGGGTAATATTAGCCAACTTTATGGAGTATTTTTAGTTATTCTCTTTCTCCGCTGATCCCACCCTGCCCACTCTCTAACTCCATGCACACGTGTTAGGCTGTAGTTTCTCTTTTTAAAACAAAAGTTGATGTTGATTTTTCCTTTGTTCACCAAAAAAAAAAAAAAAAGTGGATGTTGACCCTTTTCATTTGCTTTCTTTTTAATATTTTTTTTTGTATTAAACTAAGATTTAAAAATTTTTATTCGTTAAGACTCAAGTTCAATCTCAACCCCAAAATACAGTTCATGAGTTGACCACAAATTTTCAAATATGATGACCACAAATATTGTCAAGAGATTTTACTGTTAAAAGAAAAGTTATTATTGAATTATTTTATTCTTTACTCTGTCTTTTCCGTAAAAAACTACATTAAACAAACTTTTTAAAATTTGAAATATTTAAAAATTCAAGAAAAACATAATTAAAAATTACATAAAATGACATCCAATATATTTTGGTATCTTATTAGTTTATTAAAATTTTACACAAAAATATCATTAAACTTATTTTTCAAAAATTTTAAATTCCGTGTAAAAGTCACTTGACACATCAAATTTATACATAACGGTTTCAAGGTAATTTAATGCGACAACTCAAAAAGATAAGGCAGGATAATATCATATTTATCAAGGGACTAATTTACTTGCGTAAATCCACTAGTCTAACTAGATTTACCATACAAGTTCTAGTCGGGTCTAATTCAGTATGATCCAATTTGAGGTAGTACTGAATCGATTCAAAACCAATGTATGCTTGGTTGAAAATATACGTTATTTAATTATTTTTTTATCTCAAAAAAATATAAAAATTATTCCACCTTTCATGTTTCAATAAATACCCCAATATGTAAACAAAAGGTTCACTTATAGCTTGTACATTTTTAATCATATACTTATTTTTACGTAATTAGCCATAAAGCACGTGTTATCACACGTGATTGGGAGACATAATTTTCATTCTTTAAGGGTTCATTTGATAATAATAAAGTAGAAAAATAAAATAAAAATATTTGATTTTTGTCAGAAGTAAAAAAATAAGTTGAGACATGGAGTGGGATGTCTTCTTACTTGTTGGCTTTTTTCATAAATAAATTTTTTAGATTGTTGAGGAAGAAAAAAAATTTCACAAAAACTTATGAATGATAAATAAAAGACATTTACTCATAAAATAAGCATATAATGGAGAGTATCTTATCATATGCCTCAACTTGTTTTTAACTTCTTACTAAATCAAGTGTTTTTATTTTCTTTTTCTATGCTGTTAGCTTAAATAGCAAGATAGATATTTTGATAGAGTACACCACAATAAGTTTAAAATACTAAACTAACATACACACAATATCAATTTTAAAACTATTATTTAGTAAAAATAAATATAATTAATATTAATAATTTTAGAAATTGCAGAAAAATTGATATTTAATTTGACACAATAATATTGAATTCTCATTTTACTTGTGTAATTATGCTTTTGATGAATTCAATATAAGATTTCTTCGAATCTAAATATCAAAGGAAAAAAAATCTTTTTTTATATACATTATAAAAAAAAAAGTAAGTTGTAATATACACCGTTGATTAATTGCATGGTAAATATATTACTAATGAAGCGTAATTAATTTTGAATAGAATTTTAACTCAAAACCCATTGGAGCTTTACCAAAAAGAAAAAAAAAATGATTTAGTCTAACGTTAATTGAACTTATTTTTACTTAATTTTGCAAGGTTCATAATTCAATATGTAACACGAAAATGATGAGAAACTTTTGCATTTGATCCAATTGATTTAAAATTTTGCACCCACTTTTAAGATGTTTTAAATAACTAAAATTCAACGGTTAGATTGTTGAATTATGAAATTGGGAGTAAGTTATTGACGGGTGTAAAACAATACACCAAGTGTAACTTACCTTAAATAAAGTTTTGAATCCCAATTTTTACATAAAACCACTTCCCTCTAGTATCGCGGCTATGCAATCTTTGTCCTCCCCTGTTAAAAAAACATGCAGCTACATAATCTTTGTCCTCGCTTATGGAGAAACACACTATGTAGAAGAACAAGGCCTCATCTTCTTCTCCTAATAAATCATAGGTAACTTTTCTAAGCCTTCTGAGAATATCATCTTGAGAATCATAATAAGCTTTTTCCAACCCCTCTAGTGCCATTCAAGTACACTTCTCTTATGTTAAGGTTTATACTTTTAGTTGGCTTGATTCGATGTCAAGAGTAATTTTTTTGTTGTAATTGTTTGAGTCAAATTAAAAATTCAAAGATATGACAGTTAACGAAAAGTTGCCGAATATACTAAATATATTGCACATAATTCAGGATATAAAGTAAGTTAGTTATGCGATTTGATTCAAAATATATGTAGTGGTTAAACTTAAAATTCGAAATTATTGAGGAATCTTATTTTTTTTTATATTTAACGTGTTTCGTAAAGTTATTTCTAAAATTTGAGTCAAATTGATGTTTAAACGAATTTAATACGGTGGAATAAAGTAAAATAAAAAAAAAAAGATTTTTAAATAAAAAAAAAAAGAAAAGAAAGAAACGTTTGATTTAAAAAGAAGGAAAAGAAAAGTCAAAGATGCTTTCTTTAAAAAAAAAGAAGAAGCCACGTGGACCTTTCTTGTTAACTAAATGGGCCAAGCCACCTTAAAGCATGCCACGTGTACTATAAAAGTGTGACATGGCCACGTGTATAATTATGGGCAATGAAGAAATTTGAACCGGAGATGCAGTCCGGTTGCACGGGGGGTGGATCGGTACACAAATGCTAATGTATATCCGATTCGACACATGCTTGGGCAATGAATTGAAATTTGACTTTTTGGACCGGTATAATCTTTTTTGATGCATATTAGTCCGGTTATAATTTTTGGGGTACGAATTTTTATTTGTACCAGTTTCTTTGAAAGATCCTCAAAGTCTTTAACCTGATGCTTTTCTCCAAAGGTGTGCAAGCAAAAGAGTGAAAGAGCGAAACTTGTTGCTAAACTCCATTGAAAATAATGAAAGAATTTTGAAGGGGAATTAAATATGGGTTGATTTAGATGGATAAGGGTTACTTATATGATTAATGAATTTATTAATTTTTGTATTAAATTAAAACAAGTGAGATGTTTGTCAATCGAGACTTTTTTTTAAAGAGAGTGTTACTAAGAAATTTTGAGGGTACCAATATAACTACTCTTAAATGGGTTCAACAGTATTGTAGTAAAAAAAAATATTTATAAATTTAACAGCTGTGGAAAAATGAAAAATGGGTATCAAAGTACCTAAAATTGAAAATGAGTACCATGATATTAATAAGTGAAAAAATGGGTACCATAGTTTAATTATGACAAACCTTTGAATTCCAAAGTACAAATCCCCCTATCTTCAAGGACTAATCTAGGGGGCGGACCAAAAAACCCATTTTTTTTTTTTACAATTATATTAATATTTAGTTTTGAAATTTTTATAGTTATAACCATTACCTTCTCAAAATATTTTAAGAAAATTAAATATCACTTCAGAAATATAAATAATAATTATTACTTTAAAGCATTTGTAATACAAAAATAGATTGTATACATTTTGACCATAAATATGTAGATATATCTTTCTTATGTAGTATAAAAAATTCTTTTATAAAAATAATCTCTAATGAGATTGCCAAAGAAATTGTCTATTAATAAATTCATAAAAAATAAAATAATAATTTTGTAAAATAGATTTTGCTTGATAGATCTTGATTCATATTTTTTTTAATGTATAACTTTTATTAATAAATAAATTATAAAATTACAAATTATATATTTTAAAGATTAAAAATGAAAAATATGTAGACAAAAATGATGATATGATATTAAGACATTATCTAGAAATAAAGAATTATCTTCACAATATTTATTCTCATTTGTCACATTATTTTCATTGGAGAACATATTTATTGTCCATCAATTTTATGTTGTATCTTATTTTCATAAGCAAAACCTTGGTACTAAATATAATTGACAAAACAAAAATATTTTTTTTGGTAAAAGGTGTAGGAAAAAATAAATTTTTTTTCTAAAATTGAGCAATTATGTTATAAAACAATAACACTAAATATTTAATGGAGAGATGAAAGTGAAAAAAACAAAAAAAAAAAACTGCTAAAACATTTAATTGGAAAAAATTCGTATGAAAAAAATGTTTTATTTTTTTTAAGTGATAGTTACATATATTTTGAATCCCGCCCGCCCAAAAAAAGGGGGTACAACAATGCCATATTTCTCCAAAACACAACCTTAAAACCTTCCCCGGAGAGACCAAAAAGATAAAGTTGGTCAAGTATCTTTTTTCAACCAACGATTAATGGGATGGGCTCGAGAATCAAGTCCAACGAGTACTGGGTTTGGGGGGGAGACCACGCGATACACTTTAACTCCCATCTCCCTTACAATCTTCTCGATCAACTCTTCTTCTGATTGACCCCTGCAAGTAACCAAAATACATTTGTACAAGTCAAACTTTCTGATTTTAATAAATTTAGAAATACTCTCCTTTTGGGTGTGTGTGTTGTGTTTGTTTTGGAGGGGGGGGGAGGGGGGGGGGGGGAGCATAATTATGCACAAGAAGGAATCTCTAAGGCAGAGAGCCTGAGGTACGAGGAAATTACCCATTAGCCACATTTCCAACGTAGTAACCTGGGATTTTATCCAATTTCTTGAGTGCTTCTCGCAACGGTCTTACATCATCCTCCTTTCCCGATTCGAACACAGAAAATGCTTCTCCAACCCTTCCCAATTGGTGCCTAACATCAGAACGGTCCACATTATAGTAGACAGGTACAATTCTTGAGGGTCCATAGAAATCAAGGATCTTGACAAACTCATCTAGGTGCTCTCTGGAAGAAACAGAGTCATTGGAGATGATGATTATGCAAATGTTGGAGTGTTGGGCACTATCTATCATTTGGTCGCCTTGAAGCGTACAAAATCCTACTTGCCTCAGATCAGCAATAAGGCGACCGGGAAAAGTATTTACTGTATCATCTTTGAAAACCACCTTGATATGGTGGCTACATCCATATAAAAAAGGGAAAGATCGAGAAATCGCACCAGCCATCGTACAAAGCTCCAAGAGATGAATTGTTGAAGAATTCAGAAACTCAAGCTCCACCACTATTAGCAGAAAATGGTGTCAATCTGCAAGGGATCGAATGAGAGTTGCGTATAAGAAAACAATAGAAAAAGAAATCGTGAAGGAAACAATGCAAAAATGATGTTACAGCCACCATTTTTCGTTACATACATATCCTATTTTCTTATATTAATTCATAGGAAATATAATGCCATTATAGGGTGAGGATCCGGGGGTGCGCAATTTTTGGCCGGAGGAGAAACTTGTTCCTATTTTGCTATAATACTTTTTCATTCTAAAATTAGCCCTATAAATTCAACATTTATTAAATTAATAACCAATTGCATATCATAACATCCATATTATTGCTATACGTGTAATGTCCGTTATGTTAATAACCAATTGCATATCATAACATCCAATTGTCTTATGGCCGTTATGTTTTTTTTATAGATATACGAACAAATTAAAATTTGATTAAAGAGAAAAATTCAAACAAAACTTGTTCCAATTTTTTTTTTTTATACATATACGAATAGGGGAGAAAAGAACAGAAAAATAAATGAGGGAGAGTCTCGGGTTCTCTCTCCTCACTTAAGTGTATTTCCCTCTCCACTTCTATTTCTTACAACTATATATACCCTCAGCTATAAATTTATGCATATAAGTTCTCATATTTTTTTATTTTTTTTTATAAAAGAGTTGCCAAAATCAAGTGCACCCCCTCGCCACCGTGTGGCTACGCACATGGAGAGGACTATTCACTAAATCGTAGACAATTTAAAAGGAAAAGGAGTCTTGTCAAAAAACGAAAGTCATATTCTAAGCGTGTTTGATGCGTCGGATTAGAGAGTTAAATATGATTATTTAATCCCATTTGAACATGACAAAACAATCCTGGAATTCTCTCGGTGGGATTAAAAGTTTTAGGGGATGAACAATCCTCCGAATATCCAATCCGAACGAAAAACAAACATGGAATAGAATAAAATTATCTTATTCCATTATCTTATCAACGCAGCCTAATAGTCTTAATATGAACAAGATAATACAAATTGTATAACATTACTAATTCTCATCGAAAATGGCTTGGCTAGCCCAAGTTGTCAGCACATTACAGCCCCGGAGGGATGTGGATCATTACAAATTGACGAGTGTATTGGACTCAGTGTTATCGCGTTTTTGGGGACTAAAACACCCTATAGCGTGGGGCAGGTTGTGTTTTTCCCAAATGCTTCGTCGCACGCAATTTTGCGCAATTAAACGCAACTTTATGTTATGTGGGACCAGACACTTTAAAAAATCAAAGTTGCGAAAGCTAGTTTGAAAATTAAAACAAACCCTACCTTCCTTTCTATTCTCCTCGAGCCGTTCTCTTCTGGACAGCAACCGCGCAGCGTGGGTAACTTGGAACAACGACGGCAACGAGAAAGAAGATTCCGTCCTACTGAACAGTGGAAGAACGAAGGAGAAGGAGAAGGAGAACGAAGGAAAAGGAGAGAGAGAAGACAAGAGGAGGGAGCCGGCTGTGAAGAGAAGGGATGACATAGTTTATATTTTAGGTTTTTGTAAAAGTTAAAATGACTTTGTGTGCGCAAAGGTATCCCCGTCTGCTCTAAATTGGAGGTGGGCCTTCGATATAATAATTGGAGGTGGGCCTCTGATATAATTTCGGCTGATTCATGTGTATGGTGCAGGGGATCCTAATTAATGCTACCTTTGGCTAAAATGTAGCTTCTGATGTATATGTTGTAACTGTCTTTATATATATATATATATACTTTTTTTTTGTGTTTCTCCGTAGAGTATTCGGGTTAACTTTTGTGCACTTAAATTAATTCCCGTTCGCTCGCAGTGTATGATTGTCACTAACCAAGCATTATTCTGGCCAAGCGCTATTTTTATTTTTTTCTTTTTATCATACGTGTCAATGTTATTTTATAATACTTCTATATATAGTTGGGAAGTTTTCAATGAGTAAAAAGGCATACAAAAGTTGATTTCTAATAGTATTTCATTTCTTTCATATTTGACATTTATTTAAGAATGTGAGATAATTAATGGGTTTTTTTATGTTCAATGAGAATGTGACATGTCACATTGAAAATTTCTATTACCATTTTTTTAAATGTGTTATGTCACATTGAAAATTTATATGGTGATATAAATTTTCAATATAATTCAACTTCTACTTCACATAGAAATAGTTATAAAAAACCTCAACATATTTTTTCTATTTTTCTTTTCTATCACAAAAATTTGCAAATATAGAAATGATCATTGGAGATGGCTTTAGTTATCCGAGGACGTCTTGTGCACCATCATCCTTTACATTGATCTTTTAGAAACATTCCCTATTTGTTTAATTTTATTTAAAAATAAATAAAATAGTAGACAAGACACACACACACACGTATACATACATACATACATACATACATTCAAACATACATACATACATACACATATATGTTTGTGTGTGCAATGAGTTAGGTATCCAGGCCTCTTAGAGCACCATAATAAACCCCAATGGTGCATTTAGACCTTCCAATCTGCATGCACCAGGAAACATTATGGTAGGTAGCTGCAAAGAGGATTTGAAAGTGGATCTAGTAAACTCAGATTTTTTAGAATTTGGAAACATATTCAATCCGTCAAAATAACATCTAAAATTCCAAACTGAACCAAATCCTCCCATTCACAAATTAGCACATCAAGCCCAATACATCCAACCAGAAAAACATACAGGAATACTGTTGTAAGCAATTATAATAGTAACTATTCCTCCCTCTCAACTTTTTAAAACAAATCAAAGCAATATCTACTCATATGGTCTTGTTTAATTCAGGTATTAGGGTCAGTGAAATTAATAATACCAGTATTAATAGTACTGGATTATTAATTCTGGTATTAATTTAATACCAATACCCTGTTTTATTCATGTAGTATTAAAACTGGGATATTTTATACTGATGTTAATACCATGTTTGGTTCCTGTAACTCGTGTACGGGATTATATTTTGGACTAACAAAATAAAAAAAAAATCTAGAAAACAAATTTTAAAAAGAAAAAATAAAAATTTTAAAAAAATTGAAATAATAATATATAGTAGTAGTGGCATTTTTGAAAATATTATAGTAGTAATGGCATTTTTGAAAATATATGGTGCTTTTTTCTTAATCCTGAATAAACAATACCGCCTCTCTCCTAGTATTAAATTATACCACAAAGAATGGTATTAAATTAGTACCGGTATTAGTAATCTCAGCACTTTTGTACGAATCAAACAAGATATTATAAAAAAAGTAGTATTGACAATCCCATCCCACTTTTTAATACCCGAATCAAACGAGGCCTAATGTATAAAGTTTATTTCCTCTCTTTATCATATGTTTGCTTCTACGAAAGAAACCAATCTGTCGTTTTCTTTTTGCAAATACACAGGTAGATTGACCTGTCCTTCACATTAATGATGTACCTACCCATAGTTATTAAAGGCATAACTGTCTCTAAAAAGTCTACCCTCATTTTGCAAGACATTTCATGTTTCTGATCGAAGCAAAACAAACATTGGGCAAAATGTGGAAAATAATTGTAGCTGATATAAACGCAACCCCGTAGTCTAAAGAAGCACCAGAAAAGTTAACATGAAACTGAATGCTACTGTGAAAAGATGAAAATTAAAATCAACAAGTAACACAATTCATGCAATGGAATTATTTTGTATGCAGATCCGCCGCTATTGGGTTTCAGATGCAGTTAGACAAGTCCCAATTTGATTTTCTGCATCCATCACCGCGAGGCAAAATTTTAGGGGAACTCAAGTAAGATTGCTACGAACAATGAAAAGGAAAATTAAATCATTCACCCTGAAGAGGAGGATAATGATTTCAAACTTTAATGTGCAGAAGAGTGCAAGCAAATAGAACATTACATCAAACACATACACATTATAAAATCAAAAGACATTATAAATCAAACAGACATTTTTCCTCTAAGGTGAAAATCACATCAGATATTATAAACCAAAAGACATTTACATAGATGAAAAACAAAAATTATGAATTTTTCTAGAAAATCAGATCAAAAGCAAGGGAAGAGTGAAATCACCGTTAAGAGATGCAATTGAAGGTATGAACAGCCAAAACCTTGACGGACGTAACATCACCATGAACGAGGCTCAGAATCTGTAAGCATTCATAAATCACCGAGCAGTAAATAGAAATGAATTAGTGCTCAGAGTTCTGCTAAATTTGTCGACTCTGATATGGAAGATGGAAAAGGTCCCTCCATCAGTGTCCCTTGCATATCACTGAGATTAAGTTAATTATTTTAGAATTCTCCAAGCAGGGAAAAAAATATCGTAAATGACACGATAATATTTACTCACAGCCTGGTCAAAATTTTCCAATTTTCGATCAAATCTGGTAGCCGCCCAGAAATATTGTTCTCATCTATCCTACTGCAAACAGTATGATGGGATTAGAGCGAGGTGAGAGAGAGAGAGAGAGAAATGGACCACTTGATGTAGAAATTAATAAAATTCTTCTGATTCGAGAACGAAAAATGGACATGAGAAGAATACCTTCAAAGAAACGCTGATAGATGATAAGAACATCAAAGTGTATTTGTTGGTCTCTTCCCTCTTTCTCTTATTAATAAATCTTTATTTGTTCCCCAATTCCATTCCGGTCTTGTTCTCTTTCCCCAAAAATGCTTAGCCTTATTTCTGATTCCTCTCTTAAACGGGTGTTAAAACCAATTCAAAAATAGACCGAACTGATTTAAAGAAATTTGTAAAATTTCAAACCTAAAAAAAAATCAAAAACAAGAAAACCAAACTGAAATAGAATAGTTTGGTTCGGGTTTGGGGCTAGCTAGTACAAAATCGAACCAACTTATGTATAAGAAAAAAACAATGTTAATATATACTCTATGAGTACACGTTAATTATACTATAATACAAAAAGATGACATTTTATAAGAATATGTTCATTTTTAATTGCATATTGTGATCATCTTAAAAAAAAAGTCATGTGTACCCTTATTATTAAATTAACTATGTATTGCTAAGATTTTTTTATCGCATACACGAAGGCAAGATAATTCATCATTTTATTTAATGTGTTTTATTCTTATAACTGTAAATACAAATAAAATAGTAATTAAATATAGAACATGGTATCTAAATATCTGCTCCTTATTTCTAGAAAACCATTACTTTAATTTTAATTTGAACCAATCTTGCATTACTATTAGTGTCACATTGTTATGTTAAATTGATTTAGAAAAAAAAACACATATGTCAAAACTGAATAAAATCGAATCGAAAAGTTTGGTTCGAGTTTAGGTTTAGAAGATTTAGAAAGCGAATCGAAACCAAAACCGATTTTTTACATTTGGTTTGAGTTTGGGGTATCTTAGTTTTTACTCCGACCGAAACCGAAAACCCTAACCACCACTGTTCTTTTTTTACATTTTGACCAAACCCACCTTATTTAAAAAAATGTATCATCGGATTAATACCATATACTTTTAATATGGAGGTCGGCATCAAGGATGAGGAGGTAAAGGTTATGGTCCCCATGAATGTGGTGATGCATGTGGAGGCGGTGGTGGTGGAGGGCATAAAAGTGGTCGTGATTGCAATGAGGGTGGAGGCTATGGTGGTGGTTATAGCGGTGGATCTCACTACTCTAGTGGACCTAGTGGTGCCTATAAAGGTAGCTGGAAAAATTATAGCTTAATGTTTGTTTATCTTTAGGGTCTGGGTGGGGTGTTGGTGATCAAATAATTTGTTACATAGTTTCGCTATTGTGTTGGTTTTATTTTTTTTAACTTAGTTAGTTAATGGTATTTGTTGGTGCGAAAAACTAGAACAGGTCAATTTTGACCACACAGTCAAATGATTGGGTCAATGATTGGAATAATAAAGAAGTGAACTAAGAAAGTCAAAGATGTATAGAGGAGGTTCGCCTCATATGGAAATTTTTATTATAATGAATGAGTGTTTATTACAAGCTAATAAGACCTCTCTAGCTATTCTATCCTTATAAGATTATAATGAAAGTATTATAAACCACGCAGAGCCTAAGTCTCATGTGCAAGGAGCTTTGTCGTATGGTTTTTAGCTCTATCTCTGTATTTCTCTCTTTCCTAATAAAAGCTTGGTTTCTCAATTCTTTCTTAGTTGCTGGCTGGTCGTTCTTAGTTGTTGAGGGAAGTAAATGCTTCCCTTGTATATATGGTAGAGAGGAGACGTGTGGAGGGAGCTTTGTGGAGTAGGTCCGAGGCCATCCCTCATCTCCACCAACTCTGACGTTGCTTCTCCATAGATTTCAGTGCATTAAATGCAGTTATTATGCATTTAATGAAGTTAAGGGAGATTATGTGCCTCCTGCAGGGTTGGCGATAGTCTCCCATGCTTTTGTCAACCACTCTGACAGAGTGGTTATGCGTCGTCAACCTCAGCTCGGCGAGAGACGTCCGGAGGTCGACTCGATAGACTTATGACCTTGAGTGTACAAGGGATACTGTTCTGACATTCCCATGACCTCCTTCTGAGCGCAGACTTGAAAATAGAACTCTCAGCTCTGTTTTCTCACTTTAGTGACAATGTCCAAGTGTCTCCCTATGATTGGTCCACAAGGTAAAAACACTATTTTACACTATTAATTGTCCTCTATCCTTGACATTTAGCTTGGAGGAGCTGATTGGTAAGGATAAATCCATTATTTAAACTTTTAAGGGAGCTCTGAGCTTTGACAGATAAACGACATGGAGTATGAGCTCTTGGCGAAAGGTCAGGTCTGATGTTTCCTTCGGTTTAGTTGAAAACGGTTTGAACATTTAAGTTGTTGACCTCATTCCACGATTTATCACCATTACCCCGAGCTCTTCGGTATAATCATTGCCCTTATTTATTAGAGAACGTGAAAATGTGGGACAGTGGGTTTCCTAAGTGGTCAATTACAAACTTTTTAAAGGGATGGTTATCTTCTCCTAGAAGCCATATAAAACCCTTTTTGCCTTAGGAAATTTTTTTACTTTTCATATCTTTTTTCCATTAAACCCTAGGCGCCTTATAGCTCGGAAACCCTTAATTACTTCATTTTTTTTAACCTGGCCTACAGAAGTCCCTCAGAAAACTGTTTTAAAAGGTTTTCAAGCGTTCCCCTGTAGGACTTTATTAAGCTTATTCTTTACTTTGCACTGTCCACTCCCCTTCATACCTTAGCATCACTGATGGAGCACTTTACCAATCAAGGTCTAAACCAAGAGACGCCTCTCAACACAGAGCAAAGGTTTTCTATGGGAGATGCTCCTAATCCTCTTGCTAAAGTGAGGTCCATCGAGATTTTATGCAGCAAGGGAGAACTAGCCCGAATTTGCCTTCCTCCCAACGTCTCAGACGACAATGGGGATATTGAGAAGTATTCAGACTACCTTAGCTCCCTTGCTGTTGTTGTGATAAATTTTAATACTCGCAAGCGCACGAATCAATTTATAGTGTAGTGTGTAAGCGAGGTTGATCCCACAAAGACTCAAACAATATGTTTTATAATTATCTTGTTAATCTTTCACTAAACTCCTAATCTGGCTAAAAAGTTATGGTAATCAAACAAATTAAATAAATTAGTAAAGCAAGTAAATTAAAATAATGGAACTAAACTAAATAATATTAAGTAAGATAATAAAATTAATGAATTAATTGACTAGGGTTTCTGAGTCATATATTTAATATCATCTTCCTAAGTATTCATGCGCATAAACTCTACTCTTATCTCGCACTAATTTGGTCTCTCGACTCTATTAGATGCGGAAAATAAAATTATTCAAGTGTAATTAATTTATAAAATCTAATTGTAATTCTTCCACAGCCAAACTAATGTATAAAATCAAAACACTCACCATATCTGTCAAAACACACCCTATATTCTCTTTTAACAAATCATAAGATGAATACAACAAAAAATAATGAGAATCCAACTTTATTTCTAATCAATTAAAATAGACATCCAATAGGAATAATTGTATTTAACATTAAAGCATTAAATTAGTAGAGTCAATTGGCATAAATACGTGTAAGGGAATCAATTAAATATACTCATCCTAACCCTAGCACAAATTTACGCTAACATAGACCAAACTAAATAACGAATAGAATTGAAAGAAAACTTACTTGACCTGAAATTAAGTAAAATAAATCTTCAATCTTCTAGTCTTCAAAGTAAAAAAAATTAAGAAAACAAAAAGAAATTAAAAAGAATAAGAGGAAGTGCTCGGCCCTTGTGCTCTTGACAGCTGCTGTTGCTGCTTTTTATAATTATGTGCTTGGCTTTAGGGATATTTCTAATGGGCTTTAGATAATTTAAATGGATTTGGGCTTAGACTTGGATAATAGGTTTTTGGGCTTTGTATGGGTTAATAGGTAATTGGGTTTTGCACCTTTAAAGGCCAGTGAACTATTCATTAATTAAACTTGGTGGCTGGCTTTCCTTACTTGGGCCCATTAATTTACATACACTTTAAATTTTCGCCATATTTTGACTACTGTATTTGTGTCGCAATTTCAGACCTTGAGATGGTTGAATTTTAAAAAATTATGAACTGCAAAGTTGTCGCTCTTGAAATTCTTTTCAAATTAGGCTCAGGAATCGTATTATTTGGAGTTCCGAGTAAAAAGTTATGTATCGGGAAGTATTGAGTACTTTAGGTGCATTCACTTGCTTTAATTTATCTATTTTTCTCAATCCTTTCCGATTCTTTTTTATCACCTAAAAAATACTAAAAATATAAATATCAATAACATTTTATGCTCTCTAAATTATAAATTATACCAATTTCTTGACCATCAGCTGGTTTTCGCATTCTTTCAACCTTCTCCCCTGCTGACATTCCAAACCTGAGGACACAGTATCAAATCCCTGACTCAGTTAGGATAAGGGCTTTAGGTCATAAAGAGAGAGCCTGTTACTATATGCCAGGAGAAGTATGTTTCTACGAGTCCTCATTTGGACACGGGTTGAGATTTCCAATGGACGACTATATGAGGGAGCTGTTAGTGACCATGGATCTTGCTCTAGCCCATGTTAGTCCCAACATGTGGTTGTGCATGATAGGATCAATGCTAATCTTTAGGTCCATTTCTGTTGGGAGCTACAACATAACTGTAGAGGAGTTCATCACCCTCTTCCATCCCAAGGATAGGGGTGGCAAAAACAAATGGGTTCTCAGTTGCCCCTCAAGGCAAGGGGCTTCAAAGATTATCCAAGGCCTTCTTGACTGCGTTCCTCACTGGAAGAAAAGTTTCTTCTTCGTTTCTGGTGAGGATTGAGGGCATGGCACAAGGTATCCAACTATGCACAACTTCAAATGCTGGTTCTTAGAGCCAGAGTTCATAAGTAAGTTTTAACTCCCTTAATCCTCTGTACATATTCTGGCTTTCGACTTTAGCCAAGTGACTGAACTCACTATTCTTTTCATTTTTAGTCAAGGAGAAAAAGCCCGCGCTGGTAAATTCGGGTTGGATTAAAGACATTAAAGAGTTCTTCCCTAAGAACTATATGAACAGTGTGGCCTTAGGGATGCTATGGAGATATGGCCTGGGCTCTATACCCTCTTATAGGTAGGAAAATACCCTTGGGGGGGGGGGAGGATGAATAGGGTTTTTGAAACTTAATAAATTTTTAAAATAAGTTTCAAATAAAGTTTAAATAATAAAACTTTAATACAATGTTTAACAAGGAAATATGTAAATTAATCAATCACACAAGCAATCAACAATTATAAATGAAAGATAATAAAGAGCTTGAGTTTAGAGAGATTGAACCGAATAACACAATGACATTTTGTTTACGCAGTTCGGTTGTTTAGACCATAAGTCCGCGCCTGACTAGGCTCCCGAGAAATTCCACTAAAAATTGATTTTCTTTCGGGTGAAAATCAAACCTTTACAAGTGCAATTCTTCTCACTACACTCAACACGTGTTGTTCTTCTCACTACACTAAACACGTGTTGTTCTTCTCATAACATTCAACAAGTGTGTTCTTCTCACCACACTCACCACAAGAAATCCTCTTGCAATTTTTATGAGAAAACACTTCTAACAATTTGAATGAATAAAATTGTTTTGGTCTAATAAACAACAACTCTCAAGTATATTTGAAGATTACAAATAAAGCTCACACTAGAGTTATCAAGATTGATCAAAATATATAGCTCAATGAATGAATAATATGATCAATGCATAAAATGAAAACTTGAATATTGTAGATATATGAAAAATAGGATTGTATAATGATTCAAGTTGTAAAAAATGAGTATAAGAACTCACATATATATATATAAAAAAAAGTTTATGACCATTGGGAGTAATGATCAAAGGTTATGGGTCAAAAATAGCTAAAGTCAAAATCTCCAACAACTAGTTTTTAAACCATCAGTCTACTGAGCCAGCTCATTAGTCGACTGAGGCTTAGCTCATCAGTCAACTGATGAGCACAGTCCTAGCCATTCAAAATTTCAATTTTTGGACTTTTGCATTTTAGCTTAAAAATCAATTCTAATGCTTTAGGGACCCTAAGAATATGTCCCTTAGACATCTTTTGAAGAGAAAACTTAAAAGTAAATTTATTTGAATTAATTATAAATTAATTACAAAAATAGTGTTTGTAGAAATGATATTTTAAGAGGGATTTTGTGTCAAACTTGTTTTCAATCATTCAAATCATGGTGTATGATATATTTGAGCTATATATGATTATCAAACAAGTAACTTTACATAAGTCTAAGATACACACTTAATTTGACAATAAACGAGTCTCCGAGCACTTTAGAAAATTTCTTTGATTCCTCACTTGCTTTCAGCTTATGTTCCTCATTGATATAGCTTTGTCTAAATACTATGATCACATTGTTAGAGACAAGAATACAATTGTGTTTAAGAAAACATTTGTAGAGGTTTGAATTCATCATCGATTTTGCAAGGTTTTGTACCACATAAAATAATTATTTGATTATGGTAATATTTTGAAAACGAATATTAATTTTATTGTTATTATCAAAATAAGATTAGAGAATTTTAGGTCAACAATCTCCCCCTTTTTGATAATGACAATAAATTAATGTGTGTTGGCAATTTAAAGTATGATTTTGAAAAGATTTTAATACTCCCCCTCAAATTATGTGTATAAAATAAATTCATCACATTGCATAGCAAAGATAAAGAATTTAGATTAAAGAGAACAATGAAGTAAAAACCATAATATAGTTTCAGAAGCATTCAAAGTCACACAATAAAAACCACACATCATTAATACTTAAGTTCATAATTCAAAACATAAACAAAGAGTGTTTTCCAATCACTCATAATAACCAAAAACCAAAATATCATAAGTATTTAAGTTTTTTTAACCAAAGAAAATTAAGAACTAAAGCAAACTAGGAGTGTGTACCAAACACTCAAAACACATATACTTCTCTTCTTCTCCCCCTATGTCGTCATCAAAAAGAAGGAGGATCAGTCTTGCGGAGGAGGAGGTGGATCTTGAGGCCAGTGTCCCCAACCTTGATTACCTTGCCACATAGTCCATGCCGGGAATATGTAGTTCGAGTGGAAGTGGAGAAAAGCGGCCTCGTGTATCCTTTGTCTATCTTTAATGCGATCTAACCGAGTGTTCATTTTGACTGCCATGGTTTAAATTTGGGCCGGGAGACCTTGAATTTCTTGTAACATAACCTTATTTGGAGGGGCCTTGGATATGGTACTGGCTCATCAAGGGGCATGAAAGGAGGTGGCTTATTGTGGAATTTTTGATTCTTGTTACCCCATAAGTTCATCCTCGGTCTCATCATCGTCATCGTCATCCTCATCCTGATCGAGAGGATCATTCGAGATCCATCGTCACCTAACCACTTTATATTTCATCAATCGAATGGTCTTGACGGTGTAAAGTTCATTCTCGGTTGGAACAATGATGTCGCTCTCATATTCTGGTGGCATATTATAAAATTTAAAGAACCGGGTGAGGGCCATCCCATAAACGAGCCCTTGTTTCTTTCGGGTTGTGATCTCATATAGGTGGTGGAACATAAGGCTAGCATAATCCAATTTGTAACCCATTGTTATAGCCCAAATTAAAAATATATCCAATTGATTCACCGATGCTCTGCTACCACGATGGGGAACAATACAATATCCAATGATAGAATAGATAAGACGGCTTTCAAGTTTAATCATAGAGTCCATAATGTCGGGGCCTGTACCACTGTTATGTTGTCTAAATTGTCTCTTAAAAATAAGAGTGAGGGCTGTGATTTTGTCAAAGCTAAGTAGGTTAACCAAATTTGACGGAACCTCCGTCACATTGTTTATTGGAAACCCAAAAATGCCAACGAAATCATTTTTAGTAAAACTAATTGTCCTCCCATTTAGTAATGTAACAAGCCGGGACCTGTTCAGAAGTCCATTGACGAGGGTAGGGTGGTGAAGGTTAGCGTAGAAAAGTCATACCAATCATGGGAACACATTTTCCTTTATACATAAGAAATTGATAATGCATTGTTTATGAAATAAAGCATGAATCTTGAGACCATTTGAAGAAAATAACTCGAAATTAAATTATTTACCTTCGACTATTGTTCGAGTTGAGTAATCCAAATTAAAGTTTTCCTCACATTCATTGGAAAAGAATAGAGGAGGAATAGGAGCTTGTGGAGGTTGCTATTCAGGGGTAACCTCGCGATGGACATTCTTCCTAAGTTGACGAGGTCGTGAATTGGAGGCCATTTGAGGTTAAATAATTTTGAAAAGCTAGGATTTGACAAATTCAAATTTGGTGAAGATTTGGTGTTTTTAAGGTTGAAAAATGATTGAAATATGTTTAATTTATAGTTTTGGAATGATTTAAAAGAGAAATTGGAAGAAAAATTAAGGTTCTATGAAGAATTTCGAAAATAGAGGTTAGGGCTTGTTTAAAGACAGAATGAGTTAGGTTCGGTTAATTTTGGATGAAAATGATGTGATTTTGTGTGGATTTGATGTTTTAAAAGGAAGATTTATGGTTTGAATGAAGGATTTGGTATGAAATTTGATGAGATTATGAAGTTTTGGTGTGGTGTGAGGAGCTTTGGTTTCGAAATGGAGGAGAAAATGTGTAAAATGAAGAACAGGGGAATTATTAATCATGGGTCTCCTAGTGAGCATTAGTCGACTGATGCCTTGACCTTCAGTCGAGTGAGGGCATCAGTCGACTGATTCTTATGCTTAGTCGACTGATCATGATTTTTCTGCAATTTCTCATAGCCTATGCGCATAAGGTCATAATGAGATAAAATATGTACTTTTGACCACTTTTGTACTTTAAAACAATATTAGTACATAAAAAAATATGTAAATAAAGTAAAAGCTACGTAAATACAATTTTTGCATAAAAATTTATTAAGTAAATTCATAATTTTATATGCTTTTGAATAAGCATTAATGATCAATATACATGAATATTTTGGTCAGTTAGATATCACATACTTTAGTCATACCAAGTTCACATCGAATAGTGCTAAAGCGATCATCGGGAAGTGGTTTTCTGAAAATATCCACGAATTGAGATTCGGTGCTAAGTATTCAATTTCAACATCACCTTTTTGCACATGAATAAAATAATATCTTATGTTAATGTGCTTTGTGCGTGAATGTTTGATGGGGTTCTTAGTCAAGCTTATAGCACTTGTGTTATTACATATAATAGGAATGTGGCGAAGACTAATTCCAAAGTATTCTAATTGTTGTTTAATGTACAAAGTTTGTGCACAACTATTACCAGCCGCCACGTATTCGGCTTCGGCTGTGGATAGAGCCACTGAATTTTGTTTTTTGCTTGACCAAGAGACTAGTGCGTGTCCTAGAAAGTGACAAGTGCCATAGTGCTTTTCCTATGAATGTTACATTCGGCAAAGTCCGTGTCGGAAGAACTAATTAAATTAAAATTGTTCTCTCTTGGATACTATAATCTTAAAGAGACAGTGCCAGTTAGATACCAAAAAATATGTTTAACGGCAAATAAATGTGACTCTTTGGGATTCGCTTGGAATCGTGCACAAAGACAAACACTAAATATAATGTCTGGCCTATTAGTCGTTAAATAAAATAAGCTATCAATCATACCTCGATATTTCTTGATGTCGACATTTTTACCATTCTCATCTTTGTCGAGCTTCAAATGTTGAGCTCATTGGCGTGCTCATTGTGAGAATCCTGACGGGACCCCCGTAGACCCGGTACGGGTAAGGCGCGTAGCGCGCAGCTTTTTCGAATGACTTAGAGTAGCAATTACGTTTTTGAGAAAATAGACAAAATGAAGTTTTGTACCCTTTTGAGGTACAATGCTATCTGCGTAACCAGAGTGTGTTCGGGGACTATGTTACGACACAGGAAGGTGTTAGGCACCCACGTCACCCTTTTGGCTTCTAAATGAACATGCTTTTTATCATTTCTAATTCTTTTCTATCATGCTATCCGAACATTACATTTACAGGTTGTTAAATGCTCATCATGCGATCCTACTGTTTTCAGGTTAGAAAATAGACTGTGAAAAATGAATACCCAGACGGACAAACTGATTGACCATACGGAGGATCAGATTGACCGTACAATTAATAAGATTGTCCGTGCGGGCAATCAGGATTTAGACAATTTTCAGACCGCTATAAAAAAGAAGCAACATACATGAGTATTTACAAGGCATGCGGAGGTGTTCTTATTGACAAAAATCATATTGAGCGTTCATTCAAGCATGGCAGTTTAGAGATTCAGCATACATTTTATCCGTGCAGAGATTCCGGTGATCAATTTTATGATTGTTGCATTTTTACATCTAAATCCGATTCACATGATGAGGCATGGGTTTCACATGGGTGATGGTGTAGATATATGTAATATTTACAGATATATGTACAATGGTAGTAATACGATATTAAAAATGGAAAGACTATGTCATGAGGATGGAATTTGTATATACCTTTCTTTTCAGAAATATAGAACTTTGATTATAAATATGAGGGTCTATTACAATATTTTTTCACTAATCCATCAAAGTTTAAGTACAACTCTCTCTTTTTGGAATACAATTTTCCTCTATTCTCTCTCTTTTTCATCTGCTTTTGAAAATTGATTGTCCGTATGGATGATCTAATTATCCGTACGGTCAATCCATTGATCGTACGGATGATCTGATTATCCGTACAGTAAATCCATTGACTATCTCACAGCCCAATCATTTCCCACTTGGGACTGCAAGTTGCCGCCCTCGGTTATTGCCGCTACAGTTAATAAGATAATCCGTACGGGTAATCAGATAACCCGTACGGGCAATATGATAGCCCGTTTCTCCTGTTTCACATCTCTGGGACTTCTGTCCTTCAGCTCCTTCTGTTTTCGAGACTATTTTCCAAAGGCCTTCCCTGAAATTTTCTTTACCAGAACAGGTTAGTAAGGGTCACGGAATGAAGTATCCACAGATCCCCTCGGCGCTTGTGTGCTTCGAAGTAAGTATACAACGTCGAGAAATAGTATGATAGGTAAGATTCGCATTTCGAAAGCCTTATGCATCTTTAAAGCATTATTTGATAGTTGTTTTACTTGGATACGAACCTCTGCCTTGCCCAGTGTACTTTTCTCTTTGGGAAAGGAAAACCCGTTTCAAATGAGGTATTGACCGTACGGGTTATTCGATTGACCGTAAGGTCAATGCGATTATCCTTACGGTCTATCCATCTATTTGCCGTCTCAGAGGTTAGATTTCCCGTTTCAATGTGTCGATTACCCATACGGTTAATGCCATTGAACAAAAGGTTCCGCCGCGCGTCAGTTGTGTCACACTATTCCAATTCGAAATCATCAACCAAGGTCTTACTGGTACCCTTCCGTTCAACCCAAGTTATCATTTCGTCAATGGCAGAGCCTACCCCCGCCTTCATGTGGATGATTGGAATGAGGTGTTGTTTGAGGGAGTCGATCTATCGGACATCCAGCAGCAAGTACAGTATTTGCTGGCCCGGGATCCCACTGCCAATGTGACGCCCTGCGAGTGATGAGTACTCCCTTGGAGGGGAGGAATTGTAGCTCAAAGGGGGCATCCCACATCGGAAGATGGGAGATCCTTGGAGACCCATATAAGTAAGAAATGGTCGCTAATTAAGTACGAGGCCTTTTGGGGGCTCACTGGCTTCGGATCTCATAAGAACTCCGAAGTTAAGCGAGTAGTGGGCCAGAGCAATCCTAGGATGGGTGACCCTCTGGGAAGCTGGTCGTGAGCTCCCAAAAACAAAGCTGTGCGAGAAAGGGCTGCCCAGTTGGTGCTGGAGCGGAGCCACTCAAAGCGGACAATATCGTACTGAGGTGGGACCGGGTCGTTACAGCCAACCCCGAGTTCCTTCTGCAGGAACCAGAGAATCAAATTTGCATCTATGCTTTGCCTCCACAGCGGGTATTTTTTGCTTTCGCAACCCTCTTTTCCTTTTTCCTGTCTTGGTTAGTGAATAAATGTATGACAATTTATGCATGTATATATATTCATGCCAATTTGCGTGTGTGGACTTTGGACAGCCTGTAACACCCTACCCATGACTTTGACAACCAATGAAAAAGTGCATTTTTTGGACAGTTTTAAATTGGTGGTAGACCTTGGATTGCGTGAAAACGCTAATTTGAATGCTCGAGACAAAAAGTGAAACAATAACAGAGACAAAGATGAAAACATAAAACATAAAAATAAGAATAAAAATAAAAATAAAAATAAAGAAAGGGATGACAAAACTTTGCCGAGTGGGGGGACCAAAAGACATGTGGCATGACTGGACTTTTAGTGCGTTTTGATGAAAAAAATAATTGGCCCACTTTTAGCCTACCTTGATATGTTATGATTAAACGCTATTGTTTGATAGACCCATAGAATAATAGAGACAATGATAATAACTAAAGAAATAATAATAACAAATCAACTCATATGGATGGAATATACCTTTTTGGTGTTGTAGCCATGATTGTTTTCCCTTTTCGAGAGACGGATTGTTTTGCCTTTTTTGGGAGACAGAATGATTCGTCTTGCCTTTTTGGGAGATTGAATTTCTTCGTCTTGCTTTTTCGGGAGACTGAGTGCTTGTCTTTCCCTTTTTTGGGAGATCAAGTGGTTCGTCTTGCCTTTTTCGGGAGACTGAATTTTTTTCATCTTACCTTTTTGGGAAACTGAGTGTTCGTCTTGCTATTTCGGGAGACTGAGTGTTTGTCTTGCCATTTTAGGATACTGATTTATTTGTCTTACCATTTCAGGAGACTTGATTACCACTTGGTTGGAATTTACTAAAATGCCCTTATTTTGTAGGAAAATTACTAAAATGCCCTTGAAAGACAATGTTAGTACAAATGGCTATCTTTTTGGTAGAAAATTACTAAACTACCCCTAAAAGACAATGTTAGTACAAATGGCTACATTTTCGATAGAAAATTACTAAACCGCCCCTGAAAGACAATGTTAGTATAAATGGCTACCTTTTCAATAGAAAAATTACTAAAATGCCCCTAAAAGATAGTGTTAGTACAAATGGCTATCTTTTTGGAAAAAATTACTAAATTGCCCATGAAAGACAATGTTAGTACAAATGGCAACCTTTTCGGTAGAAAATTACTAAAATGCCCCTGAAAGACAGTGTTAGTATAAATGGCGACCTCTTTGGTAGAAAATTGGGTGTTCATAACTTTCTTGTTTCTGTCAAATTATGCTTGTGGGATAGTGTTTATTTACCTTGCATATATTACCTAATTGTGCTCTTAAATTTTGGTTTGCCTTTTACAGGAGGGTGGCGGAGTTCGAGGACAGGGTTCAATTCGTCCATTAGCAGATGCTTGGTAGAGATGTCCTGTGGATGTCTCGATGTTGATTCGGTCCGTGGGTTTTGGCCCTTTCTTGGATTCTCTCGTTCGGGCCCCCAAAAAGAGAAGTTTGCATCTTTTGTCAGTTTTGGGTCAGCTTTGTTGGGACACTACCAACACATTCCATTTCAGCTTTGGGGAGATGATGATGACCCCCTTGATTTTCAGATGATGGTTGGGCTGCCGTTTGAGGGACATACCATCTTTGTTGATCGGAGGATGGTGATTACCCAGGATGGCATGTAGGCAATCATGGGTTATGCATTCCTGTTGGCGGCGGGGAACTCCATCAGAGTTGAGCATTTGAAGGCTTACTTGTAGCATTGGTGACATGATGAGGTCTTGACTTTGGTGGAGGTTAGGCAGTGGGCCCGGACGTTCCTGATGTATATGTTGGGCCAGTCGTTGGTGGCCAACTCAACTGGGTCGGTGCACTTGTGGTGGCTTCTCCTTCTTCGGGATTTTCTATTTATCGAAGGAATGAACTGGGCGGGGTTAGGACTGGCGACACTCTATCACTCCATGAATATGTTTTCCCAGGGGATTTATGATAGCCACATCATCATGTTTTACTTATGGGAGGTACATGATTAGTGCCTTTTACTTTCCTCCGTAGCATTTGCAAATCATTCCTGAATAAACAATCAAATTTTACACCTTACTTGCATGTTTGTTTGCTTGTTTTCTTTTCCCGCAGGTTTAGTTTCTTGCCCATTTCGACGGGGGACATATGTTGCAGCCTTTGCGATTTACTAACATCAGTTGGGCTCCCCAAAATTTGTACCGGGCTGCGAGTAGGAGGGCGGGGCATCTCGTTACCTTTGACCAGGTGAGGCTCGCGCTGGATGGCTTGACAGAGGGTCAGGTATATCTACTGGTTTTTTGAATTTTATAAGTTTTTAGGCTTTATGCTTCTGCGCATGGTACTCACATGTCACTTGGATTCTGTACCCCTACACTGAGTTGGGGGGGCGAGTTGACTAAACTGATTACTCAGCACCGTACTGTCTTTTGCGGAGAGTATGAGTATCAGATGTACATGGCTGAGAGAGTTATTCGGCAGCACTCCCTCGATTTTCCATTGCGAGCCCTGGTCAATCCTTCTTCTTTCATGCGTCGCCCTGAGCGAATGGAAGCTGAGACTATCACTCAACTGGATGGGGGGGATATATTTTGATGGTTTTCTTAGAGGGCCTGTAGTGACGTATAGAGATTACATAGTTAGACATCTGATGCCAGGCCACCCTCCAGTCACTGTAGGGACCATGCAGGCGATGTTCCAGAAGTTCCTCTAAGAAAACCATCCCTTGGCTGCTCCAGAGGTTCCCCCTCCTCCACCGCCGGTTGATTCTCCTGACTATCTTGCTTCCCCTGAGGACGCCCCTGATGAGGGACAAGGCGATTATGTTCCCATGGGAGGTACTGACTTTGGGGGCTTCGATTTTAGTGAGTCTGCACCGCCTCCTCTGCCGCATCCTCGCGGGAATCCTCGTAGGCCCCAACACTTCAAAGTTGCTCCGTCCCTCAGTGGTGTACCTTTACTGATGCCGCCTCCTTCTACTTACGAGGCAGGACCATCTCATGCT
This sequence comes from Lonicera japonica, assembly GCA_021464415.1. NCBI lineage: Eukaryota > Viridiplantae > Streptophyta > Magnoliopsida > Dipsacales > Caprifoliaceae > Lonicera > Lonicera japonica. The sequence continues at coordinate 36,901,758 of CM038467.1, forward strand.
GCGGGGCCTTCATATTAGGTGGGTCCCTCTTACCAGGCCGGGCCTACTTATTCGACTTACCAGCTTCCTGCCATCCCGTACTCATATCCTGTTGTTTGGGGCGGTGTAGTTGGTTCTCAGGACATCCCCCTAAACCCAGCTCCTTGTCAGCAGTATTTTTCACTCCCTGAGGGTATACTAGATCATGAGGTATGATTTTCTCTTCTTGATTCTCGCCTTTTACGACATCCTGTTCACTTTTATCTTAGTACTGATTTGGTTTTATACTTGTCTCATATTTTCAGATGGTTACATTCTACACTCGGGAGATCCATGATGCTTACATGGAAGCTAGTTCTTGGTCAGCTTTTGGGACGGACCAGGTTGCTCAAGTAGAGGCGCTTCAACAAACTTTTGGTGCTATGAGTGTTGGGGTACTCGGTCTAGGACTCGGACCTAGATCCGGTATGTGCATAGAGGGGGACAGTCATCTCGAGGTGGCTAAGACCTGGAGGAGTCATATGCAAGCAAAAGGACCCGGTAGAACTGATGATTTTCTTTTATCATATGGTATTTTCAGGATGATGCTTCTTAGGACAAACTTCCCCCCTTTCTTTATTTTTCTGGTGATTGGTTTGACTTTCGGATGATTGGTTTTTGGTTTTTCTTTGTTTTGGATGGTTCTTTGGATTGGGCGGGTTGAATTGGTTTGATTTGAATGGTTTTTTAATTGTTTTGGTTTGGACGGTAAGATGACCGATTTTTCTTTTATTAGCATTCATAAACCTGCACACTTGTTAGTACTGTATATACATATTATCAGTACCGGCAAAACAAATGTTAGAGGATGTCCCAACAGTGGGCAAAGGAAAAACACATATTAACAAAGCAATTCACTATAGATATATCAATGCAAATGTGAGGAATAATGACAAAGACAATGAAAAAGATGGCACACAAAATAATAATCTTATTAAAAAACAGACGACACAAATTGGCCAGGGAGATACCAACACAAATATTTACAAAGGGGGCACATAATCCATACTCGAAAATTTTAGTAACAGAGGAAAGAAAAAGAAATGAGTCGGGCAACAAAAGAGCCGCAAAATTGGATTAACCGTACAGTCAATCTCATAACATAATTCTTTTACAAAACATCTTTCTTCGGGAGGCATTTTTTCCTCAAAATCTATTTCAGAATGGACTCCTAAAGTTCTTCTAGGTGATCAGCGATAAATGAATCACAAAGGGAATATGCACTCGTACGTGACTCTCTTTATGATACCATCTTCGATACTTTTCATCTCGGTCCCATGAGGTACCTCTTTTATTGGCGACCCAAGAAATTGACTGGCCTATGTTGCATGCAGCCCTGTACTTCTGGCAACCGGACTTGCACGTGTTTCGATTAGGATTGGATGAACTTTGCCAGACATACGAGGATTTTTCTTGCATCTTGGAAATGGGGAACAGGGATAGCCAGGCCCTGCTTGGATCGTTTAGGTTAGTTCGCCAAAATACTTCCGCTTTGTTGGGTGTCCCTAAAGTTTTCGCCCGTCGGGCTATAATTAGCAACAAGGTTGACTTGCCCGTGTTGATAGTTTATTTCATGCAACGAATGGAGCAAACCTCTACTGATACCGGTCGCCATAACTTGGTGGTTTTACTGCTCTTTGCAGACATTATGCTTGTCAGCCCCGTTCCCTTAATCCATTTCGGCATTTTGAACGTGGTGAAAGGCGTATTCGATGGGGCTAATCATGTCCTTATCATTCTCTCCGAGACCTTCCAGTGGATAGACATTTATTGCCAACAACCAACATACTTCGGTGGCACTCCTCTTTTACTATTCATATGGCTATTAAAGAGGTTCAGCATGTTAGTCCATCCGAAGTTCATGACAATTAATGCAGTAGCTCTGTTTTGGAGACGTCGCGTTCATGATTTCAAACAACTGGCCCTTAAAAATTAGTCAGACTCTTGGGTGGATTGGTTTGGCGGTCAAGGTATATTGGCCATTCAGTGGACTATCCCCTGGTGGAACATTACCTCCTTCATCCCCAGTATGCCCAATATATACTGTGTGCGACTTATAGGCTGGACTAGTCTTCTTTTTATATCCCAAGCAGGTTGCTTCAACAATTCGGGAGAGCGCGGACAATTTCTCAACCTCCACAGGATTTTCATAAAAAGTGCATTGCCATGACTCATGCCAAAGAGGTCCGCCTCTTGGAGAGTCCATGGGTTGCTCGTCATGCATATGTAGAGGCTGTTGGTTTCTTGGTTCCGACCACCTCGCTTTCTTTGGAAATGATCTTGTCACTGTGGAGTTTTGCTCAAACTGCTTCAGTGGGCCATCCTTGGCTTAACACTTGGTATACTCTGATGCATATGGGGGAAATGACCGTAGCCCAGATTATTCGATTATACCGATTATATGAGACCTGGCATTACAAAATGGTCGCCGATCGAGGTCCCTAGGCCATTATCCATTCCACACAGATGTATGTAGAATATATGGGTGATTAGACTGATGGTTTTCGATCCTTCATTGACCTTTCGTGATTTTTAGTTTCAAGTTCTGAAATTGTTGTGTTCTTTCTAATAAAAGAAATAAAAATAGTCGCTTTTAATATCCTTGTGTGTTGTGATTCTAACAAATCAAATGATGAGTTTTTTATTTCTTAGTTGCCACTTGCGAATTTTCATAAATGTCTTTGACAACCTTAGAAGATTAACTAAATAGCGTTTAGGGAAAGTGGGTGATGTGAAAGATGAACTGGACCCAAAGTAACTTCTCAGGCTGCCTACGTACCTCCTTTTTGAAAAGCCAAGGTTTTGTATTGATAAAACCGTGATTTTGAAGGATCAAGTTCTCGTAGTTCTAAGGTGGTGCGAGAGTGGATAAGACGTTCCCCCTCTTTTTTTATTTTTTTAAGGGTAGAACTTCTTGAGGCGGTCGAGGTTGGTTGGTTGGGGTATTGGGACTCCATCAGGGTCAACTAAGGTGGTCGCTCCTCCTGTCAGAATTCTATCAACTACGTATGGTCCACTCCAAGTAGGGGCGAATTTTCCACTAGGATCCTTGACGGGCTCACGTATTCCCCTCAATACCAAATCTCCCTCCTTAATATTCTTTTCTTTGACATTCTTGTTGAAGGCCCGAGCTAGCCTGCGTTGGTACCCCTGATATGGTAAGCGACTTTTAATCGTTTCTCGTCGAGCATTGCTAATTTCTCATATCGGCGTTGTACCTATTTTTTATCTGGAACTTGGCTTTCCCAATGAACCCGTAGAGATGAGACTTCAACTTTCACAGGTCATACTGCTTTGGTGCCATAGACTAAAGAAAAAGGACTCATCTTTGTGGAGGTCCTCTCAGTTGTACAGTAACCCCAAAGGGCAACTTCAAATGCCAGTCTCTACCAGTTTCAATCATTTTATTCAAAATATTCTTCAAATTTTTGTTAGCGGCTTCTATGGCTCCATTGGTTTGGGGCCGGTATGGGGAAGACCTGTGCTGCTTGATTTTGTATTCTTCTAAAACGTCGTCAGCCTCGCCCTGGAATTGTGCCCCATTATTGGATATGGCTTCTTGTGGTACCCCTTATCAACAAATTATATTCCGCCTGATGAACTGAGCTACTTTCTTAGCGGTTAACACTGCATAGGACTCGGCCTCTACCCATTTTAAGAAGTAGTCAATAGCCACTAAGATGTATTGATGTCCGTTGCTTGCTTTTGGGTTTATCTGTTTGCTGACATCTATGCCCCATATCGAAAAAGGCCAGGGAAAAGTCATGGAATACAACTCTTTTGGGGGAAGATTTTGAGCCTTAGCATATTTCCAACACTTGTGACATCTCTGAACATACTGATCACAACTCATTTGCAGGGTAGTCCAAAAGTAGCCTTGCTTGATTATCTTCCTAGATAGAGTAGTCCCGCTCATGTGGGGTCTGCACTCTCCATTATGAATTCTGCTCATGATTTCTTCTAATTGACCTTCAAGCACGCATTGGAGATGAGTTCCGTCATAATGGCATTTGTATAGGACGTGGTCACAAAGGATGAATTGCGCGGCCAGTCTCCAAAGTGTGACTCGATCTCTCTTATTGGCCTCGGATGGGTAGACTCCTTTGCTTAAAAGCTTCCAAATGTCGTAATACCAAATCAAAAGATCTGCAGTGTCTTCTTCGGGTAGCTCGATTTTGAAACAATATATAGGCTCAGCCATCTTCTCAACTATTAAGGGGAATACCATCATCCCATCTGGGATATCTACCATGGAAGCCAAAGTAGCCAGTGCATTAGCGAAGTTATTCATGTTTCTGGGTAAATGAAAGAAGTGGACTTCTTTGAATTGAACTGTGAGGCTTTCCAAGAGAACTTTGTAAAGGCAAAGTCTTTCATTACGGGTTTGCCAATTGCCCAAGGCCTGCTCGATTACTAATGATGAATCTCCGTATACCTCTAAGACCTCGATGCTTTTTCCCAGCGCTAACTGTAAACCAACAATGTAGGCTTCGTATTCGGCCATATTATTGGTGCACTTAAAATCGAGTTTGACAGCCAAAGGAGAAACTTCCTTGGTTGGTGATACTAGGAGTATGCCGATGCCATAACCTTTCTGATTTGCGATCCATTGAAATAAAGCTTTCATTTCGACTCATTTTCGATCTCTGCGACTAACTCGTCCGGAAATTTAGTTTCTTCCCAGTCTTCATTTGTCAATGGGTTGTCTACCGAATAATCTACTATTGCTTTGCCCTTTGATTGCTTTCTGAGTAACATAGGTAATATCAAATTTGAACAACAGGAAAAGAAATCTGGCCATTCTGTTAGATAGGCAGGCTTCTCAAATAAGTACTTGATGGGATCCATTCTTGAGATTAGCTTGACTTGGAAAGATAGCAGGTAGTGCCTCAATTTTTGAGTCACTCTAACCAAAGCGGCACATGTTTTCTCTAGAGCTGAATATCTAACCTCACACGATGTAAACTTTCGATTGACATAATAGATCACCTTTGGTTTTGAGGATGCCTCTATATATTGAGCTAACATGGCCCCGTGGCCGTATCGATGACAGTCAAGTTTAAGAGCAGAGGTAAACCGGGCTGCGGTGGCATGAGAACTGGTGGCTTTGACAGGTAGCGCTTGATTTTTTCAAAGGCTTCTTGGCATTGATCATCCCAAACATGGTCAGAATCCTTTTGAAGCAATCTGAAAATCAGCTCACAAATATAAGTCAACTGCAATATGAAGCGGATGATGTATTGAAATTTCCCCAGAAAACCTCCCAACTCCTTTTCAGTCTTAGGCGCGGGCATTTCCTTGGTGGCCCTTATCTTGGCGGGATCTATTTCGATACCTTCTTTGCTAATAATATGCCCCAATAACTTTCCCTTGGTGACCTCGAAAACCCATTTTTGCGGATTGAGCTTCATTTTGTATAACCGATGTATTTCAAAGAACTTTCTTAGGGCAAAGGGGTGTCATTCCCTATTTTTGGACTAACGATCATATCGTCCACATAGACCTCCACTTTTTTGTGAATTAGATCATGTAAGATGGTTGTGGCTGCTCTTTGATAAATGGCCCCGGCGTTCTTCAGTCCAAAAGGCATGATTGTGTAATAGTAGGTTGCCCAAGGTGTGATGAGTGCTGTCTTTTTCTCGTGGTTCGGATGCATCTTAATCTGATTGTAACCCGCAAAACCATCTACGAACGAATTTAGGGCATGCGAGGCGGTACTATCAAGAATGATATCTATATTTGATAGGGGAAAATCATCCTTAGGGTAGGCTTTGTTAAGGTCCCTAAAGTCTACGCACATTCGTACTTTTCCTGTGGATTTAGGCACTGGCACAACATTGGCTAACCACGTCGAATAATTGATAACCCGGATAAACTTGACTTTTAATAGCTTCTCTACCTCCTCTTTTACTTTTAGTGACCATCCAGGTTTTAATTTTCTCAGCCTCTACTTGATCGGTTTGATTTCAGGGGGGATGTGAATCTTGTGCATAACGATTGACTAATCTATTCCATGCATATCTGCATAAGACTAGGCGAACACATCCACGAATTCTTCTAACAAACTGAAAAAGCCAAACTGCTCCTCAGTACTCAGAATGAACCCTATTCTGACTTCTCTGGATCTTTGGGTGTACCTAGGTTAAAGTTAACTAGGTCATCCTCACTAGGCTATACGCGATCATTTTTCTTTAATTCAAGTTCTTTTAAGTGGCGTAAGAAATCATTTTCATCAAAATTTTCATCAATTATGTTTGTTTTGTCAGAATTAATCATTTCCAGCACACAGGGATAATCAAAAGCAACTTTTATATCATCATAAAGAGGGGGAATATAGCATTGTTCAAAACAGAAAAGTCATCAAAAGACAGAACAATATCACTAGTGATAGGGGAAAATTCTTTCAGCTAGTGATAAACTTTGTTGGCCACAGGGAGGACAACTTGCTTGGAAAGGATACCCAATTCTTCAGACGAGGCAAACCTGATGCTAATTCTACCGGCTTCAGTAGTGGGGGACTGTCTTCCCCGAGCATGCAGACTTTGACTTTTTTCATGAACAGCCTGGCAATGTCTTCGCTTACATGGTCTGTATTCTCGGCCAGTGATTTGTGGACCCAGTCAATTTTCAGGTATCCAACTTCTGGCGAGTGACTGATTAGTGCTCCCCCAACGCAAAAGACTTCCCAGCCCGGCGTCATTTCGCCTCGAGCATTCTTCCACGGCTCCGCGAAACCATTGTACTGGAAGGCGACTCATCCCTTTACGAAGTAACTATTTAAAGTTAAAAAATAAGGGGCCAGTGCCGGTACGGTGCCTTCGTAGATTAAACGAGTTTCTCTATCTATTAGTGCCTTGGGCCTCATGCCCTTCATCTTTGTCGAACGGAACTCTTTCTCACTTGGTTTGTACCCCAGCCCAAATGGCCCTTTGTGTTCAGGAAAATCAAACCATTATGCCACTCCTTGTTGCCTTTTTCCTAGTCCTAGACCCGGCATGTCTTATCACTTACGCATCATGTGAAGAGTGTTTGTGTTACCAAAAAGGAAGAAGTCCGGTGTGTAACGATCATTTTCGCCGGCCTCCAGGTACTGAACCTGAACGTGCTCGATGTGAAATCCACTGAGGGCTATCCCCTCATTTCCTTTGTCAATTTTCAATACCGGATTTTTGTCAGTCGACTTAACTTCTTCTATATCGATATCTCCCCAGATCACCATGATGCTGTCCTCGAACATGAATTTTACCTTATGATGCAGAGACGACAAAATTTCCCCGAATGGGTGTAGCCAAGCCCAGCCCAATAACAGGTTAAAATTGGCCGCTTCGTCTAGGACATAGAAGTCAATAGGGCACTCAATCTACCCCAGTTGGATCATTAACGAGACAGTTCCCATAGCTTCCCGGCTTATACTATCACAATCTCGGATAGTGAGAGTGCAGGGTTGGAAGTCGGCTAATCTAAGGCCCAGGTTTTTGGCTGTTCTAAGGGGGAGGACATTAATTGCTGAACCATTGTCAATTAACAATTGTGGTACCCTTTTTCCCCTTGTCTCTATGGTGATGTGCAAGGCATGGTTATGGCTCTTACCAATCTTTGGCAAATCTTCATCGTTGAAAGCTAACAAGCCTTGAGTGGTCAGGGTACTTATTACGTTGATCATTTCAAGAGGGGACATGTCCACTGGTACATTGATCTTATCAAACTCTTTGCTTAGGGCTGTACGGTGACGATATGAAGAGGATAGTAAAGTCCATAAAGAAATGTTTGCTTGGGTTTTCTTCAACTGTTCGAGGACCTTATCCTCCTCGAGCCAGTTGGTAGGATCGGTAGGGTCACACGATGCGGCTGGGATGTTCAGTTATTCAATAGACTTTCCTTTGTCAATTGCCCTCAGTGGGCCTTGGTAAATACGACCAGAACGGGTTACGTGAGCAGTAGATACCGGACTTGGGGAGGGTTGATTGGCTGGGACTGCCGCTAGGGGCGTGCCTACTACAGACGTGGACTATGCAATCATTGTGATGTGGATATTGTATAATTCATTGTTGATATAAAGTGTGATGGTGAGATTATGTAGTCCATGATTGGTCCCAAGTTTGATTTCATTAGACGGGGCCAGAAGTTGGGACGTAGTCTCTTGGGTGTAAGACCCGAAATCGTGCACAAAAATTAACAAGAGGCTTTGTTGCCGCGTGGGTGAAAGGCCACGAAATACAAACCTGGTGACCCTTGCACGATTACTTGTATTATTATGATTATCGAGTTTATGATGGTCATTGAGAATCAGAATTGAACGGGAAGCACTGCTGCTGCGTGGGTGAAAGGCCACGAAACGTAAACCTGATTGGATGACTTTTGGTATTATGGTAGATTATTAATGAATAAAAGACCATGTCTCGAATGATACCGATACGTCGCAAAGATGGATGAGTTAGTGGTTCTTGATATATGTTATTATATTATATCTTGCATTGTTTTATATATATTGTCTTTGATATATTACGGATAACGTAAGAATGAATGCGCATGTTATTGCATGGATCACAGTACACTTAGAGAATCATTTGGCCATTCATAATGAGTTAATACATAAAGTGAAAAGTCCCAATAACTATTAATCCTTAGACGTAGTATACGGATATATGGATGTGGGCAGCTTATGAGATTACTTGGTGTGAGAACCTACGCTTTTGACGCCGGTCCCTTTGGCGGCGATTCCTCCAATTTTTTGGTTTGTTTTAAAAAATGGTTCGTTTGATTAATTATTAGAAAAAAATGTGACAATTTGTGGAGGAAAGTAAAGTCGCCAGTTTTTTTTACTAAACAAACAAAAGTCTGTGTAAAAGAGAAGCATTTATAATTAAATGATCTCTTAAACACGATTGTTGTGAAACCATTTGATTCAAAGGGTTCGAAGATTAAGTTACGAATTGAGAAGGTGTTAGGCACCCAATTCGCCCTTTCGGTCTCTGAGTAGGATATGCGTGCAATTACAATTAAAAATTCGCATGCTTATTGATGTTATCAAGTATCAGCCCATAATTTTAGAAAAACGAGATTTTGGGGTAGGGATGGAAAGTATGTGTTTCGTAATTCACCCTTCGATTTTAGAAATTAGTGTGTGTGTGTGTGTGATTTGGAAGATGATTTTGATAATAATAGATAGCAAAACAAGTGCTTTTGGAAAAATTTAGGGCTTTTTGGAAGCTAATTCGATTTGGAATCGGATATCCGGCAATCCTCAAGATTCATTCGTCAATAGTGTACCATAATTTAATAATTTAAACTGACATTGACAAATTCAGTACTCTCATATTATATATTTAGGTAAGCACCGCGATTTATAGATTAAATCGGGTACAAACGCTCGCTGATTCCTTTGTGGACCGAGACTAATAAAACCAGAATTTTGTAATTGGAATTGATGAAAATATATTGGAAAATGGTTACAGCTCGATCCACGCCTTTGGTTTTGAAAACGGGGCTTAAATATGAAATTTGAGCTGATTTTGAGATAAATAGCAATTTCTACATGCGATTAATCAATTATAACTGATAAAATAACTACAGATAAAAAATTTAAAGCCAAACTGAGATAAAAAATACCTAAGAGTCTTGAAAATAGTATAATACTATTTTAGAGCATTGTTCCCGAAATCCTAGAGCTGACTGATGATTCAAATGAGGTCTGTGCATGTGTATTTATATCTGTAGAATAATTAATGGGCTGGGCCTGAAATTGTTTGTCCACAAGACACACATATTTGTATGTCTTGTAGACAAACATCTAGGCATTTTGTCCGCCAACAAACCCTATTTAACATGCGATAGCTTTTGCAATTCTGGCCAAACAAAACATTGGATTGATCTATTTTTTACCATGTTGTTACCCATGACAAAACCTACCTACTGACCAAATTTTAGAATTTTTGGACATCGAGAAGGCCCCCGTTTGATTTCTCGAACTGAATTCTCGATTTTTTAAAAACTAAAGATCCAGCGTTTAAATCGATCTTATTTTTAAATATGTTACTCCATGTGATACTATTTACCAACCCACAAAATTTCAGGACGATCAAAGGTCAGGAAGTATCGATACGAAAAAATCGGCAAAATCGACTTGAAAAATGTTTGTCCGCAGAGGGTTTTTATAATTTCTATCAAATGGAGTATCGTATAAATCTGTTTTTTTAGGATGTTAATCCCCATAATACAGCCTGTCTACTTACCAAATTTTAGATCATTTGGACTTCGGGTAGGTTCCCTTTTGATTACCCGAAGTGAACTCCCAGTTTTTTAAATTTTCGGAGATCTGGCCATCGAATTGGCCTGATTTTTGGATATGTTGGTCCCGATGACACTTTCTAATAGTCATCAAAGTTTTAGGATGATCATAAATTGGGAACTCTCCTTTCATAAGTTTCCAGGAGTTCGACGGTCTTCGATTTTGATAGCTTTCGGTAATTCTCGTAACTTCTCGTTCGGGTGACCTTTCTGCTTCTTTTTTTGACCTGTATCACATGTACAAAAATTTATGCATGTATGGATGCTCGTGTATGTATGCGTGTTCATTTTTATAGAGATCGGGATTCTTGTGAGTGTAGCAAAATGAGGTGTTCACAGACCTTCTCGGTCTAGGTTCTTTGTGAAATAAATAAACTAGGTCGATAACGAGAATGCATTTTTTTGCGGCACTCACATGAATCCTTTGTCATATTTTAAAAACAATGCCATGCAAAAGATGTCTTGATGCGCTGTTTATCTCTGCTGTGAATAAATGGGAGATTTCGGGATTGCTCGGGGCATGTTATGTGCTTTGCTGTGATTTTAATATGATGTACTCCTACTGGCAGGGATGGTTTTGTTGACTGATGTACTCCCAGAGGCAGGGGCGGTTCCGTTAACAATTCTGATTCGGTGTTGAGCTGTTATACTCCCACAGGCAGGGATGATTTTGTCAACGATTTGTTATTTTGTTAAACTGATGTACTCCCATAGGCAGGGACGGTTCTATTAATGATTTGCTATTTTGTTAAACTGATGTACTCTCATAGGCGAAAACAGTTCCGTTAATAATTTTGATTATGTGTTGAGCTGATGTACTCCCACAGGCAGGGACGGTTCTGTCAACGATTTGCTATTTTGTTAAACTAATGTACTTCCACATACAGAGATGGTTCTGTTAAAAATTCTGATATTTACTTGAAAGAGTGAGGGCTGAAGGTTTGTTGGTTGATGGTCTACTAGAGACATTGCTTTGGTTTGAGAGGTTATGGCAAAGGGTCTGCTGGGGATATGATGATTCATAATCTGCTGGAGACATTATTCTGGTTAGGGAAGGCTGGTGATCTATTGAGGATATGATGATTGATGGTCTGTTGAGGAAATGATAATTTTTACTAGCTAGAATAAAGGCTGAGGGTTAATGATCTGCTGGGGATATGATGATACGAGGCTGAGATGTGGGAGATTTATGATATATTGAGGTGATGGAAGTTAATGATTTGTTGAAGGGTGAGAGTCTCTGAGAAAAGATAGAGAGGTGGAGAGAGAAAGTTTTGGTGTGATATTTCTTTTGGAAAAACAAGAACTTTTAGTTGGCTTCTTTTTTCTTGAGAAAAGATCGAGTTACATTATCTCAATTCTCAAACCTCATGTATGATATTTGGACTTTACCTCTTATTTTACTTCCATGGCATTTTTCTCATGTCACTAGGGTGTGATTCTATTTATGGGTTCCTAACTTTATGAGAGGATGATTAATTTTGTGCCTGCATCGTTTTCTTGTTTTTCGATGCCCTTATTCCTCCTTGATTGTTTGAAAGCCTTTTGATGCAGCTTACTTCTTGTTTTTTTGCATGGTCAGCAGCCTTCCCTACACAAGACGTAGCTCTGGGCCTTTTTGGCCTAGCTGTCACTCTTGGTGTGGCTCTCGTTGCCTTATTTTTTCCTTTTTTATTTTTTTTCATTTTATTTTCTTTTGGCACTGTGGGATTTATCCTCTTTTCTACTATTTTAATTTTTTCTTGTATTCATTTTGTTCCTCCTCACTTTGTTAGATTTTTTGAGCATCATCGTCCTTGCGATTTAAGAATGTTTACTTTGAAAGTTCTTATTTGACAATGTCGTGTTGTGTTTGTGATTTCTGGTTCGAGAACCTTTGGAAGCGAATCTTGAAGACTTTTTAGAAGAGAATAAATCGGGCCAAACGCCTTTTGTGGGGGTTCATCCCCTGTATTTTGTGAAAAAATTTCATTCTAGTCTTTCTCTCTATCTTTTTTTGATATCCTTTCAAATGGGGCTTTTTTAGTTGTGGAGAGGGCTTAGGTTTGCTTGTAGAAAGGGCTTTGGTTTTGCCTACAGAAAGGGCTAGGCTTGCTTGCAGAAAGGGCTAGGCTTGCCTGCAGAAAGGGCTTAGCTTGTGTAGCAAGGTTGGGATTTGCCTGTAAAAAGGGCTTTGGGTTCTATATATGATTCAACTCTCTATGAGGAATTATAATGTTATTCGACTCTTTGGGAAGAATAATGATTTAATTCGACTATCTGGGAGGAATTATGGGGTGATTCGACTCTCTGGGAGGAATAATGAGGTGATTTAACTATTTGGGAGGAATCTTGATGTGATTCGACTCTTTGGGAGGAATTGTGATTCAACACTCTGGGAGAAATTTTGATGTGATTAGACTCTCTGGGAGGAATTATGACGTGATTCGACTGTCTGGGAGAAATTTTGAGGTAATTCGACTCTCTAGGAAGAATTATAACGTGATTCAACTTGCTAGGAGGAATTGGGAGGTGATTCGACTCTCTGGGAGGAATTATGATTTAATTCGACTCTCTGGGAGGAATTGTGAGGTGATTTGTCTCTCTAGGAAGAATTTTGATGTGATTTGACTCTCTAGGAGGAATTTTGACGTGATTTGACTCTCTAGGAGGAATTATGACGTGATTTAACTCTTTCGGAGGAATTGTGACGTGATTCGACTATCTGGGAGGAATTTTGATGTGATCTTATCGTGATGATCATGAGTACGTTGGTTGGAGGTGTGATGGCGGTGTGACTAATCATCGAAATATACACCAGGATGCGGTGGCGAAACTTGTCTGGCAGGTCATGGAGCCTAGTGCTTAAATATTCTCGGACCGGTGCGTGCTACACTTATGCAAGAATTCATGTGTATACACTATGCAAATACTTATGCCATGCTTTCCTAAATTTCAAGTATTCGTATACTTCTTAAATCATCGCACCATCATTTTAAAAACTTGGTTTTAAAAAGGTCTTGAATCTTGAGTTACCTGATTTATGAAATATGTTATGCTACTTGAAATTATCGAAGTGCAGATGTATACATGCAAGATTGACCATTTTTCGAGAATATAACAACACTGAAAAGGTAAATATTGATTTCTGGTCAATTAGTGAGTCAGTGTATGGTGATATTGGTCACAAGAGAAATGGCTTGCTTCCTTCTTGAGATTCCGCCGATATTGCGTTATGCTTCTTATCTTGATAAGTTTTTCTCTACTTCTTGATTCTTGGGCCTATCAAAGTCCATTTGCATTGCTAGTTTTGCTCATACCCTCAGTCTCAGGAGGATTACCAATGTTCTGCATTTTCTTGAGTGGGTGTGGACTGTCTTTATTCTTGATAGAGGTAGGGCCTTCAGTTGCTAAACTGATTGATTTTGTTGATTTTATTCTACCTTCAGAGGTAGATTTTTTTGGTTCTGCTGATACGACAACCACATGGTCATGGTGGTGTAGGTAGAGCACCCTCTTTGGAGAGTTGTTCAGGTCTTCTTATCGATACCCTCAGTGCATGTAATCTCGGCACCTTCAATGTGTGTGAATAATGATGGCGAGGCTAGTCTTCAGGGAGCTGTTATGGTATTTTTGTCGATACCCACAGTATATATACCCTTGGCACCCTCAATGTACGAACGATGATGGTGAGGCTAGTCTTCGGGGAGCTGTTTGGCTCTTTAGCATTAATACCCGCAGCGCATATACCCTCGGCACCCTCAGTGCTAGTGAATGATGATGGAGAGGCTAGTTTTCGAGGAGCTGTTCGAGTCTTCTTGTCGACACCCTCAGCGCTCTTCGATTTAGATTTGTCGCCCATGTCTTTTCAGGAACATTGTTTAAGCAGAGGCAATTATGAATTTAAAAAAATGATTTTATTTTATTACTGAAATGAATGGCTAAATAAAAAAAAATTCCTCATTCTACCTTCATCCCTTACAATTTTGCTCCATTTATCTCTCAATTCCCCCTATTTTCTAATATGGTTCAAGTACACTAGATCAATGATGTCTACTTCTGCTTAAGGCTTCTTTCATCTAATATTTGATGTCTCAGGGTCAGGGATCTTTCCTGCCTCGATCAAAACTTGGATGGCGTGCCTCAGTACTATGCATTGGTCAGTGCTTTGTCCCTGGCCTTGATGGTATTCAAAACGTTCATTGGTGTTCTAATTAGCAGGAAGCAACTCAGGAAGGGCCCTGGGGGCCAATGGTTGTATGATTCCACTTTCTTATAATGCGGCTAGAGTCATACTCAATAAGGCTAGAAGGCGAGCAAAACATTGACCCCTAGTTCTCCCAGTATTCCGAATTTGATTAACGACCCCTTGGCCAGGTGCAAGCCCTTGTTCTCATGGGTACTAAAAATTGGTTCGTTGGTAAGGACCTGAATTCTAATATCACCACACTTGATTGACAGTAGAAGCAGATTTCTTGTATTGGGACTAGGCATTTTTAACCTTGGCGGCTTTTGCAAGCTCCTTTTTGGTTTCGTTGGTCACGTGCATCAAAACCTTGTATTTCTCAAAATACTGTCGCCCCATGCCATCTCTAATCACAGGCTTGAAATTTTTGACAATTAACCCCAGCTACTATTTCTCAAAATCCGGTCAATCATTTGTGATGCCATTTCTCTCTAACGTGTGATGAAGTCGCTAACATTTTCATTTCCTCTATGTTTAGCCATTTCGAGGTGTTTACATGTAACTTTTAACTCCTCGTTTGACTTGTAGTGTTTCATAAACTCTTTTACAATACTCTTCCAGTCTGCTACCCTGTGTTTTTTCAACCCTAGAAACCAACTGTGTGCGGGCCCTGTCAAAGTCTGATGGAAGACCTGGGCCAAGTGAACCTCATTCAACCCATACAACTGCATAGTACGGACATAGGCCTTAAGATGAAGATGAGGGGGAGTATTTCCCTAGAACTTTTCTATATTGGAAAGCTTAAAACCGATTGGCAACTTGGCTTCTGGGAGGAGAGACATATTTTGGAGATCAGCTAAGTCATCAGCTTTATCTGTCACTTTCTGATTCAAAGCTTTCATCTGCTCCTTCAACATAATGATAGCCTCATTCTCCTTGGCATCTTCAACCACTGATTCAGCATACTGCCCCATATACAAATCTGACACATGTCCCTTAAAGAGTGGACTATGGTGTTGTTGGGGTTGGTTGTGTTCTGGATGGTTCCATGCATTGGCAGGATCATGAGCTAGTGGGGCTTGTTGTAGCGGGAGAATTGGTGGGATGTTTTGCTGAGGTGGGGGAATTGGTTGACATCGGTTTTGGTTATGAGTGAGGTTAGGGTTCGGTTGATTCGGTTTGGCTGGTGCTCAGGTGGCAAGTAAGGTGTTCACAGACCGAGCCAAACCTTGTATATCTGGTAGGGGTGTTTTTGGTTTCGGTCGGGATAGAAATTGGGATACCCCTAACCCTTCCCAAACTTTATAATTCGGTTTTGGTTTAGTTTGGTTTCGATTTTCATACCTATGGAACTCAAACCCTCCCCAAATTATTCGGTTTCGGTCTGGTTCGGTCTTATTCGGGTTTTTTTTGTATTACTAAAACTTTAGTTAAAAATTGCACTAAAAAAAAAGAGCACTAAAAGGCACTACGAAACTTGTGTTCCCTACTGTATACTAATCTTCCTAATTTGGAAGTTAATTAAATTGACTTTCGTTTTGTTGAGACTTTTATGATAACAATATAGATTCACTCAAAAGACACTACAAAAGAAATATAATATGTTACATATATTTATTTTAATAATTACCTTAAGTAATTATCTGTAAATGTAAATAGTCTATAGGCTTAGGTCATTTATAACATAACTGTTTTAAGAAAACTTTATCTTTTTTTTCCAACGTGTTGTAACTTAAGTAATTACCTTAAGTCAGCAAAAAAAAATTAAAGATTCGATTTTTTTGGTCCAATTCGGGTACCTCGAACCCTTAACCGATACCGGCCTGAATCAATCAGTTTCAATTTCGATTTCAGTTTATTTTTTGTTCAAAAAATTTCGGATCGCAATGGATCGTTTCGATTCGTTCATTCGATTTTCGAATTTCTGACAACACCCTTAATATCTGGTAAAGTTGTTCTGGAGCTAGGGTTCCAGGGTTGATTGGGAAAATAGGACCAGGTGGCAAATCCGCTGCATGAAAGGCTTCACCATGGTTACCCTCAGTATTGTTAACCCCAATTTGATAAATTGGTAGTTCGGTGTCGCGACGAGGAGGCATAATCGGTGGTGAGTCCAGTCTCGTGAATCATTTGGTTTGATCTCTGAGAGGTTAGCCAGCCAGTATTAATAGTAGATAATATGAGTGTGGTGAAGAACGGGGAGAAAAAAATCGGGGATTGACAAAAAAAATCAATATTTTGCCATGGGTTGCATAATTTTTGAAAAACAATGACTCGATAGGAAAATAAAATCGAAAACCACTTTTTGGTGATTAGGCGAAAACAGACTGACATCAACAACTTGAGAGCCCCGTGAACAAGTTTAGGGTAAGAATATAAATTCCTGGGGTGCCCTTTTAACCTTCCGATTATTTGAAACTCAAATTTTGGAAAACTCATTTTAGAAAATGACTCATTTTTTGAAAAACATTTTGAAAAACCTTTTGAAAAATCGGGATGTTCTCTCCTCTTAGAGTTACTTTTCATGAAAATAGTGACAGGAAAATTCTCACTAATAGGTTTTAGTGATGGATTTCTACAGGCGGGGTTAGACAACCATCAGTGGTGAAGCCAGAAAATTGACCAACAGGGGGCGAAATTTGATCGAAAATCAAAACACACTAAATCATATTTAAAGCCATAAAATTTGAACGCAAACATAATACTATTAATAATAAAATTTCATACAACTTAAATAACAAATACGAACAATTATGATAAATTATAATAACATTCTACATTTTTTTCATATTTTGGAAGTATTGGTGAATAGTGGTGGTGAAAAAATGGTGTAGATAAAGAGAGGTTTGAGAGGTGAGTGAAGAAATGAAAATGGTGAATGCACTGAAGCAACGGCAGGCAGAAGAAGAAGAGAAATGAGTAGCAGCACCTTTTTAATTAATTAGGTTTAATATTTACAAACTATTCCTTAAGTGTCTGTATCTTACAATTAGGTCCCTTCAAGTTTATTTTTATGCACATAAGTCCCTAAACTTTTTTTTTAAAAAAATGGCCCAAGCCAAAGAGGGGCAACTGCCCCCTGCCCCTACACAGCTTCGCCACTGACAGCCATCGACCGCACTTGTCAAACCAGGAGTTGGTATGTTTGACAAGACTTTTTGTTCACTAATCTCACGACTGATAGTCAAGAAAACATGTAGAAATTCAAGTGTTCTAGGTTGACGCATCCTGTATGCAAGCGTGGTTTAATGGGTAAAGTTTAGGATCCCTCCTATTTGGCTAGGTCTTGCTATATACCCCACGTGCAGGGACCTTTTGATATACGTCTCGGGTACGTGAGTATTCTCGTCACTCGATATACCTCGGTTAGTACTCGGCCAAGGAGAGTGGATGTAACACCCCCGCCTTAATCTACAGGATGACACCTGTAATTAAGACCTGGAGCGTTACTAACCTATCTTAGTCCTACTAAGATAGGTATAGAAACGCAAATAATTTAACAACAACAGAGATATCAAGTATTACTAAGCATGGGATACCAAAAACATAATATATCATCCAAGCATGCATCACATGTATACAATCTAAACCACGTGTGTTCCCAGAATATATAAACAATCCTTGGGCTAGCCGTTGCTTCCCGGAAAAACATATATACATAAAAAAAATGTACTATATCAGAGCTTCTATTTCGTCCCTGATGTTATCGCTTTGTGGTCCTCATGGGACTCGGGAGTATCTATAAGGATTTAAAGAAAGCGGAGGTGAGGTATTTGCTCAGTAATGGGTACAGGGTAGATGTTCAAAACAAGTATATAAACATATCTTTCAAACCACGCTTAAATCGATAATACAAACAAGAACCAGGCTCATCAAGTGACCATGCATGCACTGTTAATGCAGGTTACCTTCCGTGTTAACCGATTACCTTATAATAGAAATCCCGAGCTGTGAGTATATTTCGATGCCGTTGAGATGTCAGATCATCAAGCTGATAACCTGGGATCAATTGCCCTAATCCCATATGAATATAGATAGCAACAGCCTTGGGATTAATCATCCCAATCCCATAAAAACATCAATAACAAGAGAACCATAGTACCTTAGCAATTTGCCTAGGTTCCCGGGCTCCACACCGGTGGCTTATAGGAGGCCAAACATTGCTCCCCCAGGGGTTTAGGGCTTTTCAACCCAAGGGCACCGGGCCCTGCCTATTTTCCCATCCCAGCAAACACTATACTTTCGTACCATAATTCATTTTCGAGAAAGACAGGCTCTCCAATTCAACCCAATATGACATAAGCCTTTCAGGAGATAGCTTGTCAATTTAGGAATCATGAATCCATCCAAGAATTTGCCATAAGAATTCCCGAGCCTTCAATTGACACAATATTGACGTATGCCATGCAAAACATGCTTTCAAATGTGCACAATAAGCAATTTATACCATGTACACACTCATAATTTTAACATCATATCCCTTGGTGTAAATAATGCACAAATAGCTCGATTATTTTCACAATATTATCCATACAACCAAGAGATATTCCATGTAGTCCAAATAACACTGTATATCATGTGTAAATGGCATATCTTGCCTTATTTCATATATATATATATAGCTATGTAGATCACCCAACAATATAAACCTCCTTATGGCATAGCCTCCAAACCAAACATGAATCAAACACAGCAATTTTTAAGGTATTAAAGCCATAAAATCATGTTTTTAAAGCTAGAAAACCCTTACCTCAAGCTATTAGCGAGAAAGAAGATGAATAGATGAAGACTCAGGCCCCTCCCCAAGAGAATCCAACAAAGAAGATGATGAATAGTGAAAAAGGTAAGGATTTGAGTGATTCGGAGCTTAAATCTCGAATTATGGATGAGAAATGGATGAAATCTCTTGCTCTCTCTCTCTAGAACTCTCTAAGATGATGGGGGGTTGTTTTTGGTCGAGAAATATATAAAGAAAGGGGGTAAAACGAACTTAAATCAAGTTAAGTCGGTGCATTGTTCATACTGGCGAGTTGGTATGCTAAAAATAGGGTACCGGTCCGCAGCCCAGATTTCCCTAAAAATTTTCAAGCCGGACCAGTATGCCAAAACTCACATACTGGTCAGCAGCCAAACTTTTTCCCAAAATGCAGACGCCAGACCGGTATGCCAAAACACCCATACTGGTCTGCGAGTAAACTGTCTCCCATTTTGTTTTGGCCATAACTTCTCGCTCGGTACTCCGATTGAGACGATCTTTATGTCCATGGAAAGATAATACAGAGACCTACAATTTACGGAGGAGTTTTTTCCAAATTATGGACATATAACTTTCTAAAATTACAAATTTCACACAGAAAGAACATAATACACATAAAATTAAATACAGGATGTTAAAATGAAAATAAGAGCTTTCAATTTATGTTGACCCATCCGAGCCAACTCCCTACTCACTAAGCAGTATTTTTGGGTTAAAAAGGGGTAATTTCACACTTGCGATAATGCATGATGATAGTGCGTGCGTGCAAAATAACGATTATGGAGGTTCATTATGACAAGCGCTTTAGGGTTTGTTCAATTATTTTTGATTTTTATTTATGCAAAGATTTTTCTTAAACAATAATTACAACAAAAAGGAAATCAGGGTATTCACTTAAATTGGATCTATGTTATCCTAAAATTAAGGCCAGAAAGAAAAATAAACATACAAACCAAAACGATTATCCACACATTATCTACTCTGGTTTAGAGTCTAATCCTCTTAGAAATCCCCAGTAGAGTTGCCACTGTGAGAACCTGTGCATTTGACGCTAACCTCCTTGCCGGCGATTCCTCCAATTTTTTGGTTTATTTTGAAAAACGGTTCATTTGATTACTTATTATAAAAAAGGTTATAGTTTGTGGAGGAAAGTAGAGTCATCAATTTATTTTACTAAATAAACAAAAGTCTGTATAAAAGAGAAGCATTTATGAATTAAACGATCTCTTAAACACGATTGTTGTGAAACCATTTGGTTCAAAGGGTTTAGGGATTAAGTTACGAATCGAGAAGGTGTTAGGCACTCAATTCGCCCTTTTAGTCTCTGAGTAGGATATGCGTGTAATTACAATAAAAAATTCGCATGCTTATTGATGTTATCACGTATCAGCCACAATTTTAGGAAAACAGGATTTTAGGGTGGGGATGGAAAGCATGTGCTTCGTAATTCGCCCTTCGATTTTAGAAATCAGCATGTATGTGATTTTGAAGATGATTTTGATAATAATAAATAGCAAAACAGGTGCTTTTGAAAAGATTTAGGGCTTTTCGGAAGCTAGTTTGATTTGGAATCAGATATCCGGCAATTCTCGAGATTCATATGTCAATAATGTACTACAGTTTAATAATTTAAACCGGCATTGATGCATTTAGTACTCTCATATTGGATATCAAGGTAAGTACCACGATTTACAAATTAAACCGGGCACAAACATTCGCTAATTCCTTCGTGGACCAAGACTGATAAAACCAAAACTTTGTAATTTGAATTGATGAAAATATATTGGAAAAATAGTTACAGCTCGATCCACGTCTTTGGTTTTGAAAACGGGTTTTAAATATGAAATTCGGACTGATTTAGAGATAAACAACAATTTTTACATACGATTGGTCAATTATAATTGATAAAATAAATACAGATTAAAAATTAAAGACGAACTAAAATAAAATATACTTGAGATATGACGCCCCGTATCAGAGTAATCGGGATAGGAATAATCCCCATGGTCTCACTTCGCAACAAACTAACATACTTAAGCGCGGCCGTACGGATAAGGAGAAGAACGAGCAACCACATACTAGGTTTACCCCCCACGAGAATAAAAGAAAAGCAATGGGTAAACGTGAGGAATGGGACTTTAACAGCCACTCTAATATAAGTATACCACGTTCTAGCCTCAGCCAGCAATAGTGGATTGACGATTTATAAGATAGTCAACTGTTGGCCAGCGGATGACTATAACATAATCCATCAGTCACCTTTTTGCTCACTTGGTGGCAGAACTAATCCCGAGCACAAATCTATATACGCAGGGGTAATAAATAATGCAAGAGCCAATAACTGAAATAGTTTGCAAGGGAGGCCAAAAGAAAATCTCCAAGCAGAACATTGTGGATGGACGTAGCCATGGCAAGCTAACTTCCTATTTCACCATTTCTCCCATTTTCCAAATATCCTAACGGTAGAACCCTATCGCACGAGAGGGTATCGATTATACGAGGGATACCGTCACGTTCACACAATAATCTAGGATCTACCTTTGAACCCCGTGAAAAAACACCAAACCTATACCTCTGATACCAACTTGTGACGCCCCGAATCCCGTCCGGAGATTTTCACCTCCTAGACCCGGTTAATCATGGATGCCGTGCGCGACAGCGGGTTTAAAATATAAAAATCACAACTTCAAAAAAATCTTTTTCTTGGATAAAACTTGATCCGTTTAAAAACCTGTTTTATAAAATTTCGGCATGTGGAGTTTGTTTAAACAACAATCTGCCCTGTAAAATTTGAAACCATTTTCATACTAATAAAAATCCAATCACAAACAGTTGGATACACTCCACATATAAACATCACTTATACAATTTCTATCCATTACAAATCCTCCAACGAGGTCCCAATCTTATAAAGGTTTACATCGGTATATTCAAGAATACATTGCCAATTATAACAAGTACATTAAAAATGTAATTGATCTAAAAAATGTATAATACAAGTCGTTTTCCAACAACTTAGGTGGTCAAGGTATCAAAGCTAACTCAAATCCACTAGCGCCCCATCCCCACTAAATGTACTTGCAAAACTGGTTTGAAAAAAATGGGAGTGAGCCAAACGGGCTCAGTGGGAACTATAAGGTTGTATATATAAAAGTATACGTTGTGGAAAGAATGCGTGTGAGGTGTAGTAATGAAAGTAATTTCCATTTGTAATAAAAATCATATTATGATATGCCTGCCAATGCTTTCCCATCCCTAAAATATCATAAGATATACGTCAATTGAAAATATAATTGAAAGCTAGCTAATAACATAAAATAGTTATAAATCTCATGCGTACGGTAAAAAAAATATCGTTCAGATACAAATAGTCTTTAGTAAGAAATATATATAAGAGACCGTTGGCTAGTTTATACAGTGTGGCACCACAATCGCATCCTCTAAAAACATCTCGCTCTCGGCGATCATTTCAACAACTCATAACTAGTCAAGCGTACTATCAGGTTTGCATTTCGTGGCCTTTCACCCACGCAGCAGCAGGGCCTCCTGTTCGTTTTCGATATTGAAAGAGAAACCTTGAATGATCCTTCATGATCTCTCCCCCAAATTCGCCTCTTTACTCTCTCTCTAGAATCTCTCCAATGGTTGTGACAAAAATGAGAAGGAAAGGAGAAGCACGTATATATATACACTGTTGTTCCAATTCTGGGTACTGTTCACGCGCGTGAGACTTGCAGTGCTGAACTTTGAACGTCCATAACTTCTCGCTCGGAAGTTCGATTGAGGTGATCTTTATGTCCACATAAATCTTATTAGAAGATATACAATTTCTTAGAAGGAAGCTTTTCCAAATTCCCAATGGATTATTCCCAGAAATGCGTCGAAGTCGGTGCGTTAATGTTACCGAATGAACAACTATTAGCGGTTGACCTATTTCGCGCTCAATTTTGAACAAGTAGGAGCCTGAATTGGCTTTTGGCCAAAACACGAAAGTTGTAGATTGCCTAAAAATCTAGACCCTTTCACGAACGGAAACTCAATCTGGCGAGTAACAAAGAAGTTACGCTTTCTCAAAGTTGGCCAAAATTAGTAAGTCACGTAAGGTGAAAACTCGCGATAAATCTCTCGATTTCAATTCGGAACATCCGAATTGCAAAACGATTATTCTCGCAAGTTTAATACATCTAACATGACACACTAGAAGTGTTGGATTGACTCAAAAAGGTCCAGAATTGAGAGTTCACCCCTATACGAAGTTTAAACTTCAATCGGGCTTAAGAAAACCGTGCTAACTTGTAATTGAAAACACGGGATATTACATGATAGTCTTGAAAATAGTAGAAAACTATTTTAAAGTACTGTTCCCAAAATTCCAGAGCTGATTAATACTTCAAATGATGTATGTGCTAGTGTATTTATATTTGTAAAATAATTAATGAGCAATTCTTTCCTCCATCAACCGACGCACACGTACTGCTGCTGATTGATCTTCTTTGAGCAGATCTGATTAGTTCTCTTTGTGCTATTAAATATGCTAGGAGATTATTACTATCATTATTATTATTATAAAATATACTTCTAAATAATTGCCTCATAAATCTTATATCTATCTATTTGAAGAAAGAAATTATGTAACGAATACGATTCTTGTTTGTATTTGGAACGAGTGTATAGAAATTAAAGACATTTTTTTATATTTTGAGTTATTCTGCTGAATCGGACGCTCAAGATCTTTGGTCTCTATTTGGATCTGATGGAAGAATTGGGATCGCTTATTATACACTTGATGAGAATGATTTTGATCTATTTATAGCCAATTAGAAGTAGAACGGACTTTGATGGGAGACTCATGGACAAAAATGAATATTATATTATGGTTGTTTCCATCTCTCTGTCTATTCTATCTGGTCACTAACCACAAAGTTTCTCTAATTTAATTATTTTAGTTTTAGGATGATTTTGTTTATATCGGAAACATTTTACAATTTTGCAATTTAATTATTTTAGTTTTCATTTGGTTTTGTTTTAGGATTATTTTGTTTCTATCCTTAAATTTTGGTAGTTTATCTGCATCATTAAATTTATCAACATTACTTATTAAATTTAATTACACGATGCAATAAATTTACAAAGCAAATTAGTGATCTAACTTTTATAAATAATAATTTTTAATAATTAAATTTACATTATCCACCAAATTAATTAATATATTCGCATGGAATGTGTGATTTAATTGTTAAAATAAAAAAGAGATAAAATAACCCATTTGTCCTTCTGTATCATCCTTTTCGTAAAGGGTCCCCATCGTAACCTTCTCTCTAGAGTGAATTGATCCAACAACTTTTCTCTAATTTATTTGAATGTGACATTTCTTTAGATGCTATAATTTTCGTGCATAGTTCTCCTATTCTTCTTCTCATTTAGTTATTTATTTAATTGGAGAGTATACTAAATTAATAATTTCATTATTTTGCTCCATTGTTCATGGCAACTTTTTAGACGCTAATAGACTAAGAATTTTTTGGTTTGGTTTTCTTTAATATGAAATAGAAGCAAACTCCATAATAATCTATCTCAAGCTTGGTTAATAGGGAACAATTGTACTATGATGACTTTCTTATGCCTATTTTTTCTTAAATTGAAAATTGAAATACATGATATATACTCCATATGTGAAATTATAAAATTAAAAGTGATTGGTAGATTTAGTTATATTCTTTTGACACAATCAATTAAGTTCCTATATTATTTTATCATTTTAAGGCAAAACAAAAAAAAATTTATTAACGAGAAATCAATAGCATTTTAGATTGGCCAAACAGATAAAGTTGGTCAAACATCTTTCACCCAACGATTAATGGGATCGCTACGTAATTTGTGAGCGCTACTTAATTCTAGAACTAAAATACAATGCGTTGCGCTATGCAATTTAAAACATTGATGAGAATGAAGGCAGTCATTTACCAAAAGAAAAGGTTTTACCAAAAGAAAAGGTTTGACGTGTGTTCCAAATGACTACATAAGTGCATAGAGAAAACTCTTTGCGAGCATACATTATGTTATCTGACGAGAACCATAGCATTAATTTCAAAGGAATTGATACATTAAGCGTGCCTACAGTAATATCAAACATAAACAAAAAGTGGTGACTTCAGTATTAAGCCTACATACACCCACGCAACCCACTGCGGAAGAAGCATGGGCTTTTTCTTTTAAGATTTTGGGGATACAAAAGTGTCCTTGTCAGCTCTAAATTGGAGGCGGGCCTAAAGAAGCACCAGAAAAGTTAACACGAAACTGAATGCTACTGTGAAAATATGAAAATTAAAATCAACAAGTAACACAATTCATGAAATGGAATTATTTTGTATGCAGATCCGCCGCATTGGGTTCAGATGCAGTTAGACAAGTCCCAATTTGATTTTCTGCATCTATCACCACGAGGCAAAATTTTAGGGGAACTCAAGTACGATATCTACGAACAATGAATAGGAAAATTAAATCATTCACCCAGAAGAGGATAACGACATTACAAAATCAAAGGCATTATAAATCAAACAGACATTTTTCCTCTAAGGTGAAAAACACATCAAATATTATAAATCAAAAAACATTTACATAGTTGAAAAACCAAAATATTGTTCTCATCTAGCTATCCTATGCAAACAGTATGATGGTATTAGAGAGAGAGAGAATATTTGTTGCTCTCTTCTCTCTTTCTTGTTAATAAATTTGTATTTGTTCCCCAATTCCATTCCGCTCCTCTTTTCTTTCCCCAAAAATATTTAGCCTTATTTCTGATTCCTCTCTCAGGCGGGTGTTAAAACTAATTCAAAAATCAACTGAACCGATCTAAATCAATTTGTAAAATCCCAAACTAAAAAAAAAATTAAAAACAAGAAAACCAAACCGAAACCGAATAGTTTGGTTCGGGTTTGGGGCTAACTAGTTCAAAACCGAACCGAATTATGTATAAGAAAAAAATAATGTTAATATATACTCTATAAGTACACGTTAATTATACTATAATACAAAAAAGATAACATTTTATAAGAATATGTTCCTTTTTATTGCATATTGTGATTATCTGGAAAAAAAAAGAATCATTAACGCGTGCCCTTATTATTGAATTAACTACGTATTGCTAAGATTCTTTTATCGCACATATGATGGCAAGACAATTCATCATTTTATTTAATGTGTTTTATTCTTGTAAATGTACGTACAAATAAAATAGTAATTAAATATAGAACAAAGGTATCTATATATTTGCTCCTTGTTTCTAGAAAACCATAACTTTAATTTGAATATAAACCAATATTACATTACTATTAGTATTACATTATTATGTTAAATTGATTTAGAAAAAAAAAACACGCTCACATATCAAAATCGAACTGAAAAGTTTGGTTCGAGTTTGGATTTAGAAGATTTAAAAACCGAATTTTTACATTTGGCTTGTGTTTGGGGTTCCTTAATTTTTTACCCCCACCGAAACCGACACACCCCTACCCACCATGTTCTCTTTTTACCTTTTGACCAAACCCACCCTATTAAAAAACTAAAATTGTATGATCGAATTAGTACCCCATCCTTTTAATGTGGAGGTCGGCATCAAGGATGAGGAGGTTAAGGTTATGGCCCCCCTGAATGTGATGATGGATGTGGAGGTGGCAGTGGTGGAGAGTATAAAGGTGGCCGTGACTACAGCGAGGGTGGAGGTTATGGTGGTGGTTGTTGCGGTGGATCTCACTACTCTAACAGATGTGGTGGTGCCTCTAAAGGTAGCTGGAAAAACTATAGCTGGTGGGGGGTTGGTGATCAGATAATTTGTTACATAGTTTCTCTATTGTGTTGGTGTTATATTGTTTGACCAAGTTGGTTAATGTTATTGTCAATGGTTGCTATGTCTCTCTCTTATCTTAGGAAGGGTAACATAGACAAATAGTACAAAAATAATAATATTAACCTAATTTAAAATGTTAAAATGTAACTACGACTTTTAACGAATTTTTTTAAAATGTATATATGTCCTTAAAATAATATACTTAAAATGTATGTTCATTAATAAATCTATTTGAAAAATATGGAACCTTAAACTAATGTTCTAATAATTTTAATAGGGGTGATTTTGAATTCATCATCTAAGTTCATCCACTTTGTAAGTAAATCCACTTTTTCTTTTAGTTTACCCATTTGGTCAGATTAACTTACAAAAATTAATAATATTTAAAATTTATTTTATCTTAAATTTAAAAAATCTGTGATCTTCCCAAAATGGCCCTATCATACTCTACTTCTAATTTCTAAAAGTATGCGGCTTTGTACCAGATCACAAAATGGCCCTATCATACTCTACTTCTAATTTCTAAAAGTATGCGGCTTTGTACCTATCTTTGTTGTGTAAGATCTAGATCCCTTAGTATATTCTTAACAAAAGCACAGAAGGAACTATATTATTGTGATTAAGAGAAATTTACAAGAATAAATGGTGTATTTTAACTGATTAAAAAATTAGCGTTCAAACATGAGAAAATAGGAATAATAAACCAATCCAGACAATACATCTCCAAAGGATTAAATCCTTTCGCTTTCTTCTGTAGCTGATTTACATCATAAATCAAAGTTTGTGATTTTTTCTTGTTTCTTTTTACTTGCACAAGGCAATAACCAGTTGGTTATCTTTGTTGGATTGGATGCCAATTGTTAATGCATTCTGCAACAAAGTTTAGTTAACATTTTTGTGGAATGCATTACTAATTGAAATCCAATCCAACAGAGATAACCAAATGAAAAAAAATTGATAGTTGACACTTGATGGTATATATGTATATACAATATTATATACCAATTTATAGATGTACGTAAACGCAAGGGCCAAATTTTTGTTGCAACAGGAAAGATCAATGAGGGCATTTTGAGAAAAATATGTTTATCCAATAATAAAATTTCTTTTTGTGAATAAACTTCTAGTGATACATTAGTAAAATAAAATAAAATATTAAGTTCTTATTTTTAGGGTGGAAGAAGTAATAAATCTTGTGGATAGAAACAAAATCATCATTTTAATATATTATACATAATATATGAGTAGTGGGATGGTATGCACTTTTTACTATAAGTTATGATTGACACTTTTTTAAAAAAAAATTGTACATTTTTGTTATATCTAGGGGCGATGATCCATCAAATATTGTTATATTAACTATATATACGATAATTAATAAGATAAGCACTTGATATTTTTGCCAATTTGTGATAAACAATGGTGTGATGTAACTCATTATGGTACACTGCATACATCATAATAAATACTCTATTTTGTTTTTTTAAAAAAATCAAAATAGATAGTTTCAATTTTGAAAAATTCTCAAATAGAACAATTGGTATTTTTAACATTACGTAAATATAATTAAAATATTAACTCACCCGTTCAAGGCCTACAGACATGTTAATCTATCGATATCATCGATCTGATAAGCAACATACCAAATCCCAATGATCAAATCACTTTTTCGAGAAATATGAAACATCTAAGTCATACATACAAGTAAAGAGATCTATTCATTAATAAGAAAAGTGAAGATAAGAAAAGTTTAAGGGGATTTAGTGAAGTACCTACCAAAACTTATGGTGAAAGATACTTGCCATCACAATGCTCTTGTAATATATATAATGTACATAGTTGAAGAACTTTTAAACTATTAGGACAATTCGGTATTTTAATAAACAGCATAATTCAATAGGTAAATTTTATGTATGGTGCACAAAAAAAACCTTCTTGTAAAGTAATTGAAGAATATTTATTAACATCAAAAGTAAAAAACAAAAGCACAAACACGTGCTCTATTTATAGCAAATCAATTTGATTTTCTCAAATTTTGTTAATTCTTAGTGAATCTAAAACTACTATACTTGTCAACTTAAAATATAATCCAAATAAAAGAGGGTATCCAAATAAAAGAGGGTAACCATATATTTAATAAGAATTATCACTCCAATAAATATTTGTTATAGACATAAAAATAATTAAATAAATTAGTATTTTATGGTCCAAATGTAATTATTGGTAGAAGAATTATAATGGGCTGACAAAAAGTTAAAATGGAGAGTTTTATAAGAATCCTGACATAAGTTAAAAAAATTTAGATTTTAATTTATAGTGTTTTATATTAGATTCCTAATGAAAAAAGAATAGAGGTTAGAAGTACTTTTAATTAAAGACTGTTTAATTTCTTAAAGACCAAATAGGGTAGGATTTAAAATCCCAATAGAAATAGAATAGATGTTAGAATTACTTTAAATTAAAGACCATTGATTGTTTTGAGATAAAATAGAGTAGGATTTAATATCTAAAATTTTAAATTACCAAAAAAAAAAAAGGAGTATTAGTTCCTAACCAAAAGGCTAAATGGAGTAGGATAAATAAGAATCCTTACATAAATTAAAAATATTTAGATTTTAATTTATAGTTTTTATATTAGACTCCTAATGAAAAAAGAAGGGTGTTCTTAAATGCACCCATATAATCAGTCTTCTCACCCCATCAAATCTTTAAAAAATCTTGCACTTCACCCCAGTGGTGGGTGAGTTTAATAAAATAATGTAAAGACGATAAAGTTTTGTCACTAAAAGTAAAAATATTAAATAATATTAAATTTTTCATTAATATAAGACATAATAAACAAAAATTACATTGTTCATAAATTTCATTAAAAATTTCTTCTAAATTGTACCTCTAAAGACACAAAATATTAATTATGATAAATACAATTTTAACAATTATATGATATTTCATATAATTTTTTATTATTCAATGCTTTTATATAGTTATTATTCATTACTCTTAAATAGTTATTATTCATATTTTAAATTTGTCTACAAATTTTATTGTTATCAAATAAGTAAATATAAGTTTTAATTAACTACATCAAAAATATTAAA
Source organism: Lonicera japonica (assembly GCA_021464415.1). Lineage (NCBI taxonomy): Eukaryota > Viridiplantae > Streptophyta > Magnoliopsida > Dipsacales > Caprifoliaceae > Lonicera > Lonicera japonica. The sequence continues at coordinate 36,931,928 of CM038467.1, forward strand.
AGATCTAAAGTTGATCCATATATATATAGTAGTATGTTTGATATACAAAAGAAATTTGAAATATTTACTCCGTTTTCAATTAAATTTAGATCATCCTTTATTTTTTAAGCATTTTGAAAAAACTTATTAGTTATTTTCAACACATTTATAAATAAAGCAAAAATTAAATTAATTCTTTTATAATATATATATATATATATATATGAAAATTTAAACATTAATTATAATTAAAGAAAAGCCTAGAAAAGCCCTTAAGCTATTTTTTCTTTATTAACTTTTTTTTATACATACTTACATAAACTCTCTCTCTCTCTCTCTCTCTCTCTCTCTCTCTCTCTCTAAAACGTACATGTTAGCGATATGGAGTAATAAGTTTGGTTAGATTGCAAAGGTTCGGAGGAGCCGTTGAAGTTAACTAATTAATTAACAAAAATAATAATTAAGTCATATACTATATAAATGTCTTAATTCACTGCATCAAAGATATTAGAAGATCAATTTTTTTTTATCAAAAATACTAGAAGAAAGATGACAGAAGAAAAAAAACTCGCAGGAAAAAAAGTGAATAGTGATGAATTTTTTCAAGTGTTCTTAAATGCATCTACAAAGTCCATCTTCTCACCCCGAGTGTTCTTAAATGATTTTTTTAATGACTTAAAAAATATTCTTTCTTTTAAAAAAAAATGTTATCTTTTGTGAAAAAGGCAAAAAATGAATTGGAAAAATAAAATAGTTTTAAAAAAAATAAATCATTTATTAAAATATTTTGTTACTTTCGATTTCTAAGATATTTAATTTTTTGGAGAATTAAGAAAACAATTTCCTTGCAAAATATTAAAAGGATAGAGATTTTCTCACCAAACTATTTTATTTTTCAATATTTTTTTACAAGTAATTTTAAGAATTTAAATATTTAAACAATAAAAGCACAACATGCAATACATATATATATATATATATATTATTTATGACATATTGTGCACATATTAAGACAAACATTTTTTAACTTTTACATTGTATAGCTTAACGTGAGTTTTATTGAGCTCTACATGCATGCACAAATAAAAAGATTGAATAAATTAAGAAAAATATCATTGAAAACGTTATCATGTCAGAGCAAATAAAAATAAAAATCTAGCACTTAATATAAAAGTATAAAAATATTTATTATAAACTTACATTTATGAGATATATATAATTAATGAAAATAGTAAATGATTGTTTATTGGAAAAAAAATGAAGTTTTTAATTAATTTTTAAAATTTTAAGTTGGTGAGAAGACAAATTAGTGGCAATTTTTTCAAAGTATAGAAAGCGGGGTGAGAAAAAGGGATTTACGCTATTTTTTAGCATAAGATTAACGTAACTTTAACTTTTGGTGGGGTGAAAAGATGGATTATGTGAGTGAATTTAAGAACACCCAAAAAGAATAGAGGTTTACGAGTACTTTTAATTAAACACTATTTGATTTCTTAAGACCAAATAAGGTAGGATTTAAAATCCCAATAGAAATAGAATAGAAGTTAGACTTACTTTAAATTAAAGACCATTGATTGTTTTGAAACCAAATAGATTAGAATTTAATATTTACGACTTTAAATTACCAAAAAGAAAAAATGAAGAGTATTAACCAAAAGGCTAAATGGAGTAGGATAAATAAGAATTCTGACATAAGTTAAAAATATTTAGATTTTAATTTATAGTGTTTTATATTAGACTCCTAACGAAAAAAAAAATAAAGGTTACAAGTACTTTTAATTAAAGACTATTTGATTTCTTAAAGACCAAATAGGGTAGGATTTAAAATCCCAATAGAAATAGAATAGAAGATAGAATTACTTTAAATTAAAGACCACTAATTGTTTTGAGACCAAATAGAGTAGGATTTAATATCTACGAATTTAAATTGCCAAAAAGAAAAAAAAGAAAAAGAAAAGAGTATTAGTTCCTAACCAAAAGGCTAAATGGAGTAGGATAAATATTCATAATTTAAAAAACTAAATAGAGTAGAATATTAGGTCACAAAAAGTAAATTAAAATACTATTTTAATTCGAACAAAAACCAAATAGAGTAGAATTATTCATAAGCAAAAGATCAACTAGAGTAGAATTTTAACTAAAAAAAATTAAAAATTAGAGTATAATTTAATCCTAATGAATTGATAAAAGTTCAAATCAACTACCTCATTCACATTTTTATAATTAGTATAGATATATAAGCACATACATAACTTTTTGAAGATTTTGCTGTGCTCTGAAACTTGTTCTAATTTGGAATAGCTTTCAGTTTCTACTTTGATTTCATTAAAACATGCTAGTTCAGTTGGTTACTCACGTCTTATCAAAAGATAATTGTTAATTAATTAATTAATGATAGTTATTTTATTTTTATGACGGTTATTTTAGTTTAAAGAAAACAATAAAAATAAATACATAGTGCTAGTGACATTGAAGAAAAACCATTTGGTACTACAGTTGATTTGAGAATAGAGTGACAAGACAAAGATTTTAGTTTCGCTCTTGGTTACACTTGTTTTAGGGAGTCGAGTGTAGGCTGGTGCTTCCATTCTAACAGCAATCACGCATCCACCAACACTGGTGGTTGGTTGCGCTGGTCAAGATTGATTGGTTTCTCGTAGCTGATCATTGAACATCAAAGGGTATTGAGGAAAATTTTGATTGGGACAGAAGGGAGTGGTTGCCTGGGTTCCTAGGCCTGGTATCCTGCAACTCGGGTCCATGATATCTACAATCAACTATGCCGCTCCTATGGCCCCAGGAGTCCACCAGTGTTCTATGTTAGAAGAAGTCATATGCATACTAGGAAAAGGGGCTATACAAACGAAAAGAAGACCTTCAAGCAGCATAAAATCTCAAACAAGCATACAACAATAGACCTATGCACAATCTTCTTGAAGTAAACCTAAGGCTTTGGCATAGAACTGCCATGAATCCCTTTTGTTCTGCTTTTGATGTTTTTTTTTCCACGGAAGACTTGAGGATTAGACATGCCGTTAGGTGTCAAAGAGTTCCTACTGCTCTTGATGATGTAAATAAATATCACTTGTACCAACTGCTCGTAACTACCTACCTGAGCTGCTTCTAGTTCAATGGTCGGTGTGTTTCTGCGGGAACACAGTAAATCAATGAGGAAGCCTGCCTATGTTTTATGTGCGAAAATTTTAAGTACCATGTAGAGGAGACTACAAAGAGTTACCAAAGAAGCTAAATATATTAAGGTTGCCTAATTTCTCTCATAGAGAAAGAAATGAATATCCATAATTCAATTCATTGATAAATAATACCAAGGTAATCTGCTTCCATGCTGCAAACAGTAAAATCTGAACTTATATATGTTGCTCTTCTTTCTTTCCTAGCGAGCAGGATACAATTCATTCATCAAAACATCCCACCCATTATCCTCCTTTGTACCAAATTATCAGGCCGACATGACAAAGTACTAACATTTACAAAGAAACTGAAAACCTTCAAAAAGTTTCAAGATTAGCAAAACTTCTGGGTCGAAACTGGTTTAGCTTTTTCGTCTCAATTCTAAACATAAATATATATATATATATATATATATAGGGAGAGGCCAAACAGATAAAGTTGGTCAAGCATCTTTCATCCAACAATTAAGGGGATTGGCACGAGAATCAAGTCCAACGGCTAGTGGCTTGGGGGGACAGACTACACGATTCACTTTATCTTTCATCTCCCTTGCAATCTTCTCTGTTAGCCCTTCTTCTGATTGACTCCTGCAGACCATAGACATAAGGAAGGATCATGATCTTATAACCAAAATACAGTTGTACAGGTCGGTCTTTTCTGATGCCCCTTAATTTTCTGATTTTAATAAATTTAGAAATACTCTTCTAGTCTTCTTAAGAACCAAAAAATAAAGGAAAAACAAATAATTATGCACAAGAAGGAATATCCAGGGCAGAGAGCATGAGATACTAGGAGATTACCCATTAGCCACATTTCCAACGTTGTAACCTGGGATATTTACTACTTTCTTGAGTGCTTCTCGCAATGGGCTTACATCATCCTCGTTTCCCGTTTCGAATACAGAAAATGCTTCTCCAACACTTCCCAATTGATGCCTAACATCGGAACGGTCCACATTAAAGTAGACAGGTACAATTCTTGAGGGTCCATAGAAATCTAGGATCTTGACAAACTTATCTAGAAGCCCTTCGGAAGAAAAAAAGCCATCAGAGAATATGATTATGCAAATGTTGGACTGTTGGATACTATCTATCATTTGGTTGTCTTGGACCGTAAGTAATCCTGCTTGCCTCAGATCAGCAATAAGGTGATCGGAAAAAGTATTACCCGTATCATCCTTGAAAATCATGGAGATATGGGAGCTACATCCAGGTAAAAGAGGGAGAGATTGAGAACTCACACCAGCCATTGGACCAAGCTCCAAGAGATGAATTGTTGAAGAATTCAGAAAGTCAAGCTCCACCGCTACTAGCAGAAAATGGTGTCAATCTGCAAGGGATCAAATGAGAGTCACATATAAGAAAACAATACAAAAAGAAATCGTGATGGAAACACTTCAAAAATGATGGTACAGAAAGCCACCATTTTTCCTTACGTGCGTGTCCTATTTTCTTCTCTCATTTGGAGGGGTTGGGGGAGGTTTAATATATTAATTCATAGGAAATACAATGCCATTATAGGGTGAGGACAGACCATTCACTGAATCATAGACAATTTAAAAGAAAAAGGAGTCTGTCAAAAAACGAAAGTCATACTCTAATAGTCTTAATGTGAACAAGATAATACAAATTGTATAACATTACTGATTCTCACCGAAAATGGCTTGGCTTGCCCAAGTTGTATTTTACGTTCATTGAACCCATACAAGCCAAGGGCCAGCACATTACACTACCAGAGGGATGTGGATCATTACAAATTGATGAGTGTATGGGAATGAAGACAATCGTTTGCCAAGAGAAAAGGTTTGGCGTGTGTTCCAAATGTCCACACAAGTGCATAGAGAAAACTCTTTGCGAGCACACATTATGTTACCTGACGAGAACCATACCATTAATTTCAAAGGAACTAATACATTGAGTGTGGCTACATTAATATCAAATATAAACAAAAAGTGGTGACTTTAGTATTAAGCCTACATACACCCAAGCATCCCACCGTTGAAGAAGCATGGGCTTTTTCTTTTAAGATTTTGGGGATACAAAGGTATCCTTGTCAGCTCTAAATTGGAGACGGACTTTTGAGATAATTTCAGCTGATTCGTGTGTATGGTGCAGGGGATCCTAATTAGTGCTAATGTGCTATGTTTGGCTAAAATGTAGATCGGCCTGTCCTTCACATTAATGATGTAGCTCCCCATAGTTATTAAAGGCGTAAATGTCTCTAAAAAGTTTAGCCTCATGTTGCAAGAAATTTCATGTTTCTGATCGAAGCAAAACCAATACTGGGCAGAATATGGAAAAAAAATCATAGCTGATATAAACGCAACCTCATAATCTAAAGAAGGACCAGAAAAGTTGACATGAAACTGAATGCCACTGTAAAAAGATGAAAATTAAAATCAATAAGTAACACAATTCATGAAACAGAATTGCTCTGTAAGCAGATCTGCTGCTATTGGGTTTTGGATGCAGTAAGACAAGTCCCAATTTCATTTTCTGCATCCATCACCACAAGGCAAAATTTTAGGGGAACTCAGTAAGATGGCTACATACAATGAAAAGGAATATTAAATCATTCACCCTGAAGAGGATAACGAGTTCAAACTTCAATGTGCAGAAGAGTACAAGCAAATAGAAGAAATGATGAGAAACGTGACACGTATACAGTTTCTCTTAATTTGTAGACACAAGATGCGGTAATGCCAGTGACATTGAAGAAAACCATTTGGTGCTACAGTTGATTTGAGATTAGAGTGGTAATACACAAAAAGATTTTAGTTTTTCTCTTAGTATAGTTACACTTGTTTTAGGGAGTTGAGTGTAGGCTGGTGCTACTACTTTAACAGCAATTTCGCATCCACTGACATTGGTTGTTAGTTGTGCTAGTCAAGATTGATTGGTTTCTTGTAGGTGATCACTGAACATCGAAGGGGATTGAGGAAAAGTTTGATTGGCACAGAGTGGAGTGGTTGCCAACGGAGGCAAAATATTTGGGGAACTCAAGAAAAGGTTTCAGAATATGAAATGTATTTACAAAGACTCCCAAAGTGGGTATAAATAGGACGCAAATTAACCCTAAGATAACAACATAATATATATGATTAGACCAAAGACAATTAAACAATACCATAACCCAAAAAAATCCATAAATAAAATATGCTGCCAAAGTAATAAAATCTTTGATTTGCAACACTACCCCTTAAATAAAATCTCCTGCATATACTGCTCTTTTGTTCAAATATTTGTGCTTGAAAGATGCATGTCAAAAAAGTGCCTTAGGCTCCGTAAAACAAAAGGGTAACCTGGGCTAAAACCGGAAACAACATGCGCAAAGGTGGGAGCAACATGCACCCCTATAAGGTTGATCACAAGACTAAACAGATCAATTCAGCCAAAATAACATTGCCAGACAACACTCGGCAGCACTAGAGGACCCAGTTCATAACAAAGAAACTAGGGGAACACCTCAAAGAGGTTTAAAGAAGTAGAGAAGAGGGCTTCAATAAATGCACCACAAACTACACTGAAGCCAATAGTGTTATAGCAAAAAGGAGTTGTCAATAAGATGCTGCAAATACTAAATAGAGAAAAGGAGTTGTTTCCAATCCTAAAAAATTTGGGGGGCTTGGGGTGGGGAATTTGAGTCTAAGGAACATGGCTTTGCTCGGTAAATGGTTATGGAGGTTTCCTTTGGAACAAGATTCACTATGGCACTCTATTATTGCAGGCAAGTATGGTACCCATTTGAATGGGTGGGATGTGAATGTAAATTTCAACGCTTCTCTTCGATCTCCTTGGAAATCTGTTGTAAAAGGGTGGGAATCTTATGTGGAAAACACTAAATGGGTAATTGGAAAAGGAGATAGAGTTCGTTTTTGGGAAGACTCATGGGTGGGCAATTGACCTCTTAAAGAGTCCTTCCCTCGATTATATCGTCTTTCCTTGAATCGTAATATGTGTATCCAATCGATTTACTCTTGGGTAAGTCATTCTAATCATTCATGGGGATTGTCCTTTTCTAGGAATTTTAATGATAGGGAGAGTGATGAATTTATTTATTTATTAAATCTCATTGATACTATTCGCCTTGATCGTGAGGTTTCAGATAAAAGAATCTGGATGGGGCATTCATCAGGGGAATTTTCTTGTAAATCATTCTTTGATTTTCTTTCTCATCCTTCTTCATTCTCCACTCTCCCTTAGTTCAGCATTATTTAGAAACAAGGCGACCAGACCAAGATCAAAGTGTTTGTATGGCTGGCCTCTTTGGGGAAAATGAGCACATGTGACATGGTTCAAATTAGGAGGCCTTTTATGTCTCTATCTCCTTCATGGTGTGCTTTGTGTAGGAGCGCATATGAGAGAATTGATCATATCTTGTTACACTGTGAGTTTGTTAAAGTTATTTGGTCAAAAATGCTTGAATCGTTTGGTTTTATGGGAGTTTTTCCAAAGAAATGGAGTGCTTTCCTTATTATTAAGTGGTGTTTCAAGCAAAATAGCAAGAAAACCAAGCAATTGTGGAGATTTTTCATTTTGGCTGTAGCGTGGAAGATATGGTCTGAACGCAACAGGAGGATTTTTGAAGATAGAAGTAGAAATCCGGTGGATATTTGGGAGCTTACATGTTTTCTGGTTGGGCAATGGGCAAAGGCATTGGGGATTTTTGATATTTCAGATCGGTTTTTGTTCTCTTTAGATTGTTCTAGTGTCATTGGGGGTTGATTGATATGTTTTTCTTTATTCTTTGTATGTCACTGTTTGTTCTTGCTCAGGCTGTTAGAGCTTTCGGTGGATATCTTAGCCTCTGTGCTCTAATTTTCTTGTCGTTGTCGTTGTCATTGTACTTTTTGGGTTATTAATAAAAGTTTATGTTTCCTATAAAAAAAAGCAAAAAGAAGAAAAAATAAGATGCTGCAAATAGATGATACATAAAACACAGCCTACAAACAAAATGTGCAACCTACAACGAGGCAAAAGAGTCCCGAATGGTACCCTTTTACAGATGGAGAAACGGCAAAGTAAAAGCAGTTGCAAAAGCATATTTGTAGCATATAAACAAACCAAATCAGTCCAAAAAACACGCAGAACAGAAGCAGCTGCAGCTAGATCGAGCACAGGTTTGGCAGATTGGCAGGCAGTTGAGCAGAAATCAGCCACAGAAACCAGGAAGTTGGACACACGGCCACAGTAGAAAATAAAGGAATCCTTAGAAATGCAAAAGGAAAAATCTTTTAAGAAACCTCATTTGGTACCAACTGGAAATTAAGAATACAAATTTGTACTGAGAATTGCTTGCTTACAACCCAAAACGGTATAAATAGGATACAAACTAAACCCCACCGTGCCTGAATTTAAATATTCAGAATCTTTTAATATTAATGCAACAAATTTGTACTGAGAATTGCTTGCTTACAACCCAAAATGGTATAAATAGGATACAAACTAAACCCCACCGTGCCTGAATTTAAATATTCATAATCTTTTAATATTAATGCAACAAGTGTTCATTTTGATATAATGATGATTCACTATCAGTTTCACAAGAATTTAAAGTAGCTCTATTTTGGGAGAATTGAAAGGGAAAAAACAATGCCTGCATCAGATTAATTTTGTTAGCCTTACTTTTGAGACAGAACAAAACACAAATCTAGTAGAGAATCATTTACACATAAAATTATTATATAAAATAAACATGGTACATTTATCCTAATAATAATAAATAAATTTGTAGTGAAGCAAGGGAGTGGCGGAGCCAGGAATTTTATTCAAGGGGGCAAACTAATAACACAACAAGAATTTTTTGTCCATACTAAAAAAGAAAATTAACTTCAATAATTAAATTTAATATTAACAATTAAAAATCTAAGATGCAAATCAACATTAATAAATAATAACCAATAAACAAATATATTAACAATCTAAGAAGTAAATCAACATTAAAACACATAATTTTTAATATTCAAATTTTTTTTTTAAAAAATGTATAGGATTATAAAAAGGAAATCTGACCTAAGCGGTCAAGAATTGCAAAAAAAGAAAAAGAAAGCAGAGTGCGGAAAAGGCCGAAACAAATGAATAATGAAGATGGAAAGAAAAAAGAAAGAGTGCCGGACTGCTGGCCTTCAACTCCTTCCTACTGCACTTGGAGGGAAAAAAAGGGGCGGCTGAACCAAAATAACCCACTGCCTGCTATTCTCCTTCACCGCCGTACCTGAAATAACTTACAAAACCCGTTCCCCGTACTTATTCATTTCGTCGCACAAAAGTCCCTCGTGCACTAAACCTTTTTAATTACGTAAACGCCCTCCAATTTCACAATATCGCACAAAAGACCAAAAACTTCATAAAACTTTGCCAAAATCCAGCTGGGGACATGGCTCCGCCCCTCGATCCAGGTATTGGGAGACGGTACTCGATCTTATGATAATTTCTTTTATTGTTACTGTGAGATGATATTATTGTTGGTTTTGTCACCTGGGAAATTCCCTGATTGTTCTATATGGTGTAGAACCCAAAGATATTTTCCATTGAAATCCCTTATTGTGATCTTCAGTAGATCTGGGTACACACCAAAATTTTAAACAAAAACAATCCTGATAATCCATCATCTTTCCATTCAAAAAACAAAATCATATTCTTCATATCTTCATAAAAGAAAAAAGAGGGAAGAAATGAAATTGTACCTATTCTTAAGTAATGCAGCCAAAGAGAGAGACACTGTAACTGTTATGAGGTCATGAGATAACGCCTGGTGAGATATAGCCGTCAGAGAGAGAGAGAGTCTGAAACTGTAGGGTGGTTTTCGTTTTCGACGTGAGTCTTGAGTTGTGTGGTATGTTAAACTCTGGTTTCGCAACTAGAGTGTTGTCGCGAGTTGGTATGTTAAACTACTAAATTTAACAATTTGCCGTACCACTTAAGCATGGCGTCCAAAGACTTTGTCAGGTAGGGTGGTGTGCGCTGATAAACTAATAGGCTTTTCCAATTGATGCGGGTTATGCATTCTCAAAGCTTTGTCTTTTTCATGTACTTTATATCACATTCATTTGTTTAATATATATTAAATAAGGGTAAATTTCAGGTGTGGATAACTATTCACGCATTGTTCGTACGGATTAGTCTATTTGCACGCTTCTCGATGGAATTTTTTGATGAAATTTTGTGGAGATGTTATTCATCGTGTCTAGAACATCTCCACCAAATTTCATCAAAAAATTCAACCGGGAAGTGGGTTAACTACGTGATTGAAAAATATTGGAGACCAATATTTTTCAATCACGTAGTTAACCCACTTCCCGGTTGAATTTTTTGATGAAATTTGGTGGAGATGTTATAGACACGATGAAAAACATCCCCACAAAATTTCATCAAAAAATTCCATCGGGAAGCGTGCCAAATGAACCAATCCGTACAGACAGTACGTGAATAGTGAGTTCGCATGAAAAAGGACTCTATTAAATAAATATACGTAGCTGTAGATTTGTTATATAATATATTTTAATAATTATTATTTGTAATTAATATATAGATATGTTATATATAGATGTATGTATCGTATTCTTTACTTTTATTTATATTATATATAGTATTAAATTTTTTAATTTTTAATTATGATTATTTCTACGTGTCATGATTACAATTTTAATATATTATTTTTCATAGTTCTTCCGGTTTGTTAGATGGATATACGAGACAATAATAAAATAAATAAATTTATTACATTGGTTAAAAGTCGACAATTAGTTGCAGTTGAGGTTATGTGTTATGTCTTTAATTATATTGTAAGTGGATAGTTGATTTTACAGGTGTATTTTAGAACACCCATCTTTCCATCAAAAACAAAATCACATTTTTCATCATATATCTTCACAAAAGAAAAAAGAGGGAAGAAATGAGATTGAAATTGTACCTTTCCTTAAGGTTATCTCCAATGATCATTTCTATCCAACTAAATTTCTATGATAGAGGCTATATTTATATGGTGTGTTTCGTTTTTCAACCTTGGTGAGATATAGCCACGAGAGAGACCGTAAACTGTGTGGGCTTTTCATTTCATTAATTTGTTGTTTTATTTACCGTAATTGGTGCGTTACCAATTCTAAGCGTGGATGATATTTTAAATTATTTTATTCTAGCTTGAATTACAATTTTTTTTTCATATATCTTTATTAATATATAATTAAGAGAATTATTGAATATTAACTGTGAATAAAATTTGAAACTACCTATTGAATCTTTAATTGAGATTAATTACTAACTTAATTCCCTCTCTACACCTATAATCTATTTCGTCATGAAATCTTAAATAACTCAAACGCCACAAAAGACATTTAATTTCACAACATTGGTGATACAACATGAATGATTCTAACGTTTGTAGGTATTTAGATCTAATAAGATCTGACAAGTGATATCAGATGAGTTTTCATGTTGAATCATTGATAATTGAACTTATTTTCGATTCATGATTATTTGGGCTTTTCGAATTTGTTAACTTTAGTTATTAAATTATTGAATTTGAAAATTGTTTTTGCCTATCTCTATGGTTTATCAATAAAGAAAAGGGTTCAAAATTTTGAATTTCAAATCTGCCAATTTTCGATACTTGTGTTGACCTTTGTTTAGGACGGTATTATTTACACTCATCATTTCTATCACAAACACCACACTTATCACAAATATCTTTCAAAGATAAATTTTTAATCACTAACACTACTCTAAAACTCGCCTAATGAGAAGTGAGTACGTATGTACACACTCGCCCCACTTGGGGAGAGTTTGTTTGTAATAACTCGCATAACATCAGGCAATAGATAACTTGAGTGTTTTTGAAATAATGTTCGCCTAACGACGAGAGTG